>JAEUCK010008003.1:0-485363 GCA_017311455.1 Otocyon megalotis megalotis | reverse complement strand
TAGTGAAAATGAAATATAACAAGATTTGTGTGGCACAGGTAACTCAATTTTGGGAGGGAAATTCACAGCAGTAAATATATGTACCCATTAGAAAAGTCATAAACCAATAATCTAAGCTCTCACCTTAAGAACTTAGAACATGAAGAGCCAAAGAAACTCAAAAGACATAAAATAATTAGTAAAAGCCAACAATACTGAAAATAGAAAAGTAATAGAGAAAAATCTATTAAAAATGGTTCTTTGCAAAGATCAATACAATTGACAAAGACTCAAGCAAGTTTGATCAAAAACAATGATGTAAATAACGAATATTAGAAGTAAAATGGAAGGTATTACTACACATTTTAAAGACATTTAAGGATAACAACATGTTACAAACAACTCTAAATGCATCAATTTAAGAACTCCTGATGTCCCCCATGACCCCTCCCCCTGCTGACCCCTGGGGCCCCTCCTCCCCTGTGACCCTCCCCTGCTGACCCCTGGGGGCCCCTCCTCTTCTCCGTGGACCCTCCCCACTGACCCCCTGGGGCCCCTCCCCCATGACCCTCCCCTGCTGACCCCTGGGGCCCCTCCTCCTCCCATGACCCCCCTGACCCCCGGGGGTCCCCCTCCCCTGGTGTGGGCAGTGGGGTCACACCGGCTTTCTCAGCAGCCCACCCCGCCCCACACCGCCTGGGCCCCCAGGCCTGACCCCGCAGCAGGCGGCGGCCGCGGCTCACCCATGTACGGCTTGGTCCCGGCCAGCGCGGTGGCTCTCTCCCCGTCCTTTATGATGGTGGCGATGTTGAAGTCCGTCAGGTGTGCGTGTCCTGCGAGAAGAGAAGACACTGTCCGTGTCCCAAGGACCGGAGACGCGTGCCGCGGGCGGGGCGCACCCACTTCCAGCCTCACGCGGCCTCGGCTCACCTTGCTCATCCAGCAGGATGTTGTCAGGCTTGACGTCCCTGTTGAGGAAGCAGGAAGCGGGGACATGGTCCGGGAGCCCCAGTCATCCCTCGTGGTCCCTGGCAGGGCGGGGGTCCCCCGAGGGCCCCTCCCCACTCAAGGCGGAGGCCCCAGAGACCCCCGTGGGCTTGAGAAGGTGCCACCCGGCAACATTCTGACGGAGCCAGGTGAAGGCAGCTACGCTGCTCCTGGGGTCGCGGCCGCCTGTCGCCCCCCACCTGCTGAGGCCAGACGGGAGGACGTGCTGGACACGCAGTGCCCGAGCCCCCTCGCCGGGACCTGCAGGCTGGCCCCTCCCCCAGAGCCCTGGGGCTGCGCAGGACTGACGATTTGGGTCCCTGCCGTCGGGCACCTGGCCTTGGGCCTCACCTGGCCTCATTCGGAGGTGCTCAGTGCCTGTTCGGTGCCTGAGCCGAGGCCACGTAACACAAACACACAGAGCCCATCTATCGGACTTGATAATACACCTGTTTACCTGTTGTTCTGCGGACACAACTTTATCCTAATCTCATCTGCTCTTGGCTAATATTAAGTCTACTTCAGTTCCCCTGGAGCGCGGCAGAGGAGCCGATGGACTCTGCCGGGGGCGGCAGGGATCAGAGGCTGGACAGACCAGGGACCCCATCCTGGCCCACCTGGGGCTGCTCACACGGATCCACCCCCCGGTGGACATCGGGTGCTCAGCTGTGGGGCACTGACTGGCCCAGGTGCCACACCTGGGGGCAGGTGTGTAGGCAAGGGGGGGCCAGAGCACGCAGGAGCCTGTCCGGGTTCTGCAGGAGTGTGGCCGCCTTGCAAGTGGACTGGCCCAGGCAGGCACCCCACCGGCAGGTGTGCACACACCTGTGGATAATGTGCTGACTGCGCAGGTAGTCGAGGGCCAGCGCCATCTCGCAGATGTACAGCCTCACCGTGTCCTCGGAGAACTGGACGTTCTGCTGCAGGTGGTAGCGCAGGTCTCCGCCCAGAAGCAGGTCCACCACCATGAACATGTCCTCCTCATCCTGGAAGGAGTACCTATGGGCGCCAGGGGAGAACACGGCACATGCGTGCTAGGGACCCGGGGTCACAGCTCCTGTCACACCGATGACCCCCCCCATCTAAGAGCCTGGGCACCCTCCTCGCCTCCCACGGTCACTCCCCAGGAGCAGGGCCCTGCCCAAGGCACTGACTCTACTGCAGCTCAGGGGCTGCTCTGAGCCAGGACCCTCAGGAAAGACAGAGCAGCCTGTCCTGATGGGAGGCAGCCCAGCGAGGGGCCGAGATGCAGGAGCGGCCAGTGGGGAGAGGACACGGCATTGCCTTTGGCCATTTCCCTGCTGCTCCTCTTCTCTAGAAAGGGATAAAAACATCTGCCGTGGAGGGGTGTTAAGGAATGGAGGCCACAAGGCAAAATGTTCAGGCAGTGCTGGGCAAGGGGCCGGCTTCCAGCAACAGTGGTGACGGTGATGGTGACGGTGATGGTGGTGATGGTGGTGGTGATGATGATGGTGATGATGGTGATGATGGAGGTGATGGTGGTGATGGTGGTGGTGATGAAGATGATAAAGAAAATGACAGTGATGATGATGATGACGACGGCAGTAATGAAACAACAGTGTAAAGACCTCCTTCTGGGGATCCCTGGGTGGCGCAGCGGTTTAGCGCCGCCTTCGGCCCAGGGTGTGATCCTGGAGTTCCAGGATCCAGTCCCACATCAGACTCCCAGCAGGGAGCCTGCTTCTCCCTCTGCCTGCGTCTCTGCCTCTCTCTCTCTCTCTCTCTCTCTCTCTGTCTTTCATGAATGAATAAATTTTTTAAAATCTTTAAAAAAAATTAAAAAAACAAAGACCTCCTTCCACTTAGTAACTTCTTGTGTGAGCTCTCAGAGGTAATGCTCATTGTGAAGCAACGGACTCTTTTAGGAATAACGTTACAAAGGATCTACTCTTTCATGTGGTGTTCCCCTTCCTGCCCACCAGAAGCCTCCCTGCCCCTCATCTCAGGAGCCGGTGGCCGGGGGAGTGGAATATGGGACCAGAGAGCAAAGAGACTTGGCCCGCCAGGCCCGAGGACCTGGAGGAGTGCTGGGGAGCAGGGGACGAGAGCGGATGGCCTCTCACACTGGGAGGCGAGGCTGCAGCAGCCCGGACGGGCCGGCTCCAGGGCTGGTGGGGGCAGGTCAGCCTGGGGGGGTGGGGGGGTGGCGGGTACTGGCTGCAGGATGACAGGAAGACGTTAACTCTAACGATGCCTCACATCCGGAGTCACCTATGTGGAGCGCTTTGCGGGTATAGATGCATCTGCAGTTTGCACTGGGGGCCGCTTTCACCCCTGTGTAGCAGGGAGGAGTCCACCAGGGGGCTGGGGGCCACCAGGCAGAGGGACTGGGGGGAGCTGAGGCCCCCAAGGTGGGAAATCCTGGGCCTTCCTTCTTGGCCAGCCCCGTGCCAGTGCCATGGCTGAGGGTCAACCACAGAAGGCACCCTGTTCCCGTGAGGCTGCAAGCAGGCCCCGCTTTGGTGAGGTCGTTTCTCCCCCACCCACTGAACTACCACCCTGGGGGGCAGTCACCGCTGTTGAGGACGAGGGCTCTGACCCAACCTGGCTGTTGAGCGGAGGGGGCAGGTGTAAGGGGTGCTTGGATGCCCCCAGTGTTAGAACCACAGTCCCAGGATGCTGAGCACACCCCATGGAGCTCAGGGACGGGGTGTGGCCCTGCCAGTCTGCTTGCATGGGGCTTGGACAACTGCAGGGCCCTGCGGCCAGTGAGGGAGGCCAGGAGCCGCGTGCAGGGGTGAGGAGGAGGAGGAGGCCTGGGCAGCCCCGGGCTCCACTGCCCTGCAGGCCTGGCTCAGCGCCTGGCTCCCTTCCCTCTACTCCCCAGCTCCTTCCTCCTGCACAACCAGGCAGGACCACATCCCCCCCCCGCCCCCCGGCGCAGAGCTGAGCTGCCGCCGTGAAGTGCCTCCCGCACTGGCAGCGGCCCCAGGTAAATGACCCAAGGGGGACCTTCAGCCCCGAGTGTGTCCGCTGGAGGAGCTGGCACCAGGTCACTCTCCACAACGCCCTGTCCCACGCGTCTGTCCCCACATGCTGGTTGGGCCGCCTCTTCCTCTGTGTTCGGCTAATGGACCCTCGGCTCATCCTGGGGATGTTTAAGTCTTCCTGAGGCGGCGCCACCAGGACCAGATGCGTCTGTCACACGCCTCCCCAGCTGCCTGCACTGCTGTGCCCACCTCGGGCCCCTGGGAATGCCCCCCAGTCTGGGAGCCCATCAGGGAGCCCAGAGCCCAGGACGGGACGCTGTCAGGGAGGATTCAGGGAGGACCCTGCGTAGCAGGACCCCAGGGAGGAAGGAGCACGGTGATCTCGCTGCAGCTTATGGGGTCCTTCCTCTCCAGGGGTGGTCGTGGGGCCCACTGCATGGAGGAGCTCAGGCCCCAAAACCCTCCCCAAGGGCTTCAGTGCCAGAGACTCCAAGGGCCACAGGCCTCCTTTGTGGGGACGCCCGGCCTCCCTGTGAGTGGGCAGACCTGCACTCACACAGGGGGCCCTGCACACCCGGCAGCCCTGGCCCCAGGAACCGGATGTGAGTGGCTGGGGAGTCGGGGGACAGGTTGTGGGTGTCCCGGAGGCAAGGGAGGAGGGAGCACGAGGGGGGCCAGGGTCAGGAAGGGCGGCGGGTCACCCACCATAGGTTCACCAGGAAGACATGCTCGATCTCCTGCAGGATCTCCAGCTCCCGGAACACGTTGCGCACCTCGTCCCGCTCAATGCACTGCTGCTTGTTCATGTACTTCATGGCGTACATCTTCTCCGTGTCCCTCTTCTGCACGATGCACACCTGGAGGGCACAGGGAACTCAGCGTAGGTGCCCGCACGCCGGCCCCCCACCCTGGCCGCGCAGACGTGACTCGGAAAGGACTGCAAGGCCTGGTGCAAGGCGCCTTCGTAAGCAGGCAGGACCCAGCCAAGAGCATGGCGCGGGGGCCCAGGCCCCTCAGTCGCGATGACCTGGCACCCTTTCCCGGGGCTCGGAGCAGCAGCTGACTGGGAGGGCTGCTGGGGGGCAGAGGAAGACCCCTCAGCCAGAGCCCTGCACCCGGGAAGGCCCCGTGTGTGAGAGCTGCTGTCCTCAACAACCCCGGGCCACCGTCACCTTCGCAACGGGGCCCCTCCGGTGATGACAGGGTCCCTGCTCGGCGCTTCTGTGCCAATCCCCTGGGGCACCGCCCTGCAACGTCCATTAGCGATGCCGGCGGTGCTGACACTAGTTTTTCAAAATAGTTGGCTAAAAAACTCAAAATTCATACTTGGAATTATGCAAGAAAATATGATATTCAATAAAAATCTCACCAATACGCATAGAAGTCTGATTTGGCTAAAAGTGCTCAGAGGGGGCCGCCTGGAGGGCTCAGCTGGCTAAGCGTCTGCGTCGGGCTGGAGGGACACAGACTCACAGAAGCAGCGCAGACCCGGCTGGGCAGGCCCCAGGGGCCGGCGGGCATCGCTCGCGACCAAGGACACAGGTCTCCGAAAGGAAGTGGGGCAGGGGTGAAGGTGGAAGATTCTGGAACGCGAGGTGGGAGGGAGACAGTCCCGGGGGCCTGGGCCCGACCAGAAGTCTCAATGAGCATCGGAGTCTGGGCCAAACCCGCGGACGCAGCCCTGATGGGTGAAGCCCATGTCCTGCACCCGCGAACGCGTCCGAAGAAATGAAGGTGATTTCCCAGAAGACGTTCATCGCAGCCGAGCGAACGGCCTTTAACAGGTTCCAAGCAACCGTGACATCCCACAGACAGGCTTCCGACGCGGGAGCAGGGAAACCCCATGACGCCGACACGGGGTGCAGTCTGTGCGCAGAACCTGCGGGGAGCGACCGTCCTCGCGGCCCCGCGCACCTGAAGCGGCTCCGAAGGGCTCGCGGTCGCTGGCGGCTGGGAGGCGGGGGCGCCGGTCCCTCCTGCCCGTCTGCGGGGAGCTCAGCGCAGGGTCGGGGGCCTGGGGGGACACTGAGTCCAGCCAAGCGGGCTCTGCCCTCAGGCTCATAAAATGGGTGGTTGATGTCAAGTCCGTCAAGACAGGTGCACCTTTAGATTCCGACTTTCCACCTCGAAGGACTGTCGAGGGAGCTCTCATCCCCAACAACGTCCCGGCGGAGCCCCTGCGAGGGGTGAACCCACCAGAGGCCACGGAGCATGTCTCTGCTCCTAGAGCTGCCTCAGTAAGACGGAGACGAGGGTGAGGGTCAGGCCCGCGGTAAACCTGCCCTGACCTGTGCCCCGACCTCGACCCGTGCCCCGACCCCGTGCCCCCCACCCTGTGCCCCCCACCCTGTGCCCCCACCTTGTGTCCCTGACACTGTGTCCCCACCCTGTGCCCCAACCCTGTGCCCCCCACCCTGTGCCCCTGACACTGTGCCCCCACCCTGTGTCCCTGACCCCGTGCCCCCAACTCTGTGTCCCCGACCCTGTGCCCCCCAACCCTGTGCCCCCCGACAAAGTGCACCTGACCCTGTGCCCCCCGACCCTGGTGCTGGAGGTGGTGCAGGCTGGGTGCACGGCCCGGCTCCCTGTGACCAGGCCCCCTCACGCCCCCCCTTATTTGGGCTCCCACCACAAAAAGGTGGTTAAGGAGAAAAAGGGAAAAGAAGAACTTAAAAATGATCCCAAATCCCCGAAAATAGGAAAATACGTCCCAAAACTCCTTGAAGAAAATGCAGGTTCCTTCTGAGGGCGCGCTCACTGCCACGCGAACCTCGGGGGAGACTGGACTCCTGAAGGAGCGATGGGAACCGGGGACAAGGGACACCCTGAGGAGCTCTTTCCACAGGGACCGGTAGACGGTGCTGGGGGGACACGGGACAGGGGACCTCACGTCCCAGGGACATACTCTGCTCCCGCTGCCTGCACCCCCCCCACCCCCCGCCTCCGAGGGGCTGCCCCTGCTCAGCGCTGCTCCGTGGGCCCGGGAAACGGGTGTTGCATAAGGTATTTGTGAATCTCCCAGAAACACGGACCCGAATCGCGCGTGTCCCAAGTCCTCTGATGGAGGATCGTCCTCGGGAGACACGAGCGGGTCTAAGTTCGCTGCTTAGTTAGAACGGGGAGTCCTCAGAGTCGTCCACACGGACCGTAATGCCCACAGACAGCTTTCTCCCCGGGTTTACTAGTCAAATAAGCTCATTTTATCTCCATGCTCCCAAATGCACCAGCACAAAAAAAAAAAAAAAAAAAGACTTAAGATGACGGGTAGCTGTTTAATGTCTCATGAAATTTTCGGAAGTGATCTAAGCATAATTGTTAAAAAAAAAACAAATTCAATAGATATAAGTAGGATAAAAGTAAATGAACTTAGAAACAGTTTTCTAGGTAACTTGAAGCCTTAGAATCATAGTAAGTCACGTTAACTAATAGGTATTTGTTAAAAATCTAGATCATTTCCAAATTAGATAAAGTACTGAAATGTTCATTATTATACGTAAGTTTAGGTTTGTATTCGTTTGGCTTATGTTTGGATGTAGAGAGGCTGAAGAGACTTGGGTCTGTTACGAGACCTGCACTTGCCACATTAAGAAAAACCGTGCTATGAAAAAAAACAGATCTCTAAAAATTCTGAAATGGCATATTCATGAAGAAAGGTCAGAGAAGGTTTTTTTTTTTTTTAAATACCTTTTGAGTAATCTACCTAGAGAACAAAGATTCTGTGACTTAGCAAAATAATTTCCCATGTTTCACATTGTCTTGATCAGGTCTTAGATTACTTTAAAAACAGAGCTTTTTCAGTATTCAAAGAACAAAGTATTTTTTCCCCCTCAAGTACATTGCTTCCTAAATCTTTGTTCCTTTGGTTAAATAAATTGTATAAAAGCGTTGTGATCTGCGATCTTATTTAATCGAGTGTTTTATTTATTTATTATTATTATTATTTAATCGAGTGTTTTAAACCTTCTGACATGTTTTACAAACTTCCCCAAGTCAAATTTAATACAGTCTTTTTGACCTCAAACAAACTGGGGTTTTCAGAGGGTCCTGGGGTGGGGTGGGGGGTAAGATTTGTCATTTCTCATTATAAAAATACAGACGTTAAACTAATCAGGCTTCTCTGACATGTGATGTTTCAGGGGAAATGGTGAAGTTACAAGTTTGCTGAATCTTCTTTACGCTGCACCGGTACGGTCCGCACACAGGCTACTGACACGCGTGTTTCGGAAATCGTGTAAAATGGCCAGAAGCGTCAACATCCTTAGTGTCCGTAGAATCCGCGGTCATGCCGACGATGGTCATAAAATGCCACGTGCCGCAGAAATAACCAAATTTCCTTGTCAGCTGCGTCATTTTTGCAATAAACTCTCACCAGCTCTTTAGCTGTTTCGGTCTTCGCCCCTCAGAGCCGGCGACTGTCGCCCTCCCACGCTTCGCTGAAATGTCTTCGGAGCCAGGGGACAAGCGAGCTCATCCTCAGCCGCCCACGGGCAGGGGAGCGCTTCCGCGGGGACCTGGAGAGGTGTCTGGGTCGCTGAAATCGCGTCGTGGAGCCAGACCAGACCTTCCAACACTGAGGGAGAAGCCGACGGCTTCGATCGCATGGCACTGGGTGACCTCGTGGGTAAGACCCACTCCTGCCACCTTGGGCCGGGAGCACTGCTGGCTCTCCGCCGTTTGGGTTCCCGGACGTAAGACACCCCGTGTGCCTCGGACGGCTGCTGGGCAGGGAGCCCGTGCGGCCCAAGGACGTGCCAGCCGGGTGCCCGCGCTCGGGGCTCCGGGCCCTGCAGACAAGGGAAGGCCCCTTCCCGGCGGGCCTGGAATCACAGGAGACCGTGCGCCCCTGGCAAGACAGGGGTCCACCCCGACATGAAGGTCCTGATGCCCAGCCCGAGACCAGTTCCCGACCCGGCGTCTGGGCCTCAAGGGGCCGCATCTGATCTGAGATCCCGGGTGAGGGCTCCAGCGAAGTAGGCTGCGCACAGCCCCGGCCTGCCCGCCCCAGCCCCGGCCTGCCTCGGCCGCCCACAGCCCCTCCTCGGAGAGCCCAGCCTCCTGCTCCCCTCGTCCCCTAACCCAGGCCGCCTGACCACGCCACTCTGGGAGGCCCGAGGGCTGCGGGGCACCAGGATTCCCGCGGAGGCAGTGGGGGGCACAGAAGGGCTGGAGGCCCTGGCAAGTGGAAAGGCTCCGCTTAGGCCCCTGGCCAGAGAGCTCGGGGGCACGGGGTCTGCGGCTGCAGACGGGCACCAGCCACCCGAGCCCCCTGGCTCCCCCAGAACCCCCCGTGCCCCCAGAACCCCCAGCCCCGCCAGCACCCCCAGCACCCACAGCCCCTCCAGCCCCATCGGCCACCCAGCCCTGCCAGCACCCCCAGCCCCCTAAGTCCTCCCAGAACCCCCAGCTCCCCCAGTCCCCTAGTCCCCCAGGCCCCCACAGCCCCCACAGCCCCTGCCAGCCCTGCCAGCTCCCCCAGTCCCCCAGGCCCCCTCAGGTCCCCCCACCCCCACAGTCCCCACAGTCCCCCTAGTCCCCAGCTCCCATAGCCAGCCAGTGCCCCAGTCCTCCCAGAACCCCCAGCTCCCCCCAGCCCCGCCAGCCCCATCAGCCCCACCAGCCCCTCAGCCCTCCCAGCTCCTACAGCCCCCAGCTCCGCCCAGGTCCCCAGCCCCACCAGCCCCATCAGCCCCAGCCTCTCAGTGCCCCCAGCTCCCACAGCCCCCCAGCTCCCTCCCAGCCTCCCCAGCCCCACTTAGGCAGCGGCATGTACACGGGGGAGTAGAATTGCTTCAGCCTCTTAGGACTCGGCCCCCCCAGGCTGGAAGCAGGCTGTCCACCCCGCCGGTTCCCCCAGCGCCCTGCTCTCGGCTTCCTGAGCTGCTTCCCCCAATCTCGAGGTGAAGCAGGGACAGGAACGAGGTCTGTGACCCGGCGCCAGGGTGGCTGGGGTTCCGCGGGTGGGAGGGGGCACCCAGGGGCGGCCTAGGAGCAGTGCTGGGTGACGCGTGGTGGCTGCCATTTGGATTTGAGCCGTGGGCGTGTTTGGCAGATTTAGTGATTCACCCCAAGCTCTGTTCCTTCCCAAGTAATTTCTGTTCCCCAGAAAGCAAATGCCTGACAGCAGGTACTTAAAGCCTCCAGCACTATAAGGCAAGTGCCTCCTGGGCCCCCTGGGGAGCCTCTGGAGCCTGGGAGGGCAGGCGGGCGCCCTCGGAGGGAGGGGGGATCGGGGCCACGGCACCGCCTTCCCTCGCTATCCGGCCGCCGTGGGGCCGCCCTCCAGGGCCCCGGGGAGCTGGGGGCGCTGTCTCCCAGGCCGGGCAGCTGGTCCACGCAGTGGGCGTGCGGGAGGTGGAGGCAGCGGACCTGCGCGCCCCGGCCCTGGGGTCCGACGTCCCTCAGCCCCACCCCTCGTCCCGCTCACCATTTGCCTCGCTGCCCGGCCCCGGCCGCTCTTCCAGCAGCCCCTTGGCCCCGGGATTCAGGGATTTGTCTGCCAGATGCTCCGCCAGCGCGTGAGCAGGACTGGCTCACGGTCATGAGTATTTTAGTAGACGTTTGAAGCAGGAGGGTCCCAGTGCCACCCAGAGGAGCCTCCTTCCAGGCAGAAGAACCAGGGCCCCAGGATGCTCAGTGAGCCAACCGCGGGGTGACGTGTGCACAAGCTCCCCCCACCCCCGCCCGCCACAGGCCGTCGTGCAGGCCCTGAGCACCGGGGTCGGGTGGGGTTCACATCCATTGGCTCATCCCATCCCTCCAGCAGCCCCGGGGCAGGTCCACCATGGCCCCGCCTCACGGAGGAGGACTGTGGACGAGGAGGCGGGATGAGAGAGCGGCGGCCCAAAGCCCCCATCCTGGCCAGCAACGGAGCCCGGGCTCAGGGCCAGAACCACAACGAGACACGAGACACGACACCGCCTCGGCTGCCAGACGACGCGCTTCTCCTCTGGATTTGACAGAGTCGGGCAAGCGTCAGCCCCGGGGAGCGAGCGAGCACGCGCGTGGGCAGGCAGGTGGCGGCGCCAGGCCCCGACCAGCGACTGCGCCTCACCGCCGCCCCACGCAGTTATCAGCGCAGCGGGAACACCACCGGCGCGGTTCACTGTGGTTCTGGTTCTTTGCTGTGTTGTGTCTGCCTCTTCCTGGAGCCAACGAGTCGGTCATTTGGGAAGACGCTCAAGCACAAGCGGGCAGCAAAAGTCCCTCAGCAGGAGAGCAAGGAGTGAGTTTGCCGTCGGGCACGGGAGCTTCCTCGGGGAACGTGGTCCTGGGGCAGGCCAGACGACAGGCCGCGGGAAACGAGGAGAAAATCCAGGAAACAGGCCCAGCAGGCGAGGATGTATCCTAAAGGCCGCATCTCAAATTCGTGGGAAGATGCACTTTTTAACAAGCGATGTTGGGATCACTGAACGGCTTGACAATAAAAAGGTATAACTGGATCCATCGACGACAGTGACAAGCCAGGACAGACCGCGGGCGCACGGGTTCTAACCTGAGAGCTGACACGCCGATGTGATCACAGACAACGCGACGGGGGCCTCCGGGACCCGAGGCCGGATGACAGTCCTGTGACATGACACCCCCGGCAACAAGGGCAAAGATCGATAACCAAGACGCTACACGCAAAAAATATTTTACATGGAAAAAAACACCTAAGGTCTAAAGACAACCCAGCGGAAGATATTTGCAATTTATATCAGAAACAAGACGTTAGAATCCTGGATTCCTAATGAGCCTCTAAAAATAAAAAATTAAAAGCCCCCAGAAAAACAGGCAGAGGATGTGCAAACGGCCTCCTAACGCGTAACATGATGCACCCACCCCCTTGCTCAGCGCAGGAGGCAGAGGGAGGCTCCCCGAGACGCCGGGGCTCGTCGGGCTGGTGCGAGTCCAAATTCTGGCTGCGTATTGAGTAGCAGGCGCTGCGGAGGCCAACGGAGTGGTGGCCGGCCCGGGGTGGCTGCGTCCAGCCACTCACTCACGGGAGCGTTTACTCAGCTCCCGGCCCCTGCGTCCACGCCCGGGAACTAAGCCAAGGTCACGCGGGCAGAGCTACGCGGAGGCTCATGTGCAAACGGCCCCGCGGGTAAGGCACGGGGCTGGGGCAGCCTCCCGCTCCCCACGAGCCAGTACGGTCAGCGGAACCCACGGGCTGATCCCTGGGACCCGCGCTCACGTCACCTCCTCTGGCAAAGGGGCTTCGAGGATGCGATTCAGTGAAAGATGCGGAGATGGGGGACCGTCCACGAGCACATGGCGGGCCCGAGTCATCACCAGGGGCCTTACGAGGGAGGGGGCAGGAGGCTCTGGGGCAGCCGGGGCCGCGGGCCAAGCTTCCAGACGTGCGGGCTCCCCTGGAAGGTGGGCACTTGCCCCGGAGCCCCCGGCAGGAGCCAGCCTGCCCGGCCCAAGGCTCCCCGCATCGGGCTTCCCGCCACCCACACGGCCACCGAATACGTTCGCAGCACCAGAGTCACGACACACATGGCATTTGTCTCAGCAGCCACAGGACTCGCAGCGGCACGTCCGCCCAGCGTCCTGCTGCCATGAAACGGGGCGTTGGTGCGGGGTCGGCGGCGGGCAGGGCGCCACGTGTAGAAACCTGGTGAGTGAAGGGGCGAAGCACGAAGGCTGGGCGGGCGGCTCAGGGACCTGAGCGCTGACCTCGGACGCAGGTCGTGTGGACGGGTCACAGAGACACGCACGGATGTACACACCCAACTATTCCCAACGGGATAGTTAGAGGAGGAAGAGGAAACGGGGTGACGAGCAGGAGAGGCCCCTCCTTCCTAAGCGACCACTTGACAGATTTCCACGCGGCCCCACGCCAGTCACCTCCACGAACATTACAGTCAATGCAAAGGGAAATTCGTAAAAGTTGGGAACAAAATAAACTATAAAACTAGGTGTGTATCCAGGAGGCGGGACCTTCATCACAGGAACGACATCAAGGGACCCAGAGGGGATGCCCCGCGTGGCCCTCCCGGCTCTGGACACGACAAGGCCTGTCGGGAGTGGCCAAGTGCAGGAACAGCGAGCGGCCCGAGTGCCCAGACTGTGGCTTGTAGGTGTCACCTCCGCCGGGAGGAGCGGGGGGTCCCACGGGGAAACCGAGGCCGTGCCCCTCGGGGCTTGAGCGTCACGTCACAGCTGCAAACAATGACACCCCCCAGGACTGCGTCGGGAGGGCCCAGGAGCCAGCGCGATGGGGCCAACGGGGGGTCAGGGGGCGCCAAGGATGGAGGACAGAAGTGTCTTCGCCGCGGTCGCAGCCTGGCGAGGGAACCACTTTGCGAGCCGCGGGAGGACGGCAGGGAGCCAGCTGCCCGGCGAGGGGAGCGAGGCCCGGATCCTCCCCCAGCTGCCCTCCGCCCACGCAGACAAGATCCGCTCGTCCTAGAGGAAGGTCACGTGGCGGAACCGGCACCAAACCGCTTGGCACGTGAGCCTCACGGCGAATCAGGGGAGCGGCGTCCTCACCGGCCGCCCGACTCCAACGGGGACCATGGCCGTGGCTCGTGGAACCCCGTCCAACCCGCAGGTCTACACCACGGCCGGCTCGCACGAGGGCAGGGCAGGTGGGGCCCGTCCGTGACCAGCACATCACGACCTGGACGGTCAGTGGAGAACGGATGCGCGGGGAGACGGGGCAGGGGCCCGACGGACTCCCTTCTGAGCCCCCGTGTAAATCGTCACCGTCACAACCACCAGACATCTGTGAGTCCGTGGGCAGGTGTATGTCCCACCAGGTACCTGCTGCACGAACCACCCGCGCCCACGACCCGGGGGGCGGGTACCGGTGCTGTGGGAGCACACTCGGAAACGTTCACAGGTACCACGGGCACCTTGGGGGTGCAGGTCAGCCCCCCCGCGTGGGCAGCGCGGAGACACGGTGGCCGACCACTGGGAACGGGTGTTTATGCCTGAAGTTTCCCGACATTAAAAGTGAAAGAAGATGCGAGGCCGCCCCCCCAAGTGTGGAGCCTGGGGGGCCTGCAGCAGCCCTGCGGCCCCCGGGAACCGCTGAGGGCCCAGCTCAGCGCCAGTGCTTGGGGTGCCTGGAGGGGGGATCCTGGGGGCTGAGGGTGGGCTGAGAACCGACAGGCTGGCGGATACCCTGGCTGGAGATGGACCCTCGGGGCTCCCAGGGCAGCACCCCTGCCCCCAGCCCTGAAGGCCGCCTCCGGCCGCACAGAGGAAGCCTCCTTCTCAGCTGGGACACTTGTGGGGGCTGCGGGCCCCCCCTCGGCCGTCCGCCCAACACCAACGCCCAACGCCGTCCAGGGGCAAGAACGAGCCAGTGGGTGCGGGCGTGCTCCTCGGGAATCACTCCCTAGGGAGACGGCTATCTAGAGGCACAGAAGCAAAGCCCGGGGACCCAGTGACCAACCCAGCGAGGTCACACGGCGCCCCGGGCCACTTCGGAGCTGGTGATGAGCCGTCTGCCAGCTGCTGCTCCGGGAGGTCGTCACCCTGGGCGTCCCTGGGCCTGCACGTCCGCAGGAGACGGCGACCGCTGGGAGAGCGCCAGGCACCTGTGGGTCCCATCTCGCTTCGGCCCCAGGCCTGGCGGCGTCCAGGGCAGACCCCTCCCCCAGTGGGCTCCCCATGGTGGGTCAGGGGGCCGCTGTGCCCTCAGCCCTGCCCTGGCTGCTGCCGTCCAGCCCCTTGTAGCCAGGCGCTGACCTCTGCTGCGGCATGCACGTGCCCCTCTGGCTCTCCGGCCAGCGTTTTGTGCCCCCAAACCTTCGCTGTGGGAGCCCCCACCGCCCCGGGCCAGCAGGGCCCCTTCTGTGATGGGGGATGGACACGGGTCAGCTGGGTAGGGGCCCCCATGTGACTGCTGGCTCTGTGGCCAAATGCCTCCCATCAGGGAGGCCCAAGGAGGAGCTGTGTGCAAGGTCGCTCATGCATGTGAGCCGGCGGGGGGCGGGGCAGCAGCGCGGGGAGCAAGAGCTGTGAGCTGCAGGCTTCCCCAGGGAGGCTGACGCCGGGCCCCCCCACCCCCACCCCCACCCCCACCCCGTGTCGGGTGCTCAGGGCTGGAGCACAAGCACACCACCCGGGACCCCGGGCCAGAAGGAGGCTGCGCTCAGGGTCCTCGATTCCTCAGGGCCCTCGGGGCACGTCCGCACCTCCTCTCCCGGCTGTGAGATGCTCTGCTGAGTGGCCGGACCCGCCGTGTTCTCTGTCTGTCCATCTGTGCGGGACATTCGGGTCCCCGCCCCCTCTGGGCGCCTGTGAGCGTGTGATGCAGCCCTGCCCCGTCCTGGGGGGGCCCGGCGGTGGGATGGACAGACCGTACAGTACCTTGTGATATTTTAATGGCACAGTTTTAATTAAAAAAAAAAATCTCTTCTGTTCATTGGGCTATCCGTGATGTCAACTTCTATCATCAGCTTGGATGATTTTCTACTTTGCTTGGTCTCGTTTGGGGTTTTGCTGATTTAGGCCGTTGTGTGTGCGAGTGTTCCTGTGAGTGTGCGAGTGTGAGTGCGCAGGCTCGAGCGCCGGCTTCTCTGGGATGGGATGAGGCTCTTCACCGCCGCGGGTCCTGGTGTTGCCTGTGTGGCTCTGAGGGTGGAGCCCTGTGGGCTTGGGCACACGCGGGGACAAGTGGCCCTGCCCAAGGGTGGCCGGTGCTAGGCCGCCGGCTCCCACAGACACTGCTGGACACGCGGAGTCCTCGTGCCGCTGCTAGGCTGCCTTCGGCAGTGCTTCCCGAGGTTCCCCAAGGTGGGCGGCGTGGTCGGGTCACACCTGAGCACGCGATGGGAACAGAGCGCATGGACCCGGATTTCTAGATCCAGAGTCACATCCGGTGCCCGGGCGTCTCAGGGGAGGGGGCCGTGCACCGGCTCTGGCGCAGCTGCGGGCGGCTGGTCACTTACGTCCTGAGGTGTGGCCGCGGCTGTCACTGGGCGTCCCCGCACACGGAGCCCACCAGGGAAGACGCACGGCCCCCAGCCCCAGGCCCGCACTTCCCGCAGTGGCCCCCACCTCCCCACTCCCGCCTCGTCTCCGGGGTCCACGTGAGGATCCGCTGGTCGCAGTGGGGTCACAAGGCTGCTCAGGGCTGTCGGGGTCTGTGGCAAGGCGCGCTGTGCTCCATCACCCCGGTCCTTTCCCCGTGAACTGGAGAGAAGCAAGACAGGCTGGTCCGGGCGCTTCATCCCCGGCAGCTGGCCGGTGCTCTCCTCATCTCCACAGATAAGCCCCCGAGAGCTGGACCTGGGGGAAGGGGGGTCCCCAGGCTGCACAGCTGCATCGGAGCCCCCATCCCTGCCGGATTTCACAGCAGCGCCCTGACTCGGACCCCACGGCCTCCTGATGGGTCCGGGCCGGCTAGTGGACGGAAGGGGAACACGCCTGCCCACCCGCAAGTCGGCAGCAGCAGGCACACCCAGAAGCCTCCGTGGGAGCTCCAGCCGCGCCTTTCCGTAGGTGCAGAGGCGGAGAGGGTGCCCTGGGGGGCAGGGCATGCAGAGCAGTGGCGGGAGGCCTGGCCAGTGACGAGCAGAGACCCACCCAGCGTCAAATGGGGCCACAGAGGCCAAGAGGAGCTGAGGTGGAGGACCAGGGTCAGGATGGTCCCACTCTATCACCAAATCGCACCCCCTGTGCAAAAGCCATTCACGTCTCTGAAAATGCATGTGGGTCAGGGGACTCTGGATCCACAGGGGGACACTGCGGCCCCAAGGCTCAGGCCTTTGCTTCCTCCAGGGCTGTGACCTTCTATTGCCTCAACCTTCGCTTCCTGACACTCTGGCAGCCTGAGCCAGTGCCCACCTAGGGAGGCTCTGCAGACCCCAGTCCCCAGGGGAGACCCTGCCTCTGCCCCATGGACAACATCCCCTGGGGCCCCGATCTTCCAGCAGGAAGGACAATCAGGTCGGCAAAGCCGGATCGATCCCCACCCTCCGCAGCACTGGCCCCTGCCGGGCCGGGCGCATGGGCCACAGCCAGTGACACCCAGGTCCTCGGGCCGCATGGGCCACAGTGGCGGTGGGAACACAGACAGGGGTCAGCAGGGGCTGGGGGGTGGGGGGCACAGGGGTGCGAAGGTGACAGACGTCACGGTTCCTAATAAATTGGAAAGCCAGAGAATAAAATCTGCTATTCACAATAACAGAAACCGCTAACGCGCACGACAGTTTAACGAGTAGTAGCTATGACGATAGACAATACACATAAAACATTAAGGAGTAATAGGAAAATATATTATTTGAATAAAATAGTACTAGGTCCCTAGTTGGGTAAGATGTCAAGTTTCTCTTGATCTTTAAGTGTGATTCCTACCCAAACTTCGTGAGTTTATTCTGGTCTTGACAACATTTATTGAAAGTTCAAGTGAAAAAATAAACATGAGGACAGCCAGCAGCTTGGAAGGGCGTGGGGGGCGCGGGGGCAGGACGCGGGGTGGCCGAGGGGTGGGGGGGGCACAGCGGGCTTGCCCACGCGGGCGCAATTCCAGGTGCTAAAGGATTCCTCTCCCCTCTCCCTCCCTACACTGTGGGCTCTGTTCTGGCGGTGACCGCGCTAGTGGGGAGGCTCCTGGTCCTACAAGGGCGCAAGGAGCTGAGGCCGATGGGGCAGCCGGGGACAGGGAGGGGACAGGGAGGGGGGGAGGGGGCACTTGGGGACAGGCAGGGGGCAGCTGAGGACAGGGAGGGTGCAGTTGGGGACAGGGGGGGCAGCTGAGGACAGGGAGGGTGCAGGGAGGGGGCAGTTGGGGACAGGGGGAGGGCAGCTGAGGACAGGGAGGGTGCAAGGAGGGGGCACTTGGGGACGGGGAGGGCAGCTGAGGACAGGGAGGGGGCAGGGAGGGGGCAGTTGGGGACAGGCAGGGGGCAGCTGGGGACAGGGAGAGGGTGCCTGGGGACAAGGAGGGAGCAGCTGGGAACAGGAAGGGGAGAGGGAGAGGGGGCAGCCGGGCAGGGAGGAGGTCCGGGGAGCAGGGAGGGGGCGGGGAGGAGGTCCAGGGGCAGAGAGGAGGTGGGGGGCGGGGAGGGGGCGGCCGGGGGCGGGGAGGAGGCCCGGGGTCCCGCAGCTCCCCCCGCGTTGGGCAGAGTGCCCGGCCCCGCCTCTCCCGGCGCCCGCCGGAGGGCACAGCGGGGAAGCCGGGTCGCGCCCTGCCGGGCCCCGCAGGAGGGCGGAGGGCGCCGACCGAGCCTCCGCCGAGGGGCGCGGACCCAGGGGGAACCCCCGCAGCCGCGGTGAGCCCCGCCCCGCCCGCCCCGCCTACGTGACCCGCCCGGGCCAATCAGAGCGCGGCACCCCGCGTGATTGGTCGGGGGCGGGAGCCCGCGGTCGCCCCCAGCCAATCAGAGGGCTCCCCTCCCCTCCCCCCGGGGCGTGGGCAGCAGCTGCGGGACGTCCTGGGCCCGAGCTGCGCTGCGCACCGACAGGTGATCACGAGGCTCGGGTACTTGCATCACAATAAAAAAAAAATTGGGGAGAAAAAACAACAACAACCAGTAAGCAGCCTTCATGCCCAAGGACCAGAAACCGCTTCCAGGCGCTGCTGCCCCTGGGGTGCGCGGCCACTTGGTCAACAGCCGGCGCTGGCACACGGGACACTCGGCCCCTCCGGAGGCGGGGGCGTCCGTGGGCTCCGGCTGCACGAGCGTGGCCTTCAGGGTCAATCTTCCAAAGCCTGCCTTCCCCGCGCCCGCACCCGCTCCTGCAATGAGGCCGACGGCAGAGGCACCTCTGGGCTCGGCCCCACGCACGGGAGCGGGCTCTCTGCAGTCCTGCCGAGCTTCCAGATCCTCCTTGTCCCCCAGGGGTCCTGCCCTAGCCACCGAGGACAGCCCGACGGACCAGAGCCCAGGTCTGGGGCAGGCCCTTGGCATCTCCACCCAGACACCCGTCCAGCGCGGGCGCCGCAACTGCAGCCCGGAGGCCCCGCAGGCCTAATTGGGGGGCCTCGTTAGGGAGCAGTTACAAGGCAGCCTGCATCCGAGGATAAAGTCCCAGCAGGACCTGACGGTCACGGTCACCTCACCGCTGTGCGGAGCTCTGCTTCCGGGACCCTGTGGCCAGCTGGCTTTTTAAAGCTAAGAACTGGTCAGAGGAGCCAGAACCCTGGAGTTCTGCAGATGTTGGGGGGTTGGGCAGGGGGGCTGTGCTGCCCAGCAGGGCGTGAGGAGCAAGAGGGGGACAGTGGGGATGGGGAGGAGGCAGGGGACAGTGAAGTGTCTGCCCCAGCTCAGCCCCAGCACTGCTCCTCGGCCTGTTTCCAACTGTCTGGGTGGCGTCCCTGGCTGCCCATCCAAGCCACTCCTTCTGAAGCCCGGGCAGGGCTGGTGCCCTCCAGTGCCAGACCCGAACCCTAAGCCCCACCCTCTCTGCCCCAGACCTTGCCCACACCCTCTGTGGCCCTAGGGACAGAATTCACCCTCAGCCCGGACAGGCAGGGAGGGCAGATGTTAAGAATACTCTCCTTAACAAAAGGGTGCTTGAAGGAGTTCTTGCAAAGGCGCTAATTGCTCCGGTTTAGAATGTCCCCAAGCCTCAGGGGAGCTGAGGCGCGGTGTCCCAGCATCCAGGCATCCTGACAGCTGTAGGGAGCAGGAGCAAAGCCCCCCCTTCTCTGCTCAGGAGAAACTCTCCACTCAGAAGTGATCCATCTCCAGCCGACCCCTCAAGGCCAAGCCCCGGAGCTAATTTTAACCTCCTCCAAGTGCTCGTTAAGCCTCTTTGAGTGATAATTACCCCCAGTCTCTAGACACCCCAAGGCAGCAATCAGGAAGTTCGATGTGGACAGGAGAGACAGAAGGAGCGGGACGGTCCCGAGCGAGCGGCGCGGTGCCAGGATGAGGACACACGCACGCTCAGCTGCACCGCGGCCCTGCCACCCACATGCACCAGGGGCAGCCTGGCCTCTGGGCTCCGAGTGTCACAGCGACCCCGCACACTGAATGTCCGCTGCCACCCCCTCCCCGCCGTGAGACACTTCTCTCTGAGGACTTGAGCGGCGCCAGTGTCTCCAGTGGGTGGGGGTCAGGGTAGTGGTCCCGCAAAGCCTGGCAGCTGTGCCATCTGCACCGGAGGCTCCCAGCTGAGTTAGGGACCCCCAGAGACCTGCACTGAAGACCCTAGCGCTCCCGAGCAGGCTGACGGCCCACCGTGACCCCCCCATCACCAGCCCCCCAGGCACAGGTGGGGCTGGCCTCCTCGGAGCTGGGGGCCGTGGGGACGCTCCCGCCACTGCCGCCCTCCTGGCTCCACCTTACCTTGCCGAAGCTGCCCTTTCCGATGGCCCGAAGGATCTGGAAGTGGTCAAAGTTCACTGTGGAAGAAACAAAGGGACAGGTGAGGTGGCAGCAAGACCCTGGACCCTCCACAAGCCCCCAGCTGGAGTAGCCGCCCGGGGCCCGCCCCCACCACTGCAGGGAGCCCCCCGCAGCCCTCCAGCCACGCTCTGTGCCCTGGAAGTGGGCCCGGGGCCCGGCTGGAGGCTCAACTCAGGCTCGTGTGTAAGCAGGAAGGGCCTGCGCCCAGGCAGAGAGCTGGGGCCTGGGGGCCACACGTCCCTGTCCCTGGGCTCATTGTGGGGCCACCCCGCCCCCTGTTCATGGGGCATGAACAGGGCAAGTGGCGCCCAGAGCAGCCCTCTTCAGCCTCAGGAACCCAGCCACCGCTACCCTGAGCTGCCCTGCAAACAGGGATCCTGGGCAACGGGCCCCCAGCCTCCTGCTGAATCTCCTGGGGGTTCACAGCATGAGCTAAAGGGGAGCCTGCCACCACCCGGGGTGAGTAATAGGGACTTTCCAAAGGGTGTCCCCAGGCCTGTGTGAAACCACCCCGGTCCTGATTTCTCTTGACCTTCTCCAGACATAAGCCCCTCCCAGAGACCGGGGTCCTTGGAAATCGCAGCTTTGCTGTCACGGGCTCAAGAAAGATGCTCCCCTCCCTGCACACTCGCCCTGCACACACGGTGCCCCCCGGGGCAGGGGGTCATCTGCCAGTGACAGCAGCTTGGAAGCAAGTGTTCCTCAGGGCTCTGAACCTGATGTATAACGTCTACTGCACTGGTTCCCTGCCCTCGGGTGTCTCGGGCCCAGGCAGCCCAGCCCAGCCTGGCTTTCCACCCCTGCCCCCCCAGGGCGCAGCTCCCCCAGCAGACTCTCCGGCCCCAGCTGGCCCCACCTGTGCCCCACATCAGAGTCCCCCAGGCCTGCGCCCCCCAGGTCTGCACCCCTCCACATCTGCGACCCCTCAGGTCTCTATGCTCCCCAGGTCTACACCCCCCCCCAGTCAGTGCGCCCCTAGGCCAGAGCCCATCCCGCCCATGACAGGGCTGCTACATGGCCCACAGCTCTCGTTCTTTCTCTTTCTCTTCAGGTTCAACTAGACCCTGGCTCTAGTTTCTGGGACACGTGCGGGCACTTGTCAGAGGTGATGGTCCCCAGATGGCTGTTCCCACCCACCGGGAGCAGAACTCAGCGTTCTACCTGAGCGCAGCGTGTGCGGCCCAGCGTGTGGAGCCCCTCGGAGGGGAAGGGGGGGCAGGCGCCCTCCCCGCTCCCCACAGACGCCCAGCAGGGGCGCCCCGGAGAGCGCAGGGGCCCAGCAAAGGCAAGCACCGATTTTAGAGAAAGGCACAGATCCCGGACTGCAGGTCTTTGCGGGGCAGCGAGGGATGGCAACGGAGGGTGTACCGGACAACAGGTCAGAAGCACAGGACACGCGCACCATGTCCCTCACCCCACGTTCACACCCTGAGAAGCCAGGTTGTCACCGACGGAGGGTCTGAGGGAAAGGGACACTTGGAGGTCTGCCGGGCACAGAAGTGGGGAGCTGCGGCCTCGTCCACGCTGGCTGGCCGTGTGGCCTTTCCTGGGCCTGCTTCGTGGGGGGGGGAGGGAGGGCATGTACCCGCTGCATGTGCACCCCACTGTGGTTCTGAGACCCCGGGGCTGGAGGGGGCACGACCGCAGACTGGGTTCTGAGCCAGCCGCAGGGAGGCTTCACGGGCGGGGGGGGCAGGTCCACGAGCACAGTGCCCAGGGCACGGCCACGGGGGCCCAGGTGGGCGCGGGCGTCCTGACGTCCCTACGGACTTCGCGGAGCCGCCTGCACTTTCCTCCCAAATCCCCAGCTGCTGCACAGAATTCGGCCCCACTTCTGGGTAAAGTTCCACCCCTGCCCCCCAACACCCACCCCTCAGCCGACAGCAACAAGGTGGGGCCAGCAGGCGGGACGGGCAGGGGGTCAGGCTGGTCCTCACCCAGGGCGTGGGCCCCGGGGCCTGCTGACACGGGTGGGGCCCAGCTCCGTGGGGAGGATGCTGGTTGACCTATGCCAGGCCGCAGCGGCCCTGCACGGGGTTTCCGTGGCCGAGGGACACCATCAGCCCGCTTCCCCCGGGAGACACGGCCACGTCACCAGGAGAAGGAAAGGTAACGTGGCCCCAGGGTCCTGCGGTCTGTGTGGCTCTGGGTCAGGAAGCTGAGCGCCGCCGGAGGGAGGGAGCCGTGCCCGGGAGACGCCACTCTGGGCTGGGCCACCCCGACCCGTCCCCAGGGCCCTCCTGCGGCGCGGGCGACTCGGGCACAGGCTCTCCCTGGGACGGATGAATATTTAAAACACAAAGGATTAAGAATATTTATTCTTCAAGGAAGGCTTTTATTCCACGGAGCCAGAGCCGGCAATCACAGCACAGCCGGCTGCGAAAATAGGTCATCTTGACGCCGAGGGGCCAGGGAGGTGCAGGAGCTGGCCGGGTCCTTCCCAGGGCTGCGGGTGCCCGGGCCCCACCTGCGGGGTCCTGGAGGGATTTTCCCCACTCGCCCAGGCGGGAACCCCAGCACCGGACAGAACTCGCCGGGGGCTCTCGCACGTTCTCCGAGGTTCTCACGGCTTCACCGGGAGCCGGACCATCGCCGGGGGAAGCCAGGAGCTCTCCTCCGGGAGTGCGGGCGACAGGCAGGCAGGCCCACAGCCCTCGTCTCCCCGCAGCCCAACCCCACCCGGGCCTCTGGCCGCCGTGACACTCCCAGAGCCCGACGCTGGCCTAGCGCAGGACAAGGCGGCGAGAAGCCAACAGGTGGCGCTTGTGCAGACGCCCCAGAATCCAGAGCCCAGGTCGGGTAATATTTGAACTTTTCCCCTAAAAATAAAACAACGGTCTGCTGATTGGAGCTCAGCGCTCGCCCTCCGTGGGCAGAGGAGCGCGCCCTACAGCAAGGTCGTAGGGGACCCCTGAGTCCCCGTGAGATTCGGGCTGACAATGCAGCCCTTCCACCAGCCGGCGCCCCGGCCGGGAGAGCAAGAGAGGAGGTGAGCCCTGGGAGCGTAAAAATAGAGCCTGAGTCACCGCGGTTGTTACTGGTGACACGGTGCCCCCGCCACGGGGTGGGGGAGGGGTGGCTGAGTCACTGGGGGAGGGATGCCCACGCCACGGTGGGGGAGGGGAAGGCCAGCCTGCTCCTGACGCCCCAGCCCAGGTCCCCACGCCCTCAGGGCCCGGGACATGGCGCCCGCGTGGAGGGTGACAGGCCCACGGCCATGGGATGAGCCCCCTCCCCAGCCCGCCTTCCAGCACCCAGGGGAGGCCCGGCCCCCCGAGCTCCGGGTGAGCCCCACACCAGAAGTGGGGATTACTTGGAAAGCTGTGGCCCTAAGTCACATGTCACAGTTGCCGAAATCCACTCAGAAGTGGATGGCATTTTGTCAAACCTACGACCCAGAAAACTCCCGAAGAGAACCATGGGGTCCAGCTTAGGCGGGTGCCCTGTAGTTTGCGTGACCTCTGGGGGAGCCCCGGCCCGGCCCCCACCGCGCTCCGCAGGGCGCGCAGACCGGCCCACATCAGCGGTCACCAGGTGGGCACCTAAAGGCGGCACTGGGGCCCCGTCCGCCCAGGCTGCCAGCTCTGCGGGGCCGACAGGGGCACATGCCTGCAAGCTCTGAGCCACCACCTGGTAGGGGACGGACGCTCCCCTTTCACAGGCGAGGAAACCGCTGAGCATCCCGGCAGACACAGGGCCACTAGCCTGCCCCGCCGGCCTGGGGACGCCTGGACCAGGGTGGGGCCCATGTCCCCACGGCCCAGGGCTGCACTCGTCGCCACACAAACAGCATTAAGTCTGATTCAGAGAAGAAAGCACAGGGCTGGTGCCGGAAAAGAGGGGGTCACAGGCGGGGCGGGGGTTCCCGCATCAGAGGCACCCCCGGAAATGGCCTTCTGACGGAGGCACGTCCTCCGCGGCCTGTGCTGCAGGCATGGCCACTGGCCCCAGCAGGGCTCCCGGCCCAGCGCTGCTGACCACCTGGGGAGGGGCGGGCAGCCTGTCTCTACTCGCAGCCTGGCCCCGTCATCCCCCCGTCATCCCCCCCACCATCCCCCCCCTTCATCCCCCCTGCCATGGCCCCCTGGCTCCACCCCCCCACTCCCACCCCCCCCCACGTGAACACAGGCTCCCTTACCATGGGCAAGGTCGAACCCCAGCGCACAGGAGCCCAAGCCTTTCCAGAACCAGGAGGTCACACGGGGTGTGTATGAGGCTCAGGTGGGCGCAGGGCTCCCCGCTGGCCAGTCCCCGGGGCTGCTGTGGGGTCCACTTCCCAAGCCCTCAGCCGGGACCACATGTCACTGAAGGGCCAGGCCTGCTGCTGGGGCGCCACGGGAGCCCGCGGGACACGCAGGGGCACAGCTCAAGCCGGGACCAAGAGCTCGGCATCACGTGGGGGGCGGGGAGGCAGGCTCAGCCGCACATGACCCCAGATACCACCGCGGCCTCGGGGCACCACACACACACCCTGAAACTACGGTCAGGGCCCCTCCGCCCTCCGGGAGCCGGCAGGCCAGCCTGGCGCCCCCGCGGCCACACTGACAGCCCCTGAGGATGGGAGCACTGGTCCTGGGGAGCCTCCTGGGGGGGCGACCATCTGCCCTTGGCCTCCGCCCACGCCGGGGCCCACACCTGCCACAGGCCCCCCAGGCCAGAGCCGGGCCGCGGCTGACCCGGAGCCCACGCAGGCCACTTCTCAAATATCCAGGCACCTGAATGAAGGAAACAGGGCTGCCGGAGGGGTCCGGGGTCTTCTGAGAGGACACTGCACACAAGGTCCCTGTCGGCCCCCCAGGCCCACCCCCATCCACCTCGAGAACAGCCTGTCACTCCACCCACAATGTTCCAGAAGCTTCTGCTTACAAAGTCCTATTGTTTAAACTGATAGAGAAAGAGGGCCGTGGGGGTCCCGGTGCTTGGCTGGTGTCAGCGGGTCAGCCCCACACAAGCCCACCCCACACCCCACACCCCACACCCCGACCCTGAGGCCGGCCACAGACCCTGCAGGGGTCTGTGCGCAGGGTGTGGGGCAGGCACAGGCCCCGGATGGGATCCCCTGGGCTGGCCCTGCCCCCGTCCCACAAGCCAAGGGGCCCCCAGAGCCCGCTGAAGCGAGCCCACGAGGCAGTGCAGACCGTCTCCTTGTAGAGCTCAAGGGCGAGGCGCACGGGCCGCAGCCCGCAGGCACGCGGACGGGGAAGCGTGTCTAAAAGCGCAGGGAACGTGGCCACGGAGTCCAGCCACGGCCGCCTCGAGGGCAGCACAGGACGGGGTCACCCGGGGCAGGGCCCACGGTGTGGGCAAGGCTTGCACGGGGAAAACCAGGAGATGAGCCTCAGGAGGTCGCCCTCACCCGAGGCGACGGTGCGGCCCCGGGCGGTGGGGGGCGTCAGGATGCCGCCAGGCGGGGGCGGCGGGAGCGGCTGGGGGCACCCGGAGGTGCCTACGGGGAGGCGCGCCACGCACAGGGCGACCCTCGACGCAGCCAAGAGGTGGAGACACGCGGAGCCCCGCAGCCAACGCGCAGGGTAGCAGGACGCTGTGCCGCACGACACATGCCACCGCGCCACGGAGCAAGCAGCGCTCTGACACCCGCGGCATCAAGGCCAGACCTGGAAACCCTGGTGCTCCTCCCGACACAAACAGTCCACACCGCGGGTGGCGAGGCCCAGGGACGCCCAGGACATGGACGGTGGTGGACAGAGGCCTCCAGGGGGACCGCACGTCCTTGGGAAGACGTCCTGGGACTGGACGGAGGCTGCAGTGGTGCTGCCGACGGCTCACCTTAAAGTGGAGAATTTTCTGTTATGTGAATTTTGCTTCAATAAGTAGCAATAATAATTATTTTCAAAAGTGAGCCGCTAGCATGTGGGCTGGGGCCAGATGGGAGGGGGCCGCCGTCGCCTGGCCCCACGCGGACGCCCCCGCGGTGGGGGTCGGCGGTCAGGGCAGGCCTGTGCAAGGGAGGGGCACCCGGGGGAGCCCGACTCATGGGTGGGGGGGCCGAGGAGGGAGGGAGGGAGGGAGGACGCGGGGGCACAGCTGGCCGGGGGACCAGTCAGATATGGATGACAGCATGGCCGGTTTCCTATTTCAAGGCGACCCCCACACCGTGGGAGGCAGGGGGAGGGACGGTCGGTCGTTAATCCTATCTCTGCTCACCAGAGACGAAGAAACCGTGTGCACAGCTAAGGCAGCTCCGTCTTGACCCCTTTGCTTCCAAACCACATTAAACTACATTAAATTCATGCAAACCCAAGCCCCACCATCATCTGTATTTTATTTATATTCAGCCCAGTTTCGAAAAAAGGATTCCAGCCAGCACTGCATTTCCTTGGCCGGCAGGGCAGCAGAGCCGCGGGGTGTCTAGGGGGACATGAGAGCCTCTGCAAGGAGCTGGGGTGGCCAGGTGGCCTCCGCCCCCATCTGCGGGGACCCCGGCTCCCTGGGCATCCGCCCTGGTCATCGACCACAGCCAGCCCGGGGCTTCTGGAGCTCGGGAGGAGTGTCCACCACGGTGGCGGGGGCAGAGGGGGGTGGACAGCAGCCAGGAGGGGCAGCCGGGGACAGGAAGCCAGCGGAGAGGGCGGGGTCCAGGCCAGGCCGCACTGAGCCTGCTCCCGTCACGCCCCCAGAGCCTCTGTTCCTCTGGCTGATGGAGTCTCTTCCTACTAAAGTCCCCCCCCCCAAGTTTGGGTTCCCAGGCAAGGCTGCCTCTCGGACCAGAGCCCCCCACCCCCGTCCGTGCCTTCCCGCGTCTGCCCCTACGAGGCATCACGGTGGACACCGGTGTCCAGGGGCCTCGTTCTTCTGCACCCACTGCCGACGGGTCCGTACGGTCCCACAGAATCCCTGCAGGGCTGTTCATTCCCTTGAGAAAACTGACACTTTGAGGACACCTGCATCCACTGAACTGCTGTGTCCTCACCCACGTCGGACATTCTCCATCTGGATGTTGTGCACCTGCTAACCGTACAAGGTGTTTTAATAGCTTTATCGAGGCATACGTGGCACGTGGTGAAGGCGAACAACGGGAAAGTGTAGGACCGGATGGGTTCTGACGTCTGCGCCCGCGCTCGTCCCCACAGCCAGGAGCCGCTCGCCACGGCGCCCCGTCGGGGGACGTCTGGGACACAGACAGACAACAGACACCCGGGGCGGGTGAACGACTACAGGCCAATAAGGAAAAGAGAGAAAAAACAGAGAGCGGTCAAGTTTGTGAAGAGGCACCTCGGAAAAGATGCCCAAGTGCCGAGACGTGGAACCGAGATGCGGGAGCGAGCTCAAGGTCTCGGTGACCAGGGAAACGAACTCAGAGGAGCAGGAATTGGTCCACGTCCACTAGAATGATCGAAACCAGAAAGCTGGCTGGGATGCGAACAGCTGGAGTTCGCGTACACGACACTGCACGGCGGGCCAGTCCACACCGACAAGTACAAACATGCGCCCCCCAAAGACGTGCACAGGAAATGTGGCGCGGCCACTAACTGGAAGTACCCCAAACGCTCGGACGCGCAGAACGGGTGACTGAGATCTGTCCACACGAAGAGCTTCAGGCAGAGAGGATGCGTGCGTTCCACCCGCGGCCTGGACCAATCTCGCAGACTCGACACGTCGAGAGAGAGGGGCCGGTCGCAGAGCAGCAGATGCTCTACGATTTCACTTACTTAAAGCTAAATTTTAATAGACATTCCTTGTGTTAAGAAACATGCATTTTTCAATTACTGGCAGAACTGTGCACGTGTCCACCGATCACCCTAAAGTTCATGTCTCTTGTACCCTGGCTGGGTGGGTCCCCCTGCCCCACAGGGACAGACAGATGGAAACCCTTGCCATGGCCCTGGATTTATCTACTGCTCTCTGCACCCTCCATGGCTCCCGAGGCTGTTTCGTTGGGGGCATTGCCACTTGAGGACAAGGCCTACCGAGGATGATGTGGCCACAGTGTCAGAGGAGGGAGGTTTCCAGCTCTAAGTACTTATATCAAGAGTCGAGACGACAGGCGAGAACAAAGTGTCTCTAAAGTAGGAAGAAGAGGGATCCCTGGGTGGCGCAGCGGTTTGGCGCCTGCCTTTGGCCCGGGGCGTGATCCTGGAGACCCTGGATCCAGTCCCACATCGGGCTCCCGGTGCATGGAGCCTGCTTCTCCCTCTGCCTGTGTCTCTGCCTCTCTCTCTCTCTCTCTATGACTATCATAAATAAATAAAAATTTAAAAAGAAAATAAATAAAGTAGGAAGAAGAAAGTAATAAAGACACGTAATAGAGGATTGTCGTCAAAACGGAACGTCATTTTTGTGATTGTAACATTGACAAACCTTTGGAAGACCAATTGTTTTTAAAAGACTTGTTTATCTATTATTGAGAGCGAGCGAGCGAGTGAGCGAGAGCGCACAGTGGGGAGGGGCACAGGGAGGCCGACTCCAGCAGGCTCCCCGCCAAGCACGGCGCCCCGCGGCGAGATCCCGTAACCCGAGACCATGACCTGAGCCGATCAAGAGTCAGATGCACAACAAACTGAGGTACCCAGGAGCCCAAGACCAACTTTTCTTAAAAGAGAAAACACAAACATTAAGAACTTCAGAAACACAATCTCAGTATTTCATCATAGAAATCATTTTTCCTACCGGCATCTAAATAATAATTTAGAAAAATCATGAACAACTGCCTTTATGCCAACAAATTACAGTATGTGGATGAAATGGAGAGATTCCTTGAAATGCACAATCCACCAAACTTGACACAAACAGAAATACACCACCCGAACAGTCTCAGGTCCATTTTTCTGTAATAACACATTCATAATAATAATTTTAAAAACCACCGTATAAAAAAGATCTCCAGCCCGGACAGCTACACTGGTGGATTCTATCAAATTTTTAAAGGAGGAAACAGTACCAATCTCACACACACTCATTTAGGAAACAGATACCGAGCACCTTCTAACTTGTTTCGTGAGGTCAGCGTCTGCCTGAGAGCAGAGCCTGATCAGGCCGTTACAAAGGACAAGGACAAACCGGTATTTCCCGTGAGCATGGATGCAAAATTCCCAAAAAAAAGTATTAGCAGGTTAGCAGCATCGTAAGCAGCTAATCGCCACGACTGATGAGGGAGGTCCCTGCCAGGAAGGCAAGGTTGGCTTAACCACGAAGACTTCACTAACTGGACGACAAAGGACAACCCTGCGGTGAGAACTCCCTGCAAACAGGAACAGAACCTCTCCCCTGTCCTAGGGGCCCCGACAGAGCCTGCGGCTCAGGCTGTGTGTAACTGTGTGCAGGGAACGCTCTCCCTCCGCGTGGGGAGCAAGGTGAGGCTGTGCACGCTCAGCATCCTGCCTGACGTTATGCTGCCCTGGCCGACGACGCAGAAGCAGCAGCTAAAAATAAACGGGAAAGATGGCACAGGGTCTCTGGAGAAGGTCCTGAGGACTCTAGGAACCACTCCCAGAGCCCACACGTGAATTAGGCGAGGTCGCATGACACACGGTCTACACACGAAGTGTTTTGGATTTCTAACATAACATCAACAAACTACTGAAAAATGAGATTTTTCCACATCCCACTTATACCAAAGGCATTACCTTTGTAGGAACACATACAGGTGCAAGGCCCATCCACCTTACACTGCAGAACACAGGGAGGAAGAAGGACCCAGGTGAGTGGGAGGTACACCTGGTCCCCAGGTGGGGACAGTGAATAGGAAGCTGCTACATCTTCCCAAAGGTATTCGTAGAATCAATGCAATTACAGCCAAAGCCCTACATGGCTTTTTTTTTTTTTTTGCTAGAAATGGGTGGGCACACACTCAAATATATATGGGAATGTAACCTGGAATGGTAAAAAATATAACCCTAAAAAAAAAGAGTGAAGTTGGAGGACTTGCAGTACCTGATTTTAACTTAATATAAGGGTTCAGTGATCAGGACCGTGTGGTGCTGTGCAGCGTGGGGACAGGCACAGGGCCGTGCAACACACAGGCCGTCCACAAATGGGCCCACGTCTCTTGCTGGGTTTCACAAGGGCACAGACACAAGTGTACGCGGCGATGGGGGCCTTCAACCAACGCTCACCGTGGCTGCACCTCATGCCATACCAACAACTAATCCTAGCTGGATTGCAAACATACTCCTAAAAAAAATTCCTGGAAGAAAAAAACATATTTTTGCAACCTGAAGGCAGGCAAAGATTTCTCAGAAGCGATGCCAGAAATGTTAAACATAATGAAATTTAAAAATTGTGCTTCATCCAAATAAAAAAATGTCTGCTCTTCAAAAGACACCCTGAAGAAGCTGAAGAGTGAACCACGTCCAGATACACACAGGCCAGATCCGACCGAGGACCTGTAAGCGGATTACATAGAGGACGCCCGCGAATCAATCATTAGAGTCACTAGAATAACTACTAATTTGAAAAACGAGAAGTCTTGGACAGGCAGGTAGAAGGAGGACGTCGGAGAGGCCAGCCAGCACAGGGGAAGACGGTCAGCGTCAGGGCAGGGGGGACGCACGTCCGACCCAGCGAGGTCCACTCCACAGCCCGGGCGCTAGACCGACAGCGCCAAGTGTCGGCACGCGTGCAGGCGGCGCAGCGGGCCCACGGCGGGTGTGGATGGAACACGGCCAGGTCGCTTCGGCCGCCCTCACAGACCCAAATGTGCACCTCCCGCGCCGCCTGACGCCGCCTTCCCAGACGCCTCCCGGGAGAAACCGAGCAGGTGTCCACACGGCACCGTCCCCTGCAGCCCTATCGCGGACGGCCACGCCCTGGGGGCAACCACACGCCCACCAGAGGAGAGGGATGGACACACTGTGTTGTGTCCGTACAACCGAGCGCTCCTCCGAGGCTTTCGTGTAAGAAGAACCAACTACTGATAGTAACACGGATGGTTCTCAAAGCCCCGCGTTCCACGAGGAAGCCAGATGTCAAAGAGCCCGCACCGTGTGGCTGCATCACCAAGTCCAAGCACCGGCAAAGCTAGTCCAGGGGGACAGAACCGGCTCGGCCTCCGGACCGGAGGGGGCGGCCCCGAGCAGACCGGGACGCAGCTTTCCTGGTGACGGCAGCAGGCCCCGACCTCTGGGGTCTTGGTTACACGGCGCACGCGTCTGTCAAACCTTCCGTCTCTGGATTTACATAAACAGGTGAGGAAGCGCCGATGGCTGGTTTGCAGAGGGGGTTTAGGTATCCAGGCCGCTCTCCTGCAGGAGAGAACCGCTCGCCGCGTGGAGTGCAGGGAACGGGGTCAGAGACGTTAAGTGACCTGGCCACAGTCGTAGCAGCAGACAGGGCAGTGGGTCAGAGTCCAGTCTCCAGGAGCCACATGCACCTGTGCCCCGGGGGCAGACGGGTTGGGCCAAACCCAGGACACCGAGCAGAGGGTGGGGAGGGGGTCAGAAAGGCTTCCTGGAGGACTCGGGAATTTGGAGTGGGCTCAGCTGGTGGGGAGGGGCTCCAAGGAGGGTGGCGACGGGAGGCCACGGCATGGGAGCAGGGGTGGTGTCGGTGGCCCCAGAGGGTGAACCAGGAAGACCGGCTGCCCGCCCTGGGGCCCGGGGCAGAGGTGGGAGCCCAGGAGGGCGCTGGGGGCGAGGCCCTCTCCTAGGGGGCTGGGTGGGGGCCGCTGTGCGGGACGCCCTCCCGGACCCCCTTGGCGTGCAGCAGGCACAACTAGACCAGCTGGCTGCAGGGCCCCGGCGGGGCGGTTAGTCCGGAGACTGCGCGGTCAGCGGTGGCCGGGGCAACCCCCCCAGCCCTGGGAGCAGCAGGCGGCACAGAGCCACTCTCCCGGGGGCTGTGCCCGCAGAATGTGCCCGGCCCGGCTTGGACAGAGCACCCCCGGCGCACCAGGGGCCGCCTCTCCAGAAGCGGGGTGCTGGGTGCAGGCTGCTGGTCTCCTTTTGAGGTTCTTTGAAAGCTGGCCAAATGGGAGAAGTCTGCACAGCACAGAATTCGTTTTTATTCTGGAGCCCAATGATGCACCTCAGATCACACCTGTGTGTACACGTGCCTCTGGGTATGGCTCTCTGAACGTGTGTGTGCCTGTGTCTGGGTGTGCATGCACGTAGGCATGCGTGTGCCTGTGGCTCTGGCTCTGGCTCTCTGCACGTGTGTGTGCATGTGTGCTCGTGTCTGGGTGTGCATGCATGCATGTCTTGCCTGTGGATACGGCTCCCTGCATGCATGCGCCTGTGTACGTGTGGGTGTGCATGTGCGTGCATGGACGCCCCGCACAAGCTCTGAGTGTGGCTCTACCGAGCAGCTGGCCCCAGGTCTGACACATGCACCCGAGCCTGCAGCTGCACTGGGATCCTGGCGACGCCTGTTCCCCGCAGCGGGAAGGAGACGCAGGATGAAGATGCCTGTGGAGCCAGACCCGGCGGAGCCAGACCTGCTGGAGCCGGGAGCTCCGGAAGCCCTGGAGCCGCAGCCCGGAGGGCGGGGCCTGGGGAACTTGGAGGGAGCTTGAGGCCTCGCAGCCGTTTATCACCCCCGCTGCCCGCTAATGAGCTGTGGGCCTCTGGCTGGCCGAGGACGGATTTATCCCCAAGGCTCACGAGTCGCAGGCCCCAGTGTCTGCTTACACGGTAGGAGCTGCAGGCTGCCCCCGGGCCCATCCCCTGGGGGTGCCGAGCCATCCCCAGGCAGAGGTGGGGCCGCCCTGGGTCCCGCGCCCTGGCCCAGCATTCCCGTCAGCATCCTACGACTTGCTTAAGCCTCCCCAAGAACCAGGGGCCAGCCGGCCTTCTCACGCTTTCAAACAATCCGGTGGGATTTCGACGGCGATTTCCGTGGGCACCACACGGCCTCACCCAGAGGGCGGCCTCCAGCCAAGACAGGAGCAGCTTGTCCCAAAGGGGCTGTGAGGTTCAGCTCCATGGCCCTGGCGGATCCAGGGGTGACTCTGGTGCCACCAGCAAGTTATCCCACAGCGCCCAGCCCGGTCCCCTGCACCCAAGAGGCTTGCAGAGTGAATGGTGGAAGGAACCCGTGAGCGGGTGAGTGGGAGGCATCTCCGCCGGGGGTCCCAGGGCCGGCTTCCCCAGCACAGCCTGCCTGGCCACAGCTACAGTCCGTCCCTGGGGCCGGGGCTGAGCTGCGACCCGCGTGCCTCCCAGGGCCCGAGGTCTGGGAGCGGCCGACAGCCAGGCCTGGCCCGGGGCTCCGGGGAGGGCGGCCCAGCCCCAGTGACGCGGAGCCCACGCTGCGTTCACATCAACAGAAGCAACGCAGCATTGTTAAGGCAAAGATGCTATTTTAAATTCCGTCTCGCAGTAAGTGCGTGGTTTTATGTCAGGCCTTTTCTTTGCAAAGAAATTTGCACATGGTTTTGATGGAAAGTCGAGATTTAAAGATTAATAAACCACATGGTTGTTTGTTTTACAGGAAATGAGTGTTGACAAAGCCTTTTACCAGGCTCCAGAGGCCCTCCTGCCAGGCTGACATTTACCCAAGGCTTGGGCACCCGAGGGAGCCTGGCCATGGAGCTGTCTCCTGCCCCGTGTCTAGGGGGAGGCTCGGCCAGTCGTCGGGCCACTGGCCTGTCCGCCCAAGGACCCTGAGCATCACGGGCCCAGAGCAGGAAGGGCCTTGCGTCTCCCGGCATGATGCCCCCTCGGCAGCTCAGAGCCACCCGCTGGCCAGCACCAGCCTTCCCCACCCAGGGGCACTGGCGGGGGGTGAGGCACTCCCTCCTCCATGCTCTGCAGGACATTCCCACTGCAGGGAGAGGACCCCGAGGAACCAGCCCCCGGCCCGCGAGCCCCGAACACAATAGGGCTTCCCTGAGGCCCTAAAGGGGGCCCGGGCCCAGGGAGCGGTCCCAGCACCTGCCACGCCGCCACTGGCTCTGCCCTACAGCCTCCAGGGCAGGTCGCACCCCCCGCACGCCCACCGGCCTCGGCCGCAGGCACTCGTGCAAGCCCTTGGTGACCTGCAGGACAGGCTGGTGCCCGCGGGCAGTAGGGAGGCAGGTGAGCAACAGGGAAGGCGCCCGTGCTTGTCGGAGAGGCTGGCGGGCGCCGTGGGCTCAGGCCCCAGCACAGCCCGGGGCCGCCTCCGAGTCCAGCGTCCGTCCTGGACTCTCCACCTGCTTCCTTCACACGCTTCCTCCAGCAACGAGATTTCCCGGCGCCGACGGACAGACCGCAGCGTGGCCAGCCCCACGCAGCCCAGAGCTAACCATCCACGTCCGTGATTTTAAAGATGCATTTACTTATTTGGGGGGAGGGGCAGAGGGAGAGAGAATCTCAAGCAGACTCTCCGCTAAGCGTGGAGCGGGATGTGGGGCTCGATCCCACGACCCTGAGATCACGACCTCGGCTGAAATCAAGACTCGGACACTCCGCCGACTGAGCCAGGTGCCCCTGCACCCGTGATTTTAAATTGGCCAGCCAGGGGTTCAGGGCCGCTGGACCCCACACCTGCCCCCTGGAGCTCGCCCGCCTGCCCTCCTCTGCCACAGGCCACCCCTCCTGACCCCTCACACAGCCCCTCTCCGTTGGAGGCACGGCACCTCCCCCCAGTCCAGCACCTCTCTGAGGAAGCAGAGATGCTCCCAGTGGGGAAGGGGACTTTACAGGGAAGTCCCATCTGTCTGCGAAATCCGGGTCCCAGCCTCTCAGGGGGCCTCCTACTGTGGGGGGAGCAGTGAAGACAGAGCTGGCAGAGGGGGGAGCCTGGAGCCGCCAGGAAGAGCCCCGGCACGGGCTGCGCTGGGCCTCCCCACCCGGCCCCCAGGCTGGGCACACGTGTCCCGGCCACAGGACACCAGACAGCAGATGTGCAGCAGCAGGACAGCAGGACAGCAGGGAAGGCGTTCACGGGAGGACACAGGATGGTGAACCACAAGCAGGTCCCACGGCCAAGCAGCTGGCCCCGCAGACAGCCGCCCGCAGGTCCCGGGGCAGGTGCAGGGTCAGGACGGCCACCTGAGCTGTCCCGGGCGTCCAGGAGGGCCAGGTGCAGGGTCAGGACGGCCACCTGAGCTGTCCCAGGCGTCCAGGCGGGCCAGGCACGGGGTCGGGGCCTGGGCGCGGCCTCAGGCCCACCAGCCGCGCTCCCAGCAGCCGACATGCTGCCCCCCAAGCCCCGCCCCCCGCCCCCCACCACAGCTCAAGAGGTTGGAGTGTCATCCGGGAAAGGCTGGGTCTAATTTGGGCTAAACTGAATAGAACTAAGGCAAGGCATTATTTCTAGACAGACCATAAGACTTCTTTCTTCCTCTTGTTTCCAAAAATAAGAGTCAGGAGAACCGAGCGGCGCCAGGAGCCCGCGTTCCCGTGGGGGCCGCAGCTACGGCTTCCAGGACGGGGTGCTGGCCGGACGGGAAGCGAGGGGAGGCGGGCGAGGGTGACCGGCCTCCGAGGTGCCCCGAGAGCCTGCGGGGCAAGGGCCCGGGCGCCACAGCGTCAGCCCCATGGTCCCCGGGGCCGGAGGCAGCGGGTGGGCTGTGCCATGACCACATGCAGGCCCCGGGGCAGCGGGACGTCGGCAGCGGGACGTCGGCAACGTGAGCCGGCTTCTCCTCGAGGGGGGCGCTGGGAGAGCCAGCCTCGGGGCCGTGCCCACTGCCTCCCCCGACGGCACATGGGGCGTCCCGGAGCCCGAGCACCCGAACACCTGCCAGCCTGTGACCCCTGGGACCACCCACAGGCACCATTCCCGACCTGGAGGGGGCTGCACGGGACAAGGTTCAGATGGAACAGGTTTCTCCTCCGTGCCCCTTGCACACGTCTGTGCGCACACACTGCTTTCCAACCGGCTTCTCACCCGGGGCCTCAACACAACACTCCCTTGGCCCCGTCAGTCCTCGCCTGTCACCTGGGGCCGGCCCGCGCTCTGACCCGTGGGGGCTCTTCCTTCACCGCTGGAGTCACGCAGCCACGGAAATTCACACTGCGGGAGAGACGGGGTGGGGGTCCCCGAGGGGCCGACCGCTCACAGGAAGATTCCCTGGGACCCCGTCTCCCACCACCCTCACCGCAGACCCTACCCTCGGACACGACTTTCAACTGTCTTTGCGGGGGGCGGGGGTCCTGCAAGGGGCGTAGTTTGCGGCAGAACCAGAGCCGGGTCACCCACCCGGATGCGTGGACAGAGACCCCGAGAGTCCAGAGCTGTGTGCGAGACACGGGTGGGTGAAGTCAGCATGTGAAGAGGGAAGACGCGAAGCTCGATCCTCCTCAGACCTCACAACAAAATAAGATCCAAATACAGCCAAGGTGGGCGCCTGTGTGTACACGCATACGTGCACACACACACATGCACACATGCACATATGCACACAGGCACACATGTACATGCACGCACACCCGTATCCACATGCACACACATATATGCACACGTGCAGTGCACACACATGCACACGGGCACACATGTTTATATCCACATGCACACACATATGCACACATGCACACACCCATATGCACACACGGGCACACACATACATGCACACACCCATATGCACACACATGCACATGTATATTCACACATGCACGTGGATGCACACACATATACACACAGGTGCACGCATACATGTGTGCACATTCATATGCACACATGCACATGCATGCACACACATGGGTGCACACATGCACCCACACTCATCCACATGTACAAGCACACACATATGGGCACACATGCACATTCATGCACACATGCACATGTACATGCACACACCCATATCCACATACACACATAGGTATATACATACATGCAGTGCACACGCACGACACACACATGGGCACACATGTTCATATCCACATGCACACATATGCACACACATATATACATATACACACTGCATGCACACACACCCATATGCACACATGTGCACGTGTATATGAACACATATATGCACACATGCAGACACACATACAGCAAGCACACCCATATCCACATGCACACGTACATGCACACACACGTGCACAGACTGAACCCATAAGAACTCTATGATAGTTACAGTGAATTTATTCATAATTCTGCAGCAAGAGAGACAAACCCCAGAAACTATAAGGTAAAGACTCTACCAAGAGCATCAGTTTAATTATATGTAAAATATTGAAACTTCTGTACAGAGAAAAAAATAAACACTTTTCAGGTCAAAATACTACAAACTGGGAAAGGGTATTTGCAATAAATATGACAAATTGGGGCTAATTTCCTCATGTTGCAAATGAACCGGTAGAAATTAATGAGAAACCCACCCGGACAGGAAAAGAGGCCCGACAGGCGGGTCAGAAAGGAGACGGTGCCCGCCTCATCCTCGACAGAAAAGCGTCAGCGAGGAGGAAGATGGTGCCTTGACCTGCCAAACGACAAGTTTCAGTTCCCCCCAGGGCTGGAGGCGGCGCGGCGTGGCGGCGGGGTTGGGGGGATAAGGCCTGGTCCCCCCGGGGCTGCCAGCCTCGGGGACCCACCGTCGGGCACACCCGCTCCTCCAGGCAATACCGCCCCCGCCATCGGGTTCCACGGCCGCTCAGCTCACAGAGGCCCATCGAGCACCGTGTTCACAACTCACAATTCCAAAACCCAAGGGTCCCCGACACCCCGGGTGTGCAGAGCCGCGGAGTGGAGCATTGTGTGGAGTGAAAGCCCAGGTAGGCTTCTGTGCCTGTACGAAGACGTCCCGAAGAGACCGTGTAAAGTTTCCATGAAACCACGAGCACCTGCACGTGGCTGCTTCTGCCGGTAAACGTGGGACTCCGCCCAGAGGCACACGCGTGTGCAGGACCTCCCGTCCCTGTGTGTCTGTGCGGCTGAAACGTTTACACCCTGCTCAAGAAGGACAGTTTTGTGCCAATAGGGATTATCTGGGTGTGAGACTATGGGTTTCTTTTCTTCTTTATGCTTCTTTATTTATCAAAAAAAAAAAACACCCCGTCACATGTGACATAAAAATAGGTCCTGCACAGCTCTCCCTAACTTACTCTGCTGGCCCCTCCCACGGGTGCAAGAAACCCATTTCGCTGGCTTTGGAGGGTGCAGAACCGGGCCCGAGGTGGGCCACTAGCTCCGTGGGAACCAGGACCCAGAGCCGGGTCAGGAGCCTCTGCTGGCGGGGAGGCCCTTCCCCGCGGGCTCCTCCCATGTGAGTCTCGGTGACCCTACTGCGTGGCCCGTGGCTGAGACAGGAGCCGCCTGGAGGGGCAGATGCTCCGCCCGCGTGTCTGTGCCTCATCCCACAGAGGGGGCTCCGGGCACCTGCAGCCCCGCCACCTGCAGCCACAGGCGCTTGCAAAGAGCTCGGGCCGCCCCGGAAATCCAGCCTGAGCTCCGGGGGCGCCGACGCCGTGCACCCGCGGGCTTTGCAGAACCACCCACCGCCGCGCTCGAGAGAGCAGCAGACTCGGGCCGCCCCCTCCCTGGGCCACACGTGCCTGGCACAGCGGAGAGCCAGCCGGGACCAGAGAGGCTCCGGGCGCCAGCCCCACTGCCCGCAGCACGGCGTCCTCTCGGGGAGGCTCCCGGGCTCCCCCCGGTGCTGGGTGCCGGCCGCCGTCGGTGCCCCCTGGCCGTGAGCCCATGCTGCCCTCACGGCTGGGCCTCGGCTTCGTCTGGAAAGCCCCCCCCCCCCTTGAGGAAAGAAACAGCAAAGTCAGGGGCGGCCAGGAAGACGCAGCAAAGGGCCTTGCAACCTCTCAGCCGCCCTCAGGAGATGGGGCATCACTGAAACACCCCGGCCACCAGCTGCCACTCCTCCGCGGAGCTCACCAGCGGACGTGATCCTGCTGCATCCTGTGCAGGGGTCACCAGAGGGAGGGGAGGGCACGGCGCCCGGGGGACGCCAGGACTGGTGCAGCGACCACTCGGCTGGCCCAGGAGAGGAGGGCGGGCCTTCCCGGGCCCCGGGAGGCTGAGGCCTGAGGAGGTGGCTCCCCCGCAAAGGGCCACCGCCACCGCGGACGGACAGGGGGCCCAGCCGTGACTGGGAGGGGGCGGGCCGGGAGGACCGGGGCTGCACCTGTCGCCCCGCCGGAGCCGGCTGCTGGGTGTGTAAGCCGTCCCCGGCGGCCCCGGAAAGGCCTTCCCTCCCCGCGCTCAGCACCCGGGGCCCGCTGGCCGAGCGACCCCAAGGGGCAGTGCCCGCTGGGGGGCTGCAGCACAGCAGGCTGTGGTGGGCGTTTCGAGGAAGCTGCAAGTGTCCTGAGCACACGGGGGCGAAGATCCCCCCCTGCGAGTGAAGCCGCGGCTCGGGCGGCCTTTCCTGGCCGGGCGACCCAGACCCCCCATCTCCTGGGCCGGGGCTGTGGCCTGAGGCCGGACGCAAGCAAGGGCACAGTTTGCTACTGGAGCCATCGGAGCGGCGTCCGGGGGTGGGGACGGCCTCCCGGCAGCTGCAGAGCCGGGAGCCCCGAGGGGAGAGGGGTGCCCACGGAGGCTGCCATGGAGATGACCCAGCGCCACAGCGACTGGCATGGGCCGCTGGCGCCCGCAGGCTGCTGTGTGGCGGCGACTGCATGGAAACCGCCAGCTGTCACCTCCCACCCGTCCGCCCCCACGGGCCCAGATGGCTCCCACTTCTCCCCACGCACTCCCGGGCTGTCCCCACAGGCCCTGCCCAGCCCCCACCGCACCGGGAGGCCAGGGGGCCCGAGGGAAACACGGGGCACAGCCATCCCCCGAACGCCCGAGAGAACGGGGGCGGGACGGACGAAGGGCAAGGCACAGCCAGAGCCTGACGGGCGCAGAAGGGGCCGCTCTTCATCGTGGGTTCTCCACGTTCTGGGACGTGCTGCTGAGGCCTCTGCCGCCAACTGAGGGAGGCATCCCCCGGACACAGGCATGTGGCCTTCTGGAGAAGACCAGGACCAACGAGGCCTGGGACCACCCAGACCGCACACGGGGGCCCCCAGGCTGCAGGGGGAGCCGGGAGCGCAGGCTTGTGGGCCGGGGGTGGGGACTCGTGGCAGAGGGCACAGGAAGAGGCAGGTGCTGCGCCGTCCCACGCAGGCACCACGCTGACCGTCCAGACACATGGTCCTAGCGCTGCCGCCCTGCGCCCACGTCCTGAAGACCAGGGACACGTTCAGGTCACGGGTCTCAGGTGCTGGTGTCCACGGCGACCAAGACTCCCCTCCCCTTAGGTCCTGACATATGGAAATTGATAAACAATCGACAAACCAGTAACACATGGGAATAAAGGAAAAACAGGACAAACAGCACAATTGTAGGCTTAAACGCAAACATACAGGCCGCCCGGGGGCTCAGCGGGTTAGCGCTGCCTTCAGCCTAAGGCCTGACCCTGGGGACCCGGGATCGAGTCCCGCATCGGGCTCCCTGCGTGGAGCCTGCTTCTCCCTCTGCCTGTGTCTCTGCCTCCCTCTCTCTCTCTCTCTCTCTCTCTCTCTCTCTCTCTCTCCTCTGTTTCTCATGAATAAATAAAATATTTTTTTAAAAAGTAGACTTGAAGCCAAGGGGGGTAAGGAGAGGCATCTCGTAACGGCCACGGGTTCCAGACACCGAACACACATGTCAGTGCCAGCGATGCACGCACCCAGCAGCAGACCAGGAGCTGTGAGGCAAACCCAGACACAACGGAAGGAAGGGTCGGAGGTTTAATCATTCCTGGTCACAGAGAAAACGTCAACCTCAGGAACGGAAGGGAGGCATCACTACAGATGTTAGAAGGAAAATTAAGATTTTATGCCAATGAAGCCGACAACTTAGCCAAAACGGGCAACTTCCAGTCCTTGAAAGATACAAATCACCAAAACTAAGATGGGAAGAAATGGAAAATCCAAATACGTCGTCTCCAGTAAAGAAACTGAATGTGTAATTAAAATCTTCCCACGGTAGGACGCTTGGGTTGAGCATCTGCCTTCAGCCCAGGGCGTGATGCTGGAGACCCGGGATCGAGTCCCGTGTCGGGCTCCCTGCGTGGAGCCTGCTTCTCCCTCTGCCTGTGTCTCTGCCTCTCTCTCTCTCTGTGTCTCTCATGAATAAATACATAAAATCTTTTAAAATAAAGTAAACTCTTCCCACGAAGAAAACACTAGGCTCAAACGGCTTCGCGGGTGGACTCCAGCCAACACTTCAGAGAACGGAGGAGGAGGGAGCCCCTCCGACCCATATCATGAGACCTGCATAAACCTAATACCAAAGCCAGACGAGAGCTTTACGAGAAAATAAGATCTAGGCCGATATCCCCAGTGAGCACGGGCGTCAGAATTATTAATGAAATATTAGCAAACTGAATTCGGTAACATATAAAAACCCAACTCAGTGACCCAAAGCTGGGATTCTATTCAAAAGACAGCGTAATTTACCACATTGGCCAAGGAAGGGACGGAAATCACGCGATCACCTGCACGGCTACGAGAAAAGCACTTGACAAAAATTCAACATCACTGATGATTTAAAAACAAAACCCGCAGCACCCGGGAAGAGGAAGTTCGTCAACCAGATAAGGGCATCTGGGAAGAAGCCCAGCTGACACCGCACCTGAGGGTGAGCTACGAACGCCTTCCCCTAAGATCAGGACAAAGGCCTGGTGCCCACTCACCCACTTCTGCTCAACTCTGTGCCGAGATCCTCGACTGTGCGCTAAGGCAGAAAGTTCTAGAAAGGAAGAAATAAAAGTATCTTTGTTCACAGATGACGCGATCGTATAAAATCTGAGGAAATCGACAAATGAGATACTAGAATCAGTGAGTGCAGCAAGGTTTTGGGATACAGTCGATGCGCAACAATTCATTTTTCTTTTTTTTTTTTTAAGATTTTATTTATTTATTCATGAGAGACGCAGAGAGAGGGGCAGAGACCCAGGCAGAGGGAGAAGCAGGCTCCCTGCAGGGAGCCCGATGTGGGACTCGATCCCGGGACCCTAGGGTCACACCCTGAGCAGAAGGCAGGTGCTCAACCACTGAGCCCCTCAAGGTGTCCCAACAATTCATCTTTCTAAATTTTACTATTATTATTTTTTTTTTTTTAAGAAAAAACACAGGGCTTTATTATTCCCATTACGAAGGGCAGGTCCTCGCAGGATGAGGGAGAGAATTCTGACCGGGAGGAGGCTGTACTCGCCAGGGATGAGCGGGGCCTGCAGGACCACGATGACCAAGCGCCCACACAGGAACATCTTGGAACATCCTTGTGACTGGCTCGGTCTTCCTCCTGCCCTTGCGGCCCTCGGGGACCTCCGTCCACGTCTCCTTTGCGTCCCCCAGCACCACGTAGCAGCGCCTGTCGGAGGCCTCCACGCGACCCAGAGGCTTCTTACTGCGGGGGCCGTGGACGAGCACTAGGCTGTTGTTCTCGACTGACTGCGTGAGCACAGAGATGACCCGTGTCACACTCCCTCCTCCCCCTTCTCTGGCTCCCCTGGGGTCACCGCACTCTTGGGTTCGTGGAAGAGGCTCACGGTGCAGCGGCTGCACTCCCAGGTCAGTGCTGACTCCTCTGTGCTGCGCCTGCCTCTAAATATTCAATGTGTGGGGATAAATTCAACAAAACGTGTGCAAGCTCTGCACTGACAGGACGAAACAAAGCAGAGCGAGAGTGAGGACCCGAGTGAGCAGCGTGATTTGCCATGTTCGCGGCTGGAAGACTCGAGATTTTTAAGAGGTGCGTTGTCTCCGAATGCAATCCCAACCAGCGTCTCAGCCAGCAGAGCTTAGGAACTGGCAAAGGTGATTCCAACATAGAGGTGGAAAGGCAAAGACTCTGGAATAGTCACAATAATTCTGAAAAAAGAACAGGAGCGCCTGCGCGGCTCAGCGGTTGCGCGTCTGCCTTCAGCCCAGGGCCTGACCCTAGAGACCCAGGATCCACGTCGGGCTCCCTGCAGGGAGCCTGCTTCTCCCTCGGCCTGTGTCTCTGCCTCTTTCTCTCTCTCTCTGTGTCTCTCATGAATAAATACATAAAATCTTTAAAACAATTTTTTTTAAAAAAAGAACGAAGTTGGACGGCAAACACATCTGCTTCCAAGACGTATCATAAAGCTACAATAATCAATACGGTCTGGTATCGGCTTAAAGGTCAAACAGACATCCCTTCTGCAGAAGGAGGAGGAGGAAGAGGAGAGACGGGGAAGGTGGGGAGAGGGAGGGAGGGAGGAAGATAAGAAGGAAGGGACGGGTGGCGGGAACCTTGACCCTTCCTTCATATCAATACAAAAATCAACTTGAAATGGAACTTAAATAAAAACTAACAGACAGGGGCTCCGGGGCGGCTCACCTGTTGAGCGTCTGCCTTCAGCTCAGGGCGTGATCCCCGGGTCTCCTGCTGGAGAGACCCTGCAGAGCCTCTGAGACCAGCCGGCCGCCCCGTGGGCCAGCAGGGGCCTCCACCCCAGGCCCCACGAGCACCTCCAGGACCCAGCCAGAAAGGAGAGCAGGTCTGGGCCTCGACCCCTGCACACTCCAGAATATTCCCTGAAGGAGACTTGGCATGTGTGACACCCAAGTGGCCAGAAAGACCACGTCCACATGCATTTCTTCCTTCCACCCAGCTTGGTGACACGCAACAAGCATTGATTGAGCACCTACTATGTGCAAGGCCCTAGGGAGCCCGGTGGACACAACGTGGCCTTGTCCTCGTGCACTCTGAGAGCCAGAGAGAGATGCACGTTCCCGTGACAGGAGACTCCCGGAGACGATGTCTGTCCATCTACACGGACACGGATGCACACTCACGTGCAAGAGCATGGTCTCCGGGCGGAAGGCCAGTCTTCTTGGCCGGGTCGCTGCGCTGCCGTCTGTGAGGCTGGCTTCCACGAGCCCCCAGGAACCGCAAGCCCCCTCGAGGCTTCAACCCAAGGCCCTGCCCACGTCCTGCGCGGTGCCCCAGGGGCCAAGGCCCCACCAGTCAGAGGGCGCTCGCGGGACCGCGGCTCCCACCTCACCCCTCTCACGCCTCGCCGTCGCGGAGGGCGGCTCTCGCGCTCTGCTGCCGTCCTCCGCTTGCTACGGTGCCGTCCGTGGCAACCGCGTCGGAAGCTGAGAACCGCGCATCGGGTAATTAACGGAGCCTTCGGGGCCTTTCAATTAACTCGGTCTGCAGACGAGCAAACCCCTGTTCTCTGGAGCATTGCTCTTTTTTTTCTTTTTCTTTTCTTTCTTTCTTTCTTTTTTTTTAATTAAGAGGAATTTGAGATCATTTTGTAAAGGTTTCTTGGATTCCACTGGACCGCCCCGCGCAGCCGAAGCCAGGTGACCCGGGTCCCCTCTGCGTTCTCGGCCTGCAGCGCGGTCACTCTACAACTCTGCACACGGAGTCTGAGGATGCACGTCCCCCACCGGGAGGGGCGGGGGGCTCAGCCTTCCAAGGACCCAGGAGCCCCGTCCCCCTCGGTTAGGCCGCGCTGCACAAACCTCACTTCCTGGCCCCCCGGAGCAGCCCTGCAACCCTGCGCAGGGCCTGGGGATCTCGGCCTGCAGCGCCGCTGGACGCAGTCAGCACGGGCTCCGTGTCCGCTATGGGCGCCCGATCATCTCTCCTAACCTCCGGCCTGGACAGAGAGACAGACGCCGCGGCAGGCCGGCGGGCCTCACCCTCCCCGTGGTCCCAGCTCCCGAGGACTGGGCGTCTCTCGGATCCAAGGCCCCCTGCACAGACGTGCAACTGCCCCTGAGCCCTCGAGCCCAGCTGCTTCTTGAAGTCACAAGGGGCGAGCAGCGCCTGGGCAGCGGCCCACGAAGGCTGCACCGAGGGTCCTGCACACCGAGCACAGCACCTCCCACCTCACAGGGACAAGGTGTCACACGGAGGGGACGGTGGGGCACGCACTCCCCGGCACGCTTGTGTGCCCAGCGGGGGCCCCTCCCGGACGCGGATGGTGCAGGCGTCCACCGGCCAGCTGGGCTCTCACACACACGCTGCCAGGCTGGGGACATTGTGGAAGCGACACCCGCGCCCCCAGACCCTCGGCCTTGCCTCGACGGCACTTCCCGGGCAGCTTGGTGCTCCCAGTGGTTAGCATGTGGTTCTCAGCCCTGGGGACACGTGGCAGAGCCTGGCTGTGCGCCTGTCACGGGTGTGGAGGGGGCCATGCCGCGGGCACAGCAGTGCAGGGGACCGGCCCCCAGACCTGGAATGGTCTGGGCCTGGATGTCCACGCCACGGAGCCTGCCCTCGCAGGGCAGCGGCTGGCAGCCCAGCCTATGGGAGCCCAGGGCTCCTGTGGTCCAAGCCACGCCCAGCGCAGGCCCCGAAGCCGCCCCAGCACGGTGACGGCTCCAGGAGGGGCCAGGACCCTCCTGGGAGGGACGCGGCCCCGGCCCCGGACACGAGGCACACACCTGCTCATCAGCGGACTCCCGGCTCCTGTCACGTGCGTTTCATAACCAGCCCACACGCACTTTCCAACCTAATTCGGGGAAGGAGCTTTCGGGACACTTGCACCTGCATCTGCCGAGACTCATCCATCACACGTGGCCCCAAGGCAAGTGCAGTCCGTCTCCCCGACAGCCGGGGCAGCGCAGCCCTGGCCCCGACGCGCCCTAGAGCCCAGCTTCCTGGGGCCGCTTTTCCCAGTGACCAGGCGGCTTGGCCTAACGGCGCGGACAGCCCGGCCCAGAAAGCACTTGCTAGAGAAGCTGGAACAGAGTCGTCCGGAGAGGAGCCAGAGCCCAGCTGCCCAGCGTGCCCTGCTGCTGCCGGCTGGGGAGGTGGGGCCGGTCTCTCTGTGCCCAGGCCCCCCGTGTCCAGTCCACCCGTGCCCAGGCCCCCCATGCCCGGACCCCCCTGTGCCCGGTCCCCCTGTGCATGCCCCGCCCCGTGTCTGGTCGCCCCCATGCCTGGACCCCCGGGCCAGGGCCGCTTCGTCTGACGGGGCTGAGGGGCGAGCTCTCCAGGAGCAGCGGACAAGCTGTCCCGCTAGCTGGGATGCCCACAAGGTGGGACAGAGAGGGCACTGCTCGGAGGGTGGCCGCCCAGCGGGAGCAGACGGGGCAGAGGGCAGGCAGGGCCGCGCAGGGCGCCGAGCAGCAGGAGCGGGGGACCTGGGGGGCCGGGTGAGGACACGCGGCCCCAGGGGGGGTGGTCGAGGCTCGGGGCAACAGAACTGAAGTTGGGAGGGGCCAAATTTGAGCGTATGAGACACACGAGTGGTGGTGTCAAGTCAGAGGCTGGACAGAAAAGTCTGGAACGTGGGAGGCAGGTCCCGGCTGGAGATATAAATTTGGGAGTCGGCATATGGATGACATTTGAGGCGGCCGGTGCGTGAGTGTAGCGAGACGGAGCCGGGAGAGAAGGGCCGGCCGGGGGCCCGGTGGCGGCGGCCCGAAGCCTCAGGCAGGGGCTCCAGGCGGGGTCGGGGCGGGTGCTGCTGCGGCTGAGGGACGAGGACGCCGGGCCCGGCACTACTCTCAGCCGCGTGGAGGGGACCATCCCCGGAGTGTGGGCCATGGGCCGCGGGGGGCTGGACACCCGCAAGGACAACGGGGTCTCGAGGAGTCTCGCGGGATGAGGGGAACAGAGCAGCAGGGACAAGTAGAGCCTGTTGCCACTCGGCGGGCACACGCGGCAGGCCCTAGGGACGCTGGCACCCCGTGCCCCTGGGACTCAGCCCCGTGCCCGGCCCCGTCCACCCTCCGGAACGAGCTCGCGGCCCAACCAGCCAACAGCTGCGAACGTGACCCGAGCACAGGACGCGGCCCGGGCTCAGCGGCCCCCGAGATGCCCCGGGGCAGGCCGCAGGGCTGCACACGCTTTGTGGGCCCACACCTGGGATCCGCACCCGGGCCGCAGGCGTCGGCGCCCCCACCAAAGAGCCCCAGCTCCGGCAAAAGGCTGACGGCGCCGGGTGCACGGATTCCTGCTCCGTGGGGGTCAATGGGGCATCGCAGCAGCAGGCGCCCCAGGGGATGGGGAGGCAGGTTCGGGCCATGTGGGCCGCTTTACCAGGGGGCGTCGTGGCAGCGCCTCCACGGACGGCCGGGGCGGGCGGGAGCGCGGCTGGCGGAGCAGCGGCCAGGGCAGGGGTGTCTGACCCGAGGGCTTGGACCACGCTCGCGACCTCGTCGTGTTCAGGTGGATCACGGAGGGATCTCGTTCTCGTCTCGACCCATCATGGCCACGGGGGCCTCGTCTGACACGGGTGCTCTGCGGACTCATGTACGTGCGACACGCGAGCGCCAGGCCCAGCCGTGTGCGGCCCCCAGAGGCCCCCGAGCAGTTTCCACGTCACATAACACGCCTTCTGCCTGCCAGATGCCCTGAGGGGCGGGGGGGGGCGACGGGACCGCATGAGGTCGGCCTGGGCTTCCCGGGAACACGCGGCAGCCCCACACCCGGGCCTGGGGACCCGGCTCCCTCCCCGACAGGAGCTCCCGGGATGGCTGGCGGACCCAGGGCTGCGGGGACAAAGCACAGCCTCGGCTCGTGCCTGGGACGCAGGGGCCACTGCTGGGCTCACGGAAGACACAGGGACGAGGCCACGTTGGCTTATGGCCCGAAGCACAGAACAAGCACCGTGCCAAGGGGCAGGAGACACGGACCCGTGCAGCGTCCCCGATCACGCACACACGGCCTCCCTCAAGGGCGTGGAGCAGGATGCCCGCCCGGAAGTGCAGGCTCCTCCCAACAGGTCAGCGTGGAGGGGACGGTGCGGTCCCCGGCCGTGGAGGCCCCTGCGGCGCGGGCTCAGCCGGGGGGCAGGGTCAGCACGTGCGGGCAGCAGACACGCCCCGGCCGAGGGCAGGACCCGAGGGCGCCAGCCCGTGGCCATCCCCAGTGTATCCCCGCGGAGACCGCACGCAAATCCTACGGAGCACCTGGCCTGTCCTCACCCGAACGTCGGGTCACCACACGGGGAGCGGCTGAGGACCGCCAGGAGCGAGCCCGTGGCGCGGACAACGGTGCGTGAGGACCCAGGAAGCCGGACTGGACCTTGGCCCTGGGGTACTCGGCCGTCAATCCCCGGGTCAGCGTGACTGCCCAGGGTGCCCGACCACGCCGTCCTGCCCTGCCTGGGGTGCTTCCGGGTGGCGTGGGCACCGGGATCCGTGGACTCGCCGCAGCAGGTGCGCAGCCAGCGGGGCCCTAACGGACAAAGGGGGGCTTCTCCCCTTGTTCCTGCCTCGACGCCCGGGTCGGCGCAGCTCGGGTCCTGCCCTAGGCCCGGGACTGTGCGTCGCCTCGTGGGTTCCCAGGCCCGCAGCCCACGCGCCCGCCTGGCCTCCTCGGCTGTGCGAGTCTGCTCCCCTAGATACCTCCCCCGACACACACGCACGTGCACACGGACACCCGCACACACCCGTTCTGCACATCCGCGCCCCCAGACGGCCCCGGCCAGGACGGGGTCGCGTCCCTGAGGGCTCCCCACGTACGGGCCGCACCGACTTCGACGTGCACGGAAACAAGGCGTGAGGACTCGCTGCGCTGCCTTCCCGGCTTTGCTGTAAACCTAAAAGATCAAGGAAAAGTTTCTAAAGAGTCATACGTGCTTTGTGCCCACGGAGCGTGGACGGGGGCCGGGGGGGCGGCACGAGGAACGCTCGAGGCTGTGGTATCCGGGCTGAGGTTACATAAGACGCTGGATTTCCTCATATTTTTTCTTGTCACTTTTGGTTATATAATAAAAAGCTATAAAGTTAAAAAAAAAAAAGGATCATCCTGGCGAGAGTGTCTGGCACTAGATGAGCAGCCTCGTAATCCGTCACCCAAAGCAGGACACGTCTGAGGGTGACAGGGAGGCCATTAATCATCGCGCCCGATCACGAACGTGTCCCCCACGCACCAGGGCCCGGGAAGGAGCTGGGTCAGCGGGGGCAGGTGGGGAGCGGCGGGGAGGCCGCTTGTCCCCGTCCCCACAGCATCTAGCTCAGTGTCGTGCCAACCCACCGCCGGGGGCGCCTCATGGACTGGGCATGACCTCCACGCACTCTAACCGCCGTGGGCTCGGGGCAAAGGCTGTCATGGTGCCACTAACAGGGGGTTCCACTGACCAACTCCCGGTCCCAAGAAACGCGCCCCTGGTGGTCCGGGGTCTCCGTCGACATGCCCCATAAGCCCGCACAGCACCCCCCGCGCCCGCCAGCACCCCCTTCGCTCCCGCTCACTGCCCGAAGCACCTGGCAGGACGGGCGGGAGGCCCAGGGTTCCCCCCGGCACACGCGGCCACACGGCCCCCAGCCCAGGCCCGCGCCGGGCACACATGTGGGGACAGGGCCCCGCTCGGCGGCTGCCTTCCTTCCCGGGTCCCTGCGCCCCACTGTCCCCGTCATGCGCGGACTTTGCAGATCCTTGCTGCCCGCGGAGCTCAACTACGACGTCAGGAACACAAGGGGACCTTGATTCTTGAAGAGAAGGAGACGCCAAAGGACAGACATGACCCCGCGTGGCCAGAGGCAGGTCCCCGGGGCAGCAAAGGGGACTCTGAAGCCAGGCCACGGCCACCTTCCCTGGGAGCACCTGGGAGCGGGTGAGGACCCAGGGAGTGGCAGGTGCATGGCCTCCCGGGTCTCGGGCTCACGGCACCTCCCCTCGGAGGCCCGGACTGAGCTCAGCGTGTCCCAGGGTCCCCGGGGGCTCGAATCAGCAGCCATGGTGCTGGGAGGCGCCGGGTCCTCACGCTGACATCCATGCGGCCCCAGGTCTCACGCGGCCAAGAGGGAACTCGCCCAACACTGGGAAGGTGGGTGACACAGTGGGGCCGGGGCTTCTGCTAATCCTCGACCCCCGGCTCCCCCCTCCCTCCCGCCCCATCCAGCTCTCTGGCAGCCACCCTAGGTGCAGAGCCTTGGCCCCGTGCACCCCCCTCCTGGACCAGAGCTGGACCGTGGAGCGCGGCAGAAGCGACACGGTGCCTGTCCCCGCCAACCCCGTGCCCCAGCCTCAGCGCGCCCGGTGTGGGGAGGACAGCCCGCTCGCCCGTGACCAGTGGACACGGAGAAGCCCTGAGACCACGGAGGGCAAGTGGTGGTTTAGGATACGCCCTGAGGGTGGGTGGGACACAGTGACCGTGGGCCCAATGGCATAAGTTGGAGGCGACAGGCTGTGGCCGCCGACCTGTGTCCCGGATGGCACTGCGGCTTCCTCCTGGAGAGGCCGGTGGCCCGGTGCACAGCCACATGAGCGGCCCCAGGGGAAGCCCACGTGTGGGGAGCAGCCCCCCGAGCTGCGGGCGGCGCAGCCACGGCAACAGCTGCACGGCAACCCCACGGGGCCCCGAGCCACATGCACGGGAAGGGCCGCTCCCCACCCACTGGCCGCAGAAACGGAGCCGAGGGGACCGCCGTGAGCCGCTAAGTTTTGAGGCGATGTGTTAGGTAACAGGTGACAGGAATAGGTAACAAATAGCGGCGGGCACGAGAGCCGACACCCCAGGATGTGACCCGCCTGCGTTCCAGCTGCGAACCAGGCCCCGCGTCGGCAGGAGTGGCAGGGGGACCCGGCCCGGCCCCAGTGGCCCTGACCCGTCATGACAAATAACGAGAACAGGTGTCGCCGCGTCACAGGTCGCGGGGCAGCTTGTCCCCAGCAATAAACAGGGGTGCGGAGACCCGGCCCCGGCCCCGGGGAAGGACAGCGGCCAGCGGGTGCCAGGGTGGGGGGCCCGACGCACCAAGCACCCAGCAGCCCCCTCCTCGCCCTGCGGGGTCGCCCTGGAGAAGGCGCGCGCGTCCGCACCCCGCCTGACACTCACAAAGAAATGACAAAGTCGCCTATTTCTTGCTTTTGCCACAAGTTGTGCCTCCTGCATACAAAGCACGAGGAGTCATGATGTGAATTCTGAAAGCAGGGACCTTTCTGAAGTCAACTTCCAAAATCGCTGTGAGAAAGTGAATGTACTCAGCTCCTATTTTTAATAAATTGGGGGCGACACTGACTCCCACCCACACCATCTCCTTGTTTGGAACCTAAATAACACGCACAGGGTTCTCACAGGGGCGACACGGGCCTGCGCCTGAGCCGTCGAGCTGGGGACCGTCCGTGTCACACCGCGGGGGGGGGCAGCGGGGACAGAGAGGCGGCCCCCGTCGCGGCTAGTGGATCCACGCGGATAAGCCCCAGGCTGCTCTCTGCCCTCGGCCACGCGGTCCTCGCCTTGGTTTTTAAAATAATAGATTGTAGGTCAGTGAAAGAAACATTTTTTTTTTGATGAAGCAGGCATCCCAGATTTTAAAAATAACAATAATTTTATTAATTACAGCTTCTTCCAAATTGTCTCAAATCCTGATCATTAAAATCATTCAGCGTCTGGATCCAGCCGGTGTTCGGAGACAAGAAAAGTAGCCCAGCACGTCCTGCGGGCGCACAGCCAGCTCACAGCCCGGTGGGCAGGCCGTGCACGCGAGGAGCTCTGGGGGGACAGTGATCCCACCCAGTGGATGGGGCAGGGGCGGGATGGGGACGGGGCAGGGACAAGGAGCAGGGATGGGGCAGGGGTGGGAGGGGGACGGGGAGCAGGGACGGGGCAGGGACAGGGAGCAGGGATGGGGCAGGGATGGGGAGGCAGGGGAGCAGGGCAGGGAGGGCTGAGTGCTCGTGGGCACAGCCGCCAGCAGGAAGGGCGACACCCGCGGCCGTGGAGTGGGCAGGTTTGGGGAGGCCCGGGCTGCGCGTGTCTCCGCCTGGCAGGGGAAAGTGCCAGCTGGGCCTGCGCTGCCCAAGGCTTCCCGCAGAGGGGAACTGGGTACCAGCCCTTGAAACAGGAACCAAGTGGCTTAAAGGGGGCCAGAGCGGCTGCCCGGGTTCCCAGGAGGGCAGACAGCACCATCCGCCCCTGGAGGCTGCGGGCGTGGGGCCCCACCTGCCATGCTCCCCACGCACGCGGGTGGGAAGCCAAGTGGCCCCCAGCAGCCAGCTCTGGGAGGGAGCATCGACACGCCCCAGCTGGCGGCATTCGCACCAGCAGCCCTGGGAAGGGGTCAGAGGAACGACGCCAAGTCCCCACACACAATAAAGGGAGGCCGTGGAAACGTGCGGTTCTGTGTGTAACGGGCCGTCCCTGGGAGGAGTGACGTGGAAATACAAGCACCCGAGCCACGGGGCCAGCCCTCCCTGGCGGCTTCACGGTGAGAGCCAGCAAGACCCCAGAGGGGGAGCAGCGTGGGGTCCCCACCCGAGCCCCGGGGCTCCCGGCCTCCACCGCCACCCCTGCCGCACACCTGCTCAGCCCTCCCCACCCAGAGTGGGTCCAAGCTCGGGCACAGCAGCGTCGCGGGGGAGCTGGTGGGAGCTGCAGGCTCCTGGGCCCCACGCAGACCCGCGGGGTGGGAATCTGCAGTCCCGGGCTCACGGGGGGGCGGGGACCCCGCTCGGGCTGCCCTGACCCTGGGCACAGTCAGCGCTCTCCGTGCTTCGCTCCCCTGGGACCGCCACCCCCAGGGAGAAGCCCCGAGCAAACACGCCCGTCGCGTTCCCACATTACTTCTCGGCTGGAGAACTGGGTGGTTAAATTTTTAAAAGAAAATCGGCTTATTTTTAGCACTTTAAAACACACAACCAGATGGATAGGCAGGCAGAGCTGACGTGACAGTAGGTCCCAAGTCCATTCTAGGACCAGCCTTGTGAGCCACGCGGGGAGAAACACAGCGAGCGAGCTCGCAGCTGCCCACAGGCCCTCGGGGAAGCTGGGGTGCAGCCCGGGAGCCCCGAAACCCAGGAACGGATGTGCAACGGGGCTTCCCAAGGGGTCTGCGTGCCCTCCTGTCCAACCTGAACCCAAACACCCACTTCACGGGACTCGGCGCAGTTCCACCGGCCGGTAGGGCCCCGGGGTCTGCAGCCAGCAAGGGAGGCCTGCGCACAGGGAGGGGTGGGAACCCCGGTCAGCCCGCCGCCCCGCCCCGTGCCACTCCTGACGCTCCAGGCCGTGCCCCCTGGAAACAGGCTCCCAACAAACAGGGGCCTGACCCCCAAACTACGGCCTCATAGCAGTGTCGGGCCAGCCCCGCGTGCACCCAGCTGCTCTCCTCCGCCCCGCGAGCTCTCGGGGATGCAGATGAAAAGTAGGGCACAAGCTCCGTGAAGTGACGGGTGACATGAGCGAGCACGAGAAAGCCCACGCCGAGCGCAACCCGACAGCTCTGGGAACCCGCCAGGGTCTCGGCGGCGCGGCCGCTTCCAGGACGAGCCGTGGGCCCAGAAGAGCCCTGCTGCCCCGAGCGCTAAGCGGCGCGGAGTCCGGCGCGCGGAGACGCCGCTCATAGCCAGCACACGACAAAGGACGGTTTAAACTTAGAAACAGCCCCAGTGCGCTCGACTTCAGAAAGCGGGGGCCCCAGGGGGGAGACCTCACGGCCGCGTCACACGGCACTCCCGACGGACTGGAAGTTTCCACGTCCACACTGAAGGAAGCGCCGACGCACGTTCGTCAACGGTAGTAACGCGACACCAAAGCCAGAAACTGCCAGAAAGGAAGCTATTGATGGATCCAGCCACAGAAAAATTAAACACATCCGTACCAAAAAAAAAAAAAACCGCCCGTAGCGGTGCTGCAAGGTAAATGGCACAGGCACGCGTCGGGGGCCGTGCAAGGGTAAGGCCTTGTGGGTAGGGATGGCCCAAGACACGGCGGCCACGGTCCCAGCAGGAGCCCAGGTTCGGGAGCTGCCACCAATTCGCAGGACACGGACGCCCCCATTGCCGAAAGCACACAGGTGACCAATCCCACCAGCAAGCAGACGAGCTCAACGCGTTAATACATCAAAAACTTACAAAAACTTAAAACATGGGCAGGCGGGTGGCTCAGCGGTTTAGCGCCTGCCTTTGGCTCAGGTCGTGACCCCGGGTCCTGGGATCAAGTCCTGCATTGGGCTCCCTGCATGGAGCCTGCTTCTCCCTTTGTCTCTGCCTCTCTCTCTCTTTGTGTCTTTCATGAATAAATAAATAAAATCTTAAAAAAATAATAACTTAAAACCCCACTAGCAGCCAGGGTTGGTGAGGATTCGGGGCAAGAGGACTTCTGAGCATGCCCAGAGCAAGCGATGGCTGGCCGCCCGTCCAGGCGGCTCCACGGACGTCTCGGCCCTGCTGCCCCTCCCCGGCCCCTCCCCGTCTGCTGCCCCGTCGATCTGGTCACCCCGCACTCAGCAGCCACATCCTTGGTGGCCGCCTTGGAAGCAGCGCCAGGCTCTCAGATGACGACTCCTGCGGAAGCCGGCCGGTCAGACGACGGGGACACAGCCCTGGGGCGGCAAGCTCGTTCCCCAGTGCAGGAACATGGACACGCGGACATGCCCACTGCCAGGCCAGGCCGCTTGTGATACTGAAGGAAGGCAGACAGCGCGGCGTCCTATAGTGGGAGATGACGTGACCGGGAACAGCGTACGTGCGCAGAGGCGGGCGAAGGGCAGCGACCTGCCCGCCGCCCGTGGGAGCCCCAGCAGGGCCTGCGGGGCCGGGTGCCGCGCTGCCACGGCAACTTCCAGGGGGCGGGGACCAGGCGCCGGGGAGGCCAGCGCCCAGCCAGGCTGGAGGACTGTGCCCGGCCGTGAGGCGCCAACAACCTGCTGTAGATCCCTCACGTGGGCGACACCCGGCTGAGCAAGAGAGCAGGTTGCGACCAAACCATATATGGATCGCGATCCCATTTCTGCGTGAAGGGAAAAGACAGTGTTTCTCCGGCGCTGGAAGTGTGAGAACATTCCTAGAACCAGGCTGCGGGAGAGGCACAGCGCACGTTCACTGTGCAGAGCCTCGGTGCTGAACCGACGTGCGTCGGGATTCTTCTATTTAGGACAATTTCAAGAAAAGCAGGAAAGCACATGCATTCATATATTTTGATGCTTCTATAATCAGAAAAAGACAAAGGCTTTTTTTTAAGTTCCGAGGAAGGTGACTTGAGAATCTGGCAGCCTCTGCCCTGGCGCATCCCCCACCCCCACCCCTACCTGGCCGGGGCCAGCGTCCTCCGCCTTCAAGGGCTCCCTCCCTCCCAGGATGCTCTGCGGGGAGCAAACCTGCACCCAGTTAGTGACTCCCCGCTGGTAAGCTGCTGTCACATGGGGCTCGGGCGCTGGCCACGACTGTGGAGGAGAGGCCCTCCCCCTCCCCCCGGTCATGCACCTGCTCCGCAGGCGGCACCGGAGCCCCCTCGGCAACCTCACCGCATGCGGGGTCGCCAAGCCGCACTGGCGCAGCTCTGGGGCAGGGCGACAGGAAAGGCAGGTGCCCTGGGGTGCCCTGGCGGGTTCAGCCCCTGAAGTCCCCAGCGAGGGATCTCATGGTGGAGGCGTGGGGCTCGGGGGCGGGAGGGAAAGGTGCCCCAGCTTCTGTGCGAGGCAGAGGCGCCGAGAACTTGGACATGCGCCCGGCACCTGCCGCGCCAGCCCGGGGGCTGTAGACTCCCCTCCGCAGGACCGGCGGGGACCGGCGGGGACCGGGACGTCTCTTCGACATCACAACCACAGGGATTTACCTGGCACTGCGTTAAAGTGCCCCCGTTTCCCTTTTTCCCTGCTCTCTGCATACCAAACTTGATATATTAATTGGGAGTTTTAATCCAAAAAATTCATCCGAAGGACTTCCGTCGCCATGGCAACCGTGCAGTCACAGTAAATGCACGTCTGCAGCACAACACCGCCGCCTCTTCAAGCCCGCCTGGCAGCGGGGCCGGCAAAGTGAGGAGAGCCCTGTCTGGAGGGGCGAGGAGGGGTGACTTCGCACCCCGGCCTGCGAGAGCGCGGGGGTTCAGGCGCCACGGCGCGCCTCCTGACCCCCCCTCCCTTCCGAACCCCAGTCCTAGCCTCTAGATACACCCGCGGCCCTCTCCGCGAGCGTGTGCCCTGACGCCTGAGCGGTACGTGCCCCGGGATGCCGCGCAAACGCGAGACACAGGTAACCGGGGGTGGCCGAGCCCAGGCCAGGCTCAGCCTCCCAATCTCAGCAAACAAAGACCAGGTAAGTCCCGAGGTGCGTGCGATCCGGGGACGTGGCCGCTGTGCCGAGCGATGAGCCTGTCCCCGACGGTCACGTGTCCTAAGGAGCAAGCACCTGTAGCCAAGGCAGCCACCTCCCACCCGCCCGCAGCAGCTGCTCCAGCGGCGGCCGGCCTCCTCCGGGCAGGTAAAGGGGTGACTGAGAGGATCCTCAAATCAGACCGTGAGCAGCGGAAACAGATCCTGTGCTCTTTTTGCCTTTTTAATGATCCTTGAAATCTGAGACGTGACATACTGTGAGCACACAGAACCCTACGCGAAAACGCTCGAGGCGGCCCCGGTGCGACAGCAGTCTCTCTCCTTCCGCGTCCTCAGCCTCGGGGAGCCCAAGGCGAAGGCACGAACAGGGCGGCCAGCTCTTGGCTACACCGGCCAGCGCCGAGCCCACACGTGTCTCTCAGACATTCTCTCATCCCGCAGCCGGAGAAGCGAGACGTCAATCCGCTTCCTGACCGGCTCCTGATTCACCCTGCGCTGTCTCTACTCGGAATATCCACGTCAAAAACAAAAGTGTAGAACACGGGGGAACATTCACGGCAGTGACTTCCGCGGCCCCAGAGTGCGGAACACGATGACGGGCAGACCGGGAACACGGCGTGCCGATGTGGCAGCTGGGGAGGCACCTCGGCGAGTCCAGCACCCGTGTCCCCCCCCCCACCGCCGCCCGCTGGCTGTGGCCAGGCTCAGGCCAGGCTCGGCGGAGCCAGCACCCCCCGCCCCGCAGCCACAGCAGCCTCTCCATCGCCCTGGTGACCGCCTGCACGCGGCCTGCACATTCATCCCCACTGGCCTGAGGTCGTACTCCGGTAATTTCCTCTAATGCTTAAATTATTTATCAGAATAAATAGCTTGGGCTCTTGTGCTGAGCTGTGCTCTAAAATTATAAAAGACCCATCCTACCTCTGCAGGCTGCCTACAAAATGCAGAATGCATATTTCGACTATTTTAAGAAAATGTCAAAAAAACATCAAATGTGTCATCCTCGTGCCATTTAAATTATCCGCATGACATCTGTAGAAAAGAGCTGTGACTGTGCCACGGTGCCCAGAGGCGGACCTTCCCCACAGGTAGGCGCCGAGTCCAAGGTGGCCTAGCACCTGTTTGCCCAGCGCACCTGCCTCCGCATGGCCACTCAAGAGGTTCGGGTCCCCTGGACCAGCAGCGTCACCTGCAAGAGGACCTGACGGGAAACCCTCCAAGGGGGTCCCCAGAGGGCAGGTCTTTGCACAAAGGCAAAGCCACCTGTGCTGCACATCTGAACGCAAAGTTTGGGCCTGTGGCGCCGGCCACCCGGCCGCGGGGCAGGCCAGACCCAGAGCTCCCAGGGCCTGGACCCGCCACCTGTGGGGCGGGCATCTTCCTTCCCCAAGGCGCACGCACAGGTGCAGAGTTCGCGGAGCCTGCACATCGCCCTAGAAGGACAAGGAGAACCTGCAGCCCTGGCCACGGCGGGCGGCCGAGCCCGGGGAGCCCCCTCCCCGCGCTGCCCCGCTGGACACGAGGGCGCAGGCGGGAGCGCGGCAGGCGCGTGGGCACCTCGGGCTCCCTGCGCGAGTTTCCCGGGAAACCGAGCCGCCCCGGGACGCCCCCCCCCGGCCGCGGTGTCCGGACGCGGGGCAATCCCCGGCCCCACGCGCCCCGTCCCCGCCCCGGCGGCCGCGCTCACCGTCCTCCTTGTCGTCAAACACCGGCCTCCGCGCCGTGGCCGCCGACATGGAGGAGCCCATCCTCTTCTTCCACTTGCTCCACGGGAACAGGGGGCGCGGCTGCGCGCGGACATCGCCCGCGTCCCGGGCCCGGGGCTGGCCGGTGGCGGGCGGCGGCGCGGGGGGCGCGTCGGGGCCGGAGGGGCGCGCGCGGCCGGGGGCGGCGAGCCGGGGGCGCCAAGGCGCTGCTGCCCCTGCGCTCCGCGCCGCTCCTCATCGCCGGGCCTGGGTGCGCGCGGCTGCCGGGGCCGGAGACATGGCCCGCCCGCGGGCGGGAGCGGAGCGGGAGCGGGGGCGGGAGCGGGAGCGGCCGGCGGTGCCCCGAGCGCCCGGCCCGGGCTGGCGGCTCCTGCGGCGGGGCCGGCTCGGCCGACTGCGGTGCGCGGGGGCGGGGCCGGGGAGGAGCGGGGGCGGGGCGAGCGTGGGGGCGGGGCCTGGGCGGGGCAGGGCGAGCTCGAGGCGGGAGCCGGGGCGGGGCCAGGGGCGGGGCGAGCGGGTGGGGGCGAGTTCAGAGGCGGGCCGGGGCGGGAGCCGGCCGAGCCCGGGGCGGGGCCGGGCGGGAGGCCAGGAGCCCGGCGAGCGGGCGGGGGCGAGGCCCGGGGGCGGGGCCGGGGCGGGGCGCGGGGGGTCACGCCGAGGGCCACCGCGCGCCGGAGGGTGGCCCGCCCGGACCCTGCGGCCGCACAGCCAGGAGGAGGCGGGGACAGGCGCGGGAGGGCGCGGGGAGGGCGCGGGGCCCCCAGGGGTGGGGAGAGCCGGGCTCTGCAGGGCGCGGGGTCCCCGTCGCCGCGGCCTTCCCCCAAGCCGGCCGCCCGAGGCGGGCGGTCTTACGCTCCACCCCGCGGCCCTGCGCGTCGCGAGGCGGGACCGGGCGGGGCGCAGGGCCCCGGCGCGCGGGGGGGCGGAGGCGGGCGGGGGTGGGCGCGGCAGGCGCTCGGGGCGGGAGCCCAGCGGGCCCTGCGGCTGCGCCCCGGGGGAGGGGCGGGCGCTCCGGGGAGCCTGGCCGCCAGCCCCGCGCGCCTGCACCCGCGCCCTCGGGGTCGCCGCGGCCTTGGCGGGGCGCTGGGGGCCGGGCCGCGCAGGAAAGCCCCGGGAGGCGGGTGGGTACCGCGGCCGCCTGCGCGCGGACCTGGTCGCGGGGAATGCGGGGACGGGGTGGCTTGGGGAAGCCCCGGGCTCTGCCCCGGAGCCAGGCCCACAGCCGGGGCCCCTCTGCTCGCCTCCTGCTCCCCGCGGCGACAGCCAAACGGGCCCCCTCGCCCCTGCGGACCCCCCCCGCCAGCGCCCTGGGCTCTGCCCTGACCCCCAGCGCCTCTCCTGGCTCCACCCCCACCCCAGGGTGGTGCTCAGTCTTGGGGGGCTTTCCTCGTAGGCTGCGCTTGACCCACCCGCACCTCTGAGACCCAGTGTGACTCCTTGACCCGCTTGACCAGAGGTGACGGGTGTTATTCCTGGGCCAGTGCGGGCCTGGCCGAGAGGGCGCCCCCATCCCTCGGGACCACCTGCAGACCAGCCTGTGCCCCGCCTGACATGGGGGGAGTTACTTTTACCCCTGGCCGCCGGGTTAGTCCCACTGACCATCTACCCACTGCGGGTCTCCCCACCTGGCTGACCTGAGCGCATCCCGTCTGGACTTGACCTTGATGGCACTGAGACAAGTCCCAGGCCTCCCAGACGCGCTCAGCGTCTGTCCCTTGAGCTCCACCCAGCAGCGCCATCCGTCCCAGGCTCCCGCACAACTGCTCTCTGCCAGGAGCACGGAGAAGGCACCTAGCGCCTGGCCAAGCGGACCCCCTGTAGGAATTCATGGCGCAGGGGGCAGCGGGGAATGTCTCTGAAGGGGGGGAGGCACCGGCAGGTTATGCTCGGCTGCTGTCACCGGGGGCTGCACATCAGAATTCCCCAAACCCACAGCAGCCTCGGATTGTCCAGTGGGGCGGACCAGCCTTCTTCATCTGCCCTCCTTTCCAGAGCCTCTAAAGGGGGGGAGGTAAAGAGGTATTACCTTCCCTCCCCCACCAGAGAAGGAACAGAGAAAAAAAGACTTTAGAAGGAAAAAAAAATGTTAATGGATTCAGAAACTGGCTGAAAAAGTTACTGGAATCCTAGTCAGAGAGACAGAGGGTTTGGAGGTAACAGGGGGCCCCGGGGCTTGGAAGTAACAGAGGGTACTGCAGGCAGGGCTGCCAAGGGGCAGGGGGGGCAGTGGAGCCCAGGGTGACCCCCAGCACAGGGCAGGTGGGCACAGCTAGTCCTTCTCTGAAAGCGACCAGGGCTCCTGCCTCAGGGGCACCAGGCCCAACAGAAGACAGGGTACCTGCAGGGATGAGTGAGGACGTCTACACTGACCTGGGGGCCAGCCACCTGCCCAGGATCAGGACACAGGACGAGTCTCCTCTGGGGACACTGAGCACCTCTCCGAAGACCTCAGGGCCTGTCAGGAGCGGTCCTGTGGCGCAAGGCAGGACTCCAAGCTGAGCCGAAACTCCTCGACCGCCAGGCTGGGGGGCCCCGAGCCAACCCACAGACATGTGGAGCCAGGCAAACCGGCTCGCAAGTAGGCAGAGCTCGGCGGGGTTGCGAGTTGAGAAAAGTTCCCTTGATGTGCCTGACCAACCCACAGGTGTTGTTATCGGCTCTCCCCTGCTCAAAGAAGTGAGATTGCCTATTAACTGGGTTTGATTGTCCAGGCAAGGTTACCAATAATCAAGTTAAAAGTAGAATTAATCATTATCATGGCGCCAGCGAAGGGCCCCTAGACTATCTTCTGCCAAGCTTGGTTAATCTGTTGATGAAGTAGCATGTGACCTTTCCCCCTATAGCATAGGAAGGTGGTTGGTGGAAATGGCACGTTGTTGGTTAATTGCTTGCACCTGGTCTTGTAATCATTGTACTTCAGCATTCTAATTGGTCACAGGATGTCTCGGCCATTCTTAAATTGTCCTCCTAAAGCGCCTATAACAGCTTGCCTGTAAAAAGAAAGCTTGTCCATTGTGGCCACCAGCTACATGGAACCTTCTATCCCATGCACTTTTGGTTTCTTGTTTATTTCTCATCCCCTTGCCCTCGGTTCCTGAACCCGGACCTTTTCGCGCTGGACGCGACAGGGGCCCTAGGGTTGTGGGTCCTTCCCAAGGTCCAGCAGAAAAGAGCAGGAGCCAGCAGGGCAGATGGGCCTACAGCTGGCCCCTGGGCTCAGGGCTGGCCCTGTCAGGGAGACCCCCTGTGCCTGGCCGTGGCACGGGGTCCCGGGAGGCCCAAGGACTGGGTGTGCAAGCTGGAGCAGGTGCATGGGGCGGGCAGGAGACAGAAAAGCTGGGGGCTGCCTCCCCCGGGGAGCCCGCCAGGTCACCACAGCCACAAAGGTGACTGTGGAGTGCAGGGGAGGCTGGGAGGGAGTAAGGCTGGAACGGGGCCAACTGGAGTGGAAAGGGGGCAGCGAGGCCAACAGTGTCCCGGCTGCCCACATGGGGCCCCCCGCAGCTGCCCACACTGGTCAGGAACATCAGCCAGCCCAGAGTGGGAGTGTCATCTGTCCTGTTCCGGTGACAGGAGTCCCCGAATGACTCGGTAACCGTATGAACACACGTGCCACGTCAAGCACGCGGGGGTGCATGGCGTCTTGGGCGGTGTATGATCACAGGACCGCTTTATGGGGCTGTTGGGCAGGGTTCTGAGCCTGACCTTGTCGCTGAGGCTTGAGCGTACACTAGCAGCCTCAGAGGCCTGTGTCCCAGGGCCTGGGACGCTGGCCCCGAGGTAGAGACAAGCTCCAGGGCGAGGACAGAGAGGGGCCCGTGCCTCTGGGGGGACAGTGAGTGCCCAGTGAGACAGGGCATGTGCGGAACGGCTGGCGGTTGATGTTCAAGGCTCAGCCTCTGAAACCTAAGCACGGGTGTGCACTGCTCAGACGGGATTCTGACCCCGGGTCGCTCCCCTGTGCGGAGGGTCCGCGGCCCGCTCCTTCCTGGCAGGGAGTGCAGAACAGGCCCCCGGCCCTGCTGGGACAAGGGGCCAGGGGCACCAGGAAGGCGGGGCCTTGGGAATTCACGTGCTGAGGGGGTTGGTTGCCTGGTGACAGTACTGGTTGTGGAGGTGACGGCCGCCTGTCCTCTGATGACCCCAGAGAGGAGGATGCACCGCCGACAAGCAGAGACTCACAGGGTCCTGGAGGGAACCCCACCCCGTGGCGGTACCAGGTCTGAAGCACAAACTTGTGCTTTACCCCGTGGGTCCCAGAGCGTCGGGGCTGCCAGGAGGGAGCAGCACAAAGCGGTGCCGCGTGCGGCAGGAACAGAGTCTCGCTCGGCTCTGGGGCCCGGAGTCTGAAATGGAGGCGTTAGCAGGGTGGGCTCCTTCTGGAGGTCCTGAGAGAGAAGCCGTCCCATCTCCCGGCATTCCTTGGTGTCCCTTGGCTTGCAGAGGCGTCCCTCCGATCCCTGCCTCCATCGGGACACCACGTTTCATCTGTGTGTCCTTCCCTGTTCTTCCCCTACAAGGACGTTTGCCGTAGGACTTAGGGCCCACCTTGGTGCAGGACGATAGCAACTCAAGATCCTTACCTCGATTACGTCTGCGAAGTCCCTTGTTCCAAACAACCTATAACCCTGCTTGTGTGTCCTGGGTGGACACACCTTTTGGGGAGCCCAGTGTTACACCTGCCATGGTCCACCCCTTGTGCAGAATACAACCAGGGCACCCCAGTGCCCCTGAAGCCAACAGCCAAGTGCATCGTCACTTATAAGGCGTTCAGCCCAACATCACAGCGCCATTCAGTCAAGTTTCCTGCCGCTTTATAACCAGGGTCACTTTTCCTCCGGTTTCTGTAACATGTTCCTGGTTTCCAACTGACACGCCACCACCTTTAGCACTCACACTTCCACCAACTCTCTGGGCGTGGTGACGTGTGTGTCCTCTAGGAGAGCAGCTCTTCCTTCCTTCTGAGCGCTCACCAGCCAACCTCAGGGGCCATATTTCCATCAAATGTCTGTTCAGAGCATTTCAACTCATCAGTGAGACCCACCCAGATTATCAGGGGCATCTACTTTATTTAAACTCAACTGATGGCAGATGTTGACCACACCTTCATAGCACAGACCATAGCACACCTTCCCAGCAACACCTGGTTTAGTGTCTGGTTCAACAGCTCCAAGCGTAGCTGATACATAAAACTAACCATGACACCTGTGTCAGCGTAGAACATGTGTGGGAAAGAAGGGGACCTTGAGAGTCAGATGGGGACATCTGGGCAGACATAGGTGAGGTGGAGAACATCGGACCCCCAAATGTCCCCGAGGCCTTCCTTGCTGGCAGGACCAACCGTTCTCTCCCCTGTGCCCCGAAGCTTCTCAGCCATAGTACCTGGGGCAGGTACCTCTTGAGCTGATGCCAATTATTTTCAGGACGCACCCTTAGCACCCCCATTGCCCAAAGGCCCATAAGAGTCAGATGGTCAGATGGTCAGGAGACACTAGAGCATAGATGGCCGAGAACAAAGACTGCTCTGGGAAGAGGGAGCCTTTATGCAAAAAGAGATACAAAACCTCACCTATCTGTAGCCAGGAGCAGCCGTCAAAGTGGAGTCTAGAGGTGTCAGCCTAGGAGGGAGGAAATAGGGCTGACGAGGGCCAAATCCATTGATCAGTCTGCATGCACCAGATTTAATATGTTGATTTGAGCACCTGGAGGCAGCATTAATCACCAGCCAGGTTGGATAAGGCAGGACACAGGACTCAGTGGTAGGGCAGGTAATGAGACAACTTCCCTGGCTTCCTGCAGGTCCTCACTCCTCACCACGCGGTGCAAGGCCAACAGCAGGGGCCCCTTGGAGTGTTTTAGAAATGGAGAATCTCAGGCCCCCCGCCCCCGAACCTGCTGAACCAGAATATACACTTTAAAACTATGCATTTTAAATGTGAATGTTTTCACATTAAAGTTTAAGAAGCATGGCCTAAAGAAGGAGGCTACAGGCTCAGGGAGACAGGAAGGGTGGAGTGGATGGACCCCAACCCTGCCCGCCGTCCCCGGTGAGGACACCTCCCAACTCCCTTCATTCCCTAACATTGTGGCAAGGTGTGTCTGTCCTCAGACGCCTGGAGATGGCCGTGGGGGTGCTGCAACAGACTTGGGCTCCAGGTCTCAGCAGTAACAGTGAAACCAGGGGTGGGGTCAGCCTGTAGCTCCAGGTGGTGAGGCCACCACCATCGGCCCAGGACAGAGATGCAAGCGGACATCGGATGACAGGGATCGATGGCAACTCTCACTTGGTGGACCACAGAGTCCCTAGAAATGGGCTTGACGGTGTAGCTGGACATTCTAGGTTTGCTGGAGGAAACCCAACTATGTTAGAGAATTCACAGGAAAAGATGGATGTGATGGGTGAGGAGACAGGTAATCTCAGGTGAGACATGGAAAGTCTAGAAATGAAAGATATAATATCTGAGATTTAAATTGTTTTCAGCAGCCATAATATTCTATTGGAAAAATTAAAAGAGTCAGTAAACATGTAGACAGGTCGACAGAAATTATCAATGATGTATGTAGAAAAATTGGAATAAAATGGGTTCTTATAAAATGGAAGGTGGCAGCCAGCTTCTCAACAGGAGAAATGAAGGCCAGAAGACAATGGAGCACATCTTAACTTTGCCAAAAGGAAAAAACTCCATCATAGAATTCTGTATCAAAGGAGAATATTTTTCAAAAATAAAGGCTAAAAAAGACTTTTTGAGAGAAACAAACAACGGAGAGAATTTGTCACCAGCAAGTGAGCACCATAAGAAATGAAAAAGTAAGTTGTTCAAGATAAATGGAAATCCTACTACTTGGAAATTTTATCTTTAAAGTTGATTGGTGTGGCCGCTATGGAAAACACTACGGAGGTTCCTCAAAAAATTAAAAATAGATCTAGGGGATCCCTGGGTGGCTCAGTGGTTTGGTGCCTGCCTTTGCCACAGGGCATGATCCTGGAGTCCCTGGATCGAGTCCCATGTCGGGCTCCCTGCATGAAGCCTGCTTCTCTCTCCGCCTGTGTGTCTGCCTCTCTCTCTTTCTCTCTATCATGAATAAATAAATAAAATCTTTAAAAAAAAAATAGATCTGCCATGTGATCCAGCCATTCCACTTCCGGGTATTTAAAGAAAAGAAAAATACCAATTCGAAGAGATACATGCATCTCTATGTTCACTGCAGCCTTATTTTCAACAGCTAAGATGTGGAAGTGGCCCAAGTGTCCATCAACTGATGAAAGGATAAAGAGGATGGGGTATGTGTATATATATGTGCAGCGATCACTTTTAAAAGTAGTATAGTTAGGGGCGCCTGGGCGGCTCAGTGGGTGAAGCGTCTGCCTTCGGCTCAGGTCACGATCTCAGGGTCCTGGGATCGAGGCCCGTGTTATCCTCCCTCCTCTAGGGAGTCTGCTTCTCTCCCTCCCTCTTCCCCCACTCGTTCTCTCTCTCTCAAATAAATAAAATATTTTTTTGAAAAGATGTAACTTAAATATAAAAAAGGTATTAAATATGCAAAATAAGAGATTAAAAGGATGGAAGATGATACACTGTACAATTACGAATCATAAGAAGGGTGATGTAACTATATTTGTATTTGGCAAAGTAGACCTCAAGACAAGAAGTCTTGCCGGAGATAAAGAGAGACCTACCATAGTGGTAAAAGGATCTGTAAGAAGACATCACGGTTCTGTATGTGCATCTAATAAGAAAATGTTGAAGTATATAGATCCTGTTGGTTCTGTTTCTCTGGGAAACCCCGATTCGCATGACAGCCCAAGGAAAAACCAGAGAAACCCCAACTGTGGTAGGAGACTCGAATCCCCCTTTCTCAGTAATTGGTAGAATAAGCACCCACACGTGCAAAATTACTAAGGATGCAGATGTTTGGGGGAAACCATCTTGCACGTTGCCCTAACCAACATCTGGAGAACGCTATAAAATCCCCCACATAGTAGACATCACTTTCAAGTGTGCAAGGGATATTCCTGGAGATAAGTTGTATCCCAGAGCCAAAAAAAAAAAAAGAAGATTTTCAGTAAATTTCAAAGTTTTTAAATCATACAAAATATGTTGACTGAATACAACAAATTAAATAAGGCATCAGTGATAACAGATGTCCTAAAAGTCTATGCACATTTGGAAATGAAGCAACGAACTTGAAATAATCCACGGACCAAACAATAAATCACAAAGAAGGTGAAGACATATTTAAAACTGAATGACTATAAAAACCAACATAATAACATTTTTGGGTTACAGCTATTTTTAAGAGCTTATATGAAAAAAATCAGACAGGTTTAAAATTAATGATCTAAATTCTATCTCAAGAGGCTAAAAAAACGAAGAGTAATTTAAATTCAGCACGAGTAGAAGGAAAGAAAAGACACAGGAGCAGAAATCCATGAAACAGAACATGATAAGAGAGAGAAAAAAATCAACAAAGCAAATCATTGTTCCTTTGAAAATAATCACTAAAATTGATTTTTTTTAAACCCTAGCATTATTTAATAAGAAAAAAAGAGGGGAAAATTGCCATATCAGAAATGGAAGAGGGGCTATCAGTACAGAGCCTAACAAGACTGAAAGAATAATCAGGGGATCCCTGGGGGGGCTCAGCGGTTTAGCACCACCTTCAGCCCAGGGCGTGATCCTGGAGACCCAGGATCGAGTCCCGCGTTGGGCTCCCTGCATGGAGCCTGCTTCTGCCTCTGCCTGTGCCTCTGCCTCTCCCTCTCTCTCTGTGTCTCTCATGAATAAATAAATAAAATCTTAAAAAAAAAAAAAGACTAAAAGAATACTCAGAATGGGGCGCCTGGTGGCTCAGTCAGTGAAGCGTCTGCCTTTGACTCATGATCCTGGGGCCCTGAGATTGAGTCCTGCATTCGGCTCCCTGCTCAGTGGGGAGTCTGCTTCTCCCTCTGCCTCTGCTCATGCTCTCTCTCTCAAATAAATAAATAAAATCTTTAAAAAATAAAATAATAAAAAAGAATAATCAGGGAATATTTCACAAATTTTGCTTCATGAATTCACAACTCAAATAAAACGGAGAAGCCCTTTAAAAAATACAATTTATCAATAGAGAATATGGATAGGCCTATATGTGTGTGCAACGTTGAGTTTATAACTAAAAACATTCCCACAAAGAAAAGCACCTTTGCTGAGACAACCAAATATCCATATGGGAACAATAAAGCCCGACTCCTACATGAATCCCAACTCGGATCGGGTCACAGGCGTCAGGGTGAGAACTGACACCATGAGAGGTCTGCGAGAAAACGCAGGGAACCTCCGTGACTTTGTGTGAGGCAGAGTGTCAGATGTGACACCAAAAGCTCGAGCCGTTAAAAAAATCTGTAAATCTGTCTTTGCTAGATTTATAGACGTCTGTGCTTCTAAAGATTCCACTAAGAGGGCAGCCCCAGTGGCGCAGCAGTTCAATGCCACCTGCAGCCCCGGGTGTGATCCTGGAGACCCAGGATCGAGTCCCACATGGGGCTCCCTGCATGGAGCCTGCTTCTCCCTCTGCCTGTGTCTCTGCCTCTCTCTCTGGGTCTCTCATGAATAAATAAAGAAAATCTTAAAAAAAAAAAAAAAAAAGCAGACAGGGAGGAAGCACAGCCTGGAAGCAGCGCTGGCAACCGGCCTTCTGGCCAAGGGCTCGTGCTCAGAATGCACAATGGACTCCGACGGCCCAGGGATAAGAAAACAAGCCAGTTACGAGGTGGGCGTCTGAGCATCTCCCCGACAGGCTACGACGACACACCTCAATGTGCTCAGCGCCTTCGTCGTCGGCAGGTGGCCGTTTCAGCCACCCTGAGCTCGCTAGCCGGGCTGGTAGGAGAGGCTCAGCACGGCGGCGGGGCGCAGGGACGTCCCCCCACCTTCTTAGACCAGTTTCTGGGGCTTGTGAACTAGACCCACAGGACATAGAGCACAGGAAAAATGTTTATTTTCTCTGCACAAGGGAGGTGCCACAGAGAAGATGTGACAAGCTCAAAAAGCCATTGGGCCCTGAGTTTAGATACTGTTTCCCCAAGGGCAGGGGATTGTAGAGGCGGGACTCTAGAGGGACAGGTGCTGCGGGCTCCAGGGAACATCGGGGAGCGGCCGGGGAGAGCCCTGGAAGACGAGCTGATGCAGGAAGGCTCCTGGCCGGGGCTGTGGCCCTGCCCCGGGCGCCAGAGGGCGCAGGAGGGCGAGGGAGGGCCCCTCAGCTGCCCTCCCCTGTGACCAGCCTCTCATCTGCGGGCGCTCCTCACCCCCCCCACGTCCCCCATGGTTCCAAGGACACTGCAGAGCCGGAACCCCCACATTCTGCTGATAGAAGCTACGGTGGAAAGCAGGCGACCCCTTCCCAGTTCAGGCATACACTCACCATGGGGCCCGCACCCCCACTCCTAGGACTCCACCCCAGAACGTGCAACGTGTCGCGACCCAAACGCATGCACGCGAGTGTTCAGAGCTGCGTCACTGCTCCTCTCCTGCAGGGCCAGCGAGCATCGCAGGCCGGTGGGCGCCCCAACGGTGTATTCACCTGACAGGAGACTGTTCAGCAGCAGGAAGGAGCAGACCCTGGCATCTTCTGGAACACAGACGGTGGGAAAGGCCAGGTGGACAACTGCACGTGGCACGATTCTGTTTCCACGGGACGTCCAGAAAGAGGCAACTTGGTGGAGTCAGAGGCACAGCAGAGCTGTCCTGAGGCTGCGGGCGGGAAGGGGTGAGGGAGGCGTGCTCAAGCCACAGTGCGCTGCCGGTCGCACCAGCCTAGAGATTTTCTGAAAGTCATTGAGTTGTGTCTGTAGGATGGGCTGCGCCAGGGTCTTGTTGTCGTTTCTGTTTTTTCTCTTTACCTTTTTATGAAAGTATAACTGACACGCTGCAAAATTCGCCCGTGCTACCTCAGAAGGCAGGGTTTAAAGGAGGCTGCAGGTGCCTGGGGGGCTCTGTGGGTGAAGCGTCTGCCTTCGGCTCAGGTCCTGATCCCGGGGTCCTGGGGTCAAGCCCTGTGTCGGTCTCCCTGCTCCGTGGGGAGCCTGCTTCTCTGTTTCCTCTGCCCCCACCCCTGCTTCTTCTCTCTCTTCATGAAATAAGTAAATAAAATCTTTATAAATAAATAAATAAAGAGACTGCAGGCCAGGGGTGGGTGAAGCGGCCCCTTGGGTAGGACAGGGGAACGCGCTGGACGCAGCTGCCCCCTAGATGGAGCTGGCCCAGGGCCATCTTGGTCATCGTCCCCGAGGGCTACATAGAGGGACGGAGTGACCCTGTACCCACTGCCTATTCCCATGATGATTCTGCATAACAAACCACCCCCAACGTTAGCTTTACCACCAACAATCCGCATCTAACTCGTGCATCTCGGGGCTGGCTGTGGCTTGGCAGGTGTCACCAGGCCTGGTTGTGGACCACGGACTCGGGCCAGGTCTGTCCTGCGGCCTCTATTCTTCTGGGACCAGCAGACCACTCTGCCTTTCCCACATGGACACAAGGGAGTAAGAGGTCAAGGCCCGCGAGGGCCTTCGGGACTCAGCCCGCACCCCACCTGCTCACATAGTGGGGGACGTCGGGAAGACCTGTGTTGCGGGGCGAGGAACAGCATACGCACGGTGCCAGGGTGAGGGGCTGCTGGCCGCCTGGACACGAGGGAATGGGGAGGACGGGGCAGGGTGGACGGCTGACGGCACTGCCGTGACAGCCCTGGTGTGCAGATGTCTCCGCGGCCACACGCTGTCAGAGCTGGGGTCACAGCCACCAAGGGCTGGGAGGGCCCGAGACAGAGCCAGCACACGACACGATGCAGCTGCACACGGCTCTGGGGCGCCCCATGGTCCGGCGGTCGGGTTACGGGCTGCGGGAGAGCCGTGCGCCGTGCTCCGTGGCACTTGCTGCTGCCTTCGCGCATCCTCGTCCTCCGTGACTGGATACAGTCCTTGTCCTTTCCTTTTCCACGTTTTAAAAATGGCCTGTGTTGTCGGGACCTCAGCACTTTGGTGACTGACGATCGGGAGACGAAGCCCAGCTCCCTCGCCGAGAGCTGCGCGGCCCCGGCACGTCCCTAACCGCCCTGACCTGGAGTTCCTCATCTGTAACCCCCAGGGTGTCACCAGGGGAGCACCCCCAGGTGGCAGAAATGGCTTTGGGACCGTCTTGTTAGGAGGCAAGGGGCACTCTATTCACCTGTCTTTTTCTATTTCTGCTTTTAAAAAAAAAACCCTTTAGACAATTAACTCTGAGTTGGATCGCCCTGAATCACGTCTGTCTAGTTACTGGGACCGACCCGGCGCCCGGTAACAAGAGGAGAGCCCGAGGTGGTGTCCTCCATGGGGCCGCACTCACCCTCCACCTGGCGGCTGGGGTCCGGCCGCTGCTCACACCGATCTTCACACGGGCCGTGTCCCAGACACGTGGAGCTGAGGCGGCGAGGGCGGCCCCCCGCAGGCACAGCCCGTGTAACTCCCAGGAATTCCTGCCAACGGGCCCCACGCGATGTCACCCGGGCTTGTCGGGGGCGGGGACTCACCCCGTCCCGCCACTCCGTCCTGCACTGCCCACCCACAGGCAGACCCTGGCCTAAACTCACACGTCCGTGTCTCATTTCTCGGGTGCACATTGGATTCAGAGATCTCTGCATTTGGCCATGTCACCTTTTCCTGCGGGAACGTCACTCTGGGGCAGGTGGATGAGCGGCCATCACTGCCAGCCCGCGTTTCCCCCCTGAGCCGGGAGCTGGTGGTGTCACCCAGCGGGGCGGCAGGAGGCCAGGCCAGTCTGGTCCCCACACAGATGCTGGGACACAAGCCATCCCCCACCCCCACTGTCCTCTCAGGGGTATCCAGGACCACCTGCAGCAAAACCTCAGGATGTGCCCCAGGGGCTTCTCGAGGATGAGGACTATGCGGGGAGGACAGGGAAGACGACAAGGGGAGGCTCACGTGGGGAGGACCACGCGGGGAAGACCACACGGGGAGAATCCTTCCCCCTCCCTCAACTGCTGATGCTGTTCTGTACAAAACGCCCCTGAACTCTTCAGGCTCAAGGGCCACTTTTCCACACTGTCCTCGATCCTCTCTTCAAATCAGGTGATGCAACAGAGGCCATTTTCCAGTCTTCGTGCTCGGGGCCCTGCCCCGGGGCTCCCAGGGAAGCCGTCCTTGACACTTGCCAAGGTCCCAGGGCCTCGCCAAGCCTCAGAGCCCGGCCGCTCCTGGCCCAGCACCGCGTACATGTGCTGCGTTAAAAACACGCCCCCAAAGGAGCATCCCGGACCCACAGGGAAGCGGGAAACCCGCCCGGGTTCCCGTACGATAAAGTCCTACAGCCCTGCACGCGCTAGAGGCAGAGGATAAAGTCTGTCACTTCCTGGCACGACCTTCGTCGTGATGCTCTGTGACTCAGCGTACAAACAGCACAACCCTGCCCCAGACGGCCCCTCCCGAGCACGCTCTCCTCGTGAAGACGCGTAGCAACTTGGGCTCCGATGAAACTCCTTTCTCTTTGGGGTTTTGAGAAGTCGTGTGTCTGCGTGGACGCGGGCTCGTTAGCACCCTGGCCCCGCATGTGGTCCCGAAGCTACGGAGCCGACGCAAGCTTTGCAGCGGACACCAGGCTTCCCCAGGCGCTGGGAAGGCGCCGTCCGGGGGGTCGGGGGGAAGCCGCCCGCCCCGCTTGGGGCGCCCAGCGCTAGCTGGCAGGGGGGCCGCGGCTCACCCAAACCGGATGCCTGCCATCGTCACCTGCCGGGAGAGGCTGCACTGTCGTCTCCAAGGCCGGGGTTGCGGGTCAGCCTCCGCGGGGCGGGAAGGCGCCAGGCCCTGCAGCCGAGCCCGGTCAGACCTGGCCCCGGCCCCGTGCACCTGCCGGCGACGCAGGCAAGGGTCGTGGTGACATGGCCCAGCCTCCTGCGAGCTGGAGCAGAGCGGCTCCCTACCTGCGGACGTCAGACCCGGACCGGGGGCCAGCGGTGGCCCCGTTACTGGCGGACGCCCCTCAGCGCGGGCGCTTGCTGCTTCCAGGCCCCAGAGAGGCCCCTGTGGAGAAATGGTTCTGTCTCAGAGTCTCGCCCTGGGCGCGGGTCCCACCTTATTAGGTTCCCCTTAGATGCGCCCAGAAGGGGGGAGGTGGCCCAGAGTGGGTGTGAACCAGGTCCTCCACTCCCAGGGGACAGTCTCCAGTCTCGTGTGGCCTTCATCCTCTTCAAAGATCCAAACCAGATCCTGTCACCCTCAGGGCACTGGGGTCAGGGTGACACTGGGAATTTCGAGGAGCTGCCACTCTGCCCGTGACACCCCCGTCTCCTGCGTCCCCCAGCCCGGACCATGGACCAACCCATCCCTCACTTTCCCCCTTCTTAGCATCTCATTCCCGTTCCCGCTGCGTCATCTGGTGTCACTCGTATGAGGAACGTCTCCTACCGCGTGAGATCTCCTGTGACTCATCCCTGCTGTTGCAAGACGCGGCTGTTCATTTCATGGCTGTCCCTTGTCCTGGGCTTGGGGTCCTTTCCAGGCTTTGCTGAAATGGGGGCCGGGGAGCTGCCTTGAACTCTGCCCGCATGACCCCGCGTGCCTCCATTTGTTTCCCTGAAGCCTCCGGGCAGGTGGTGGGGTCACTGCAGGTGGACTCACCTGGGGCACAGACGCTTGCGGAGGTGCTCCCAACGCGTGGACGCACGCCCGACAGCACTAGGACTGGGACTCACCAATGCACGCGCTCCAGACGTCTCCTCTGCCAACTGAATGCTGCCTCCTTTAGGATAAAATGGTTTCCCTGGTCGGTGGCTGCAGGGAGCATTTTTTTACATCTTTGTCACCCGTTCGTTTTTCCTTACTCTGCATTGCTGCTTCCTATCTTTTACCTATTAATCTAAATAAACCTATTGTTTATATTTTTTTAATGGAATTATAGGAGTTCTTTATGTATTCTGCATACTAATCTACTGGAAATAAGAATTGCCAATATCTTCTCTCTCTTTTGTTTTTTCTTTCTTTCTTTCTTCTCTCTCTTTTGGCTCAGCTTTTCATTTTCCTTATGGCGTCTTTTCGATAAGCGAGAGTACTGGTAACGTAGTGCATTTATCATCATCTGTTTGGGGGGTTAGTGCTTCTATATTTCATTTCAGAGATCCTTTTTAGCCTAAGGACAAAATAAAATTCACCCGTATTTTCCTCTAAGAATACCCGTAGAATAAACTCTCACAACACATTGCAGAAAACTGCGCAGCTCGTGGGGTGCAGCTCTGTGCGGCCTGTGTCCTTCCCTACTTTTTGTCCTTCCTGAAATAAGTCACGACCTCTTCGGTTGCTCAGTTTTCCCTGAACCTCGTGGCAACTCTCCCCACCCTCGCAGCAGCCTGCAGGTGCCACTACGGCCACGCGGGCACCACGGGCATCTCTCGGCCCCACTGGAAATGACAGACGTCCTTCTCCACAGTCCTTGTTCCGCCGGCCCGGGGGCCCTTCGCCATCACCTCGGACACTCCCCCTGCCCCCCGGATCGTCTTGGTGGCTCCCCCTGGAGCCTTGCTGGATGGCGCACGGAGTCTCGGGTCCACGCGGGTTGGCGTCTATCCGTCCATCTGCTTCCCTCTCTCAAGTCGTGCAGACTCTGCTCCTTGAAGGCTCTCGAGCATCACACGCTGTCCCCAGGGGAGCCTTCTGCACAACAAACGCATCCCTCAGCTCCGGAAAAACTTAAAGATCGCCCCATAGATGGTCACTCCCCTTCTGATTTGCCTCTTCTCTGACTTGAGTCGTGAGGCCCTTGGGCTGATCGTGTCGTGTTCGTGCATGTGCCCTCTCATTGCCCATCTCCTTGCTTTCACCCCAATTCCCGGAAGCTCATCTGGAACGTGTCGCCCAGGCCGGGGTTCCTCTGGCTCTGCCCGGTGGCCCCTCTGCTCCCGATAGTTCTCCGTGGTGGGGTCACCCTGGGCGTCCTGGTCTGCGCTCACTGGGGCAGGGGCGCCCTGGCCCTCGCCCCCCGGCCTCGCCCCCCAGCCCTCGCCCCCCAGGTCTCACCCCCCCACCCCAGCTCAGCACCCAGGGCTGCCTGCCGCTGAGTGTGCCCGGAGAGTGGGGAGCCGCCCCTCTGCAGGGTTCGGGCCCTCAGGAGGGGTCGTGGCAGGGGAAGGGCAGCCTCCGAGCTCCTGCCAGGCAGGCGACCCCCCGCCCTGAACCCACCCGGAGCCTGCAGGAGAGGAGCTGAGGAGCTTGTGTCGAAGCAAACCTGGGCCTGTTGGGAGGAGGCAGGTAGGACATGCAGACGTGGCGACGGCCACGGGCCAGGGGCATGCACTGGGCCCCGGGTCCCCGAGAGGTGGGGGCAGCTTGGCCCGCAGGCCACGGGGGCACCAGGGTGGGCAGGAGGTGGGCGGAGAAGCGGACAAGAGCGTGTGCTGGGGTTTCCGGGGAGCAGCTGAACAGGCGGAGGACGGAATGGGTGGGGTGCTCTGCGGCTCTGGCTCCGGAGGTGCTGGGCCCAGGGCCTGGGGCGGGAGGGACAGGGCGCTGCCTGCCGGGGGGCGCGCCGCGCGGGGGACGCTCCAGGCCGCCTAGCGCCGTGCGAAGGGCACAGTCCCGGGCCCGTCCTCGGCGGCTCCGGGGGCATCCCTGCCCGCTCAGCGAGGTCCAGAGGCCACGGTGTGGGGACACAAGCAATACAATGGTGTAGTCAGCCCAGGTGTGAGGCTGCGCACGTCGGCGCCGGGGATCCACTCGGGAGCAGGGCGAGTGTCCCCTGGAAGGTGGACTGTGGACCCGCCGTGCCCAGCACCAGCCACGCTGGACCAGGCTCCATATGCTTCGCCCCGACAGGCGGCCGCAGTGACACCACTGGCCTTCAGGTAGGACTGTCGGCCTGCCTGTGCCCAGCAGCCCTCGAGAGGCCCCCGGCGCACACACGCAGCACCCGGAGGTGCATGGGTGTCAGCTCCCCATGTCCCCCCAGAACACGTGTGGGTGCAAAGCCAGGCTCAGGTGTGGAGATGGGCCCCAGCTGCCTGCTGTCTCCATCCCTGACTCTACCGTGTGGACCGTGGGGCTGTCTGGGGGACATGGGGAGCTGACACCCATGCCCACAGGCTGGTGGCCGCCGCCTCAGCTACTCACAGCACCTTCTCCAGTGGAGACAGTTCCGTGCCCAGAGGTGCGCTCGCCGTGGACCCGGCACGGCAGCCCCCACAGACGTGCACATCCTTCCCCAGCCCTGTGAACACGTGTCTACGGGACAGGAGGGACGTCGGACATGTGGCTAACAGCCGAGAGTGCAAGGCCACCCTGAGATACCCAGCGGGCCAGCATCACCATGGTCCCCACAGGAGGAGCAGGGCCAGGGCCCCACTGCTGGGGGCCACGAGCCGAGGGGTGCAGGACACAAGGAGACGACCCTCCCCCAGAGCTGGAATGGAGATGAGCCCTTCTCACCCAGGGAGGTGGCGTCGTCAGGGCTGCGAGGGAGTAAGGGTGCTGGGCGGCCTCGGGGGCCTTGCGCCCTGCCAGGCAGCGCCGGGAACCGCAGGACAGGGTGAGGACAGACGTCCCAAGCGGACGCCCCCAGGGACACCGGGTGCCAGCCAGAGCCTCTGTCTCCACGGCAGCTCTGAGGGGCCGCATCATCTGTCCCCTGCCGCTGTGGCACCGGCTCTGCCACCAGACCCCGGGTGGGACATCGCGCTGCGCCCCGGAGGCAGAAACACGTGCCAGCGAGAAAGACACAGACACACCTCCACTCGCTCATTCCCACCAATGTGACGGGTTCCCACATGCCGCTCCCGGCCTGGCCTCGGTGCTGGCACCCCAGGGGCCCCCGGACAACAGGGCAGCAAGGTCCCACAGGGCCCACATTTTTGTTGCACTGAGGGCTCGTGGGAGGGAGGGACATCACCGGGGACAAGAGAGTGACTCAAAGGCTATCATCTCTGAAGGGAGCAGCTTCATCCCCAGAGAGGAACAGGGGAGAAGGGAGGGCCGGGACCTGGAAAGATAGGGGGACAGGGACCTGGGTAGATGGGGGGCAGGGACCTGGGTAGATGGGGGACAGGGACCTGGGTAGATGGGGAGGGACCTGGGAAGATGGGGAGGCAGGGACCTGGGAAGATGGGGGCAGGGACCTGGGAAAATCAGGGGCAGGGACCTGGGTAGATGGGGGCAGGGACCTGGGTAGATGGGGGCAGGGACCTGGGAAGATGGGAGGCAGGGACCTGGGTAGATGGGGGCAGGGACCTGGGTATGGGGGCAGGGACCTGGGTAGATGGGGGCAGGGACCTGGGAAGATCAGGGGCAGGGATCTGGGTAGATGGGGGGCAGGGACCTGGGTAGATGGGGGGCAGGGACCTGGGTAGATGGGGGCAGGGACTTGGGTAGATGGGGGGCAGGGACCCTCTGGCAGGGCTGGGGGTAGGGGTTGCTGCTTTATTGGAATTCGAACCCTTATCTCCAACAATGCAGAAAGTCCTGCTGGTCTCATGAGAGTTTTGGGTGACTGGGATCTTTGAGGACCTTGCAGATGCGTGAACCTTAAGGGTGGGTCGATGCAGAGCCCAAGAGGCCATGCAGGGCCAGCCCTCTCTCCCTGCCGTGTTCCCCCCTGATGGTCCCTGAGAACTTGAACTCATAGGGGTGGGGGTGGGGGTTCCTGGCACCCACAGGCCATCTATGGAGCTAAACAGCTTGTACCCACGTCTCAAGGGCGAGCTCACCTCCCAGGCTCACCAGGGGCACTCACCCAGGAGTTACCCCAAGTCCCTCCCGAGGTGCCGGAGAACCAGCATTTCCACAGTGGTCCTCCCGGCTTCCTGAGGCGATCCCTCTGCCCACGCTGCGAGCACTCTCGGAAGGCCGGCAGCACCCATGAAAACCAAGGTCACCTTTCTTTGCGGCCTTACTTCTTTCTGAGGAAGAAGGATGTATGTCAAGTGTTGCGTTCTAGAGCAATGGCACAGCAGGCAGAGCAGAGACGGGGCCCGCTGCTCAGGACCACATCAAACATCTTCCAAAAAATAATTTCCAGCCATTGTGAAATCTGTGAAGCTTACCTAGATACGCTTATTCTTATTTTTAACTTTCTATAGAGTACATTTCAAGTTCTTAACAAAATTTCTTTTGCTTTTCTTTTGATGAGGAAGTATATCAGTTTTGGAGAAATCTATCAAACATAATTTACAGCAGTTTCATACCAAGGAATTAAACAGGAAATGATAAAATAGAGCAAAACTCTCGTACTGCCCTTTGTGTGAAAAACATTTACTGCCTCTGGGCAAGAAGCCGCTGTCGGTTCCCAGGCACTCCCAGGCCCTTCCACGGTTCCCTCCACCCACGGCGGCAACAGGCCAGTGTAAATAGAAAATGTTAACAACTGCAACAGTTCCACAGACCGGAAGTGGAAGGGAGACGCGAAACAGGGTGCAGGACGGAGACTTCAGGCCTGCGGGGCTCCAGGTCCAGAAACGGGCAGGTGGCCGGGAATGCTGTCCCTGAGGAGCGAAGTGTCTAAAGCTGCCAAAGGAAGTGGGAACAAAGCCACGAGCACCAGCTGGAATCGCAGCCGGGGCAAGTCTCCTGCTCGTGGGTATGACAGGAAATTGAGAAGGACAACACCGTCTGCAGCGTTTCCTGAGGCTCCCCAGGAGCAGGGACCTGGGCACTGCTGGCTCTGTGACTGCAACTTTACTTCTCAAGGGTGGCTGCTCAGGAGCCCCGAGCACCCGGTCTAACACACATCGCCGCGGCAGGACCCCAGGAGGCTGAGCGGAGGGCCTGCTACCCCAGACACACGGGGCGGGGTCAGGGAGCAGAGGGAGAAAACGGGACAAACCCCCCACTGACGATGAGCCTGCAAACCTCAATTCCAAAGCATATTGCTCTGAGAAGAAAGATAACAAGATCCTCAATCAGTGGATGAATTCATCCCAGATGAAAGGAAAACAATACAGCAGCCTGAAAATTAAAATAACAGAGCAAACTTTAAAATAACTATGCTTAGGGTTCTCATGTTGGATAAGGAGAAAATAGCCACAAAAACTTAGAAGGGATTATAAAACAAAAATGGGAAAAAGAACTAGGACAACTAGTTAGAAATGAGAAATGAAAATTAGAAACGAGAAATGAAATCATTAAAAAAAAAAAAACCCAACTCAGTAGATGACACCAGTCTAAGTGGACACCAGTGCAGCCAGATTTCCCAGTGGAGAGCACAGGGGACAACCAGGAAGGGCAGTTAACTCCGAGTCACGGAGAGAACAGCCAGGGTGGCCTCGCTCTGTTCCCTCACGGGAGACCCAGAATACGAGAATGGAGGTCGGGGTGCAGAGCGCACTGCGCGTGAGGACCGAACGGCTGCAATGCCCAGGGTCGAAGGCGGATCCCCGGCAGGAAGTGCACATGCAGCGGAAATGACATGCAACCCGCACATGGCATCTGAGTAGTGAAATCTGAGGACGTCAAGGCCACAGAAAGAAAAGTCAGATCTCCTTCACAGACATGGCAGTTGGATGGACAGCAAACTCCTCACCAGCGCCGGCAGCTCCCGGAGTCGTGCCAGCACCGAATTCTCTCCCGGTTAAGCATCATCCAGGAGTGAGCTCAAAGTGAAGACCTTTCAGAAGAGTCACCCCTTGTGTCTCTTGGTTTCTCCTCTTTCCAACAGGCAAGTGTGTGGCCGCCACACTACACCTGTCCTGCCACCGTGGGCCACCTGGGAAGCTGCTCTGGAGCCCTCGCCTCCCCTGCTGTGTGCCCTCCAGGAAGCGGTCGGCGGCCTCCTCTATCCCACACCTCACGGGAGCCGCTTGCTGGTGAACTCTCACCTGTAACCACACGGACAAGTGCTCAGGGCAGGAGAGGTCCCAGCACCCCTGCTCCGCAGAGCGGCCCTTACAAGGGCGGCCAGGGGTTGAGCTGGCCAGAGACCACCTTAGGCTCGGTCCCTGAGCCCCCCGTGCCCAATTTACACTCCCGTGTGTGATGGAGACGGCCCTGTGACCGACCTCCCACTGCGCCAACACGCTCGTCAGCTCCAAGTAATTTGCTGGTAACCAGTCCAACCAATTTCTGTTGTGTTTTTCAGATCCAGAATTCCAATTTGACTCCTCGCTATGATTTCCGGTATCACCACTTCCTTGAGCACGTGAAGCCTGATTGTTTTAAATAAATTTCTGTTGTTTATTTTTTTTTTTTTAAGATTTTATTTATTTATCCATGAGAGACCCAGAGAGGCAGGGACACAGGCAGAGGGAGAAGCAGGCTCCATGCAGGGAGCCCGATGCGGGACTCGATCCGGGGACCCCGGTGTCACGCTCTGGGCCAAAGGCAGCCGCTCAACTGCTGAGCCCCCCCAGGCGCCCCAAACCTGATTATTTTAAAGTGTGCGCTTGCTGCCGTCATATCTGGACCGCCCACGGGTCAGTTTCTGTTCTCATTTTTCCTGGGACTCGATCATGTGTTCACGTTGCCTTGTGTGTGACGCACACGACACATTTTAAAACCACGCAGAGAACTTGAGATCTAAGATGGTAACACCCCCACCTGCCAGAGGATTGGCATCTGCTTCCAGCAGGGAGCCGGGCGCAGCCCTCCAGGTCACCTTGCAGTCAGAGGCCGCTGAGATCCGAAGCAGAGCTTCGGGCCGCACAAGGTTTGCTGCTTTTCCAGTTTGCTCTTCCCAGAGTCCAGCCTTTGGGAGCCCACCCCAAGTCTGGGTGCTTACTAGACCCTCCCCTCTGCGTGGTCGCAAAATAACCACTTCTTTAGTCTTTGGTCTGTTGGGAGCTTTGCGCCGCAGCTGAGCTTTCCGCTGCCTCCTCCAAATAGAAAGATGCTCATCGGGGAAAAGTTCCCCTTCAGAGAATGCTTCACTCCCTTGTGCGTGGAAGGGGTGGTCACGGTGACCTAATGTGCCGCCTCCATCGCAGAACCCCAGTGATCTTTCGCAAGGTGGACCGTATCTGAGGATGTGTGTAAAGGAATGGGTACCCCTGGCAGCCCGCCCAGTGACTTCTCAGGCCAGCCTGCCTCCAGGTACGGTGCCCACCCGTGATGCCCGCTGGACTGGACTGCTGCCTGCCCGCGCCCCACCGCCCTTCCCTACAGGGCGTCCTAACTGGGCCACAGAGGCACTTTGGGGAGATGTGGTGTGTGGGGAGCTGGGGGGCGAGTGAAGTAGCTGCCACCGTTTTCACACCTGGAAGGTGAGGGTGGAGCCCCCGGGGGGGCTGCAGCTCACTCATGGGTGAGGGGGCAGGTGCGCAGCTGCTCCACGTTTGTCCCTCCCTCCGGGCCTGTTAGCCTCTCCAGCCCCGGGCAGGGCAGCCTGGGGCCAGCCTGTTTGCAGGAGCCACCCCCCCACACACACAGTCCGTCCTCGCGGGCTCCCGCTTGCCTCCAGGTCCCCCTTGCCCTGCAGCTCCCCGGGCCCCGGCCCTGCACGCCCGCAGCTGCAGCAGCCCCTTCCCCGCAGCAGCTCCCGGGCCCCCGCCCTGCACGCCCGCAGCTGCAGCAGCCCCTTCCCCGCAGCAGCTCCCCGAGGGCCGCTCCCCGAGCCCGGCGGCCTGGCGCTCGCCCCCTCCTTCCCGGCGGTCCCGGGCCCGCGGCTGCCCTCTGGGCTCCGGGTTCTGGCAGCCTGTGGCCGAGGAGCCCAGGGGCCACCCGGCGGGCTCCGGGACGACGCTGCCCGGGGCGGTGTCCGTGGGACAAGATCGGGTCCCTCCGAGCAGCGCGCCTTCCCCGCACGCTCGTCTCCCGGGACCAAGACACACGTGTCCCCGCGGCGGCACCCACTGGCCCGGGCCCGGCTGGGACTCCGCGCGCACGCGCTCCACACTCTCCGCGCTCGGCGCGGCTTGGCGCCTCCGGGACGCCGTACGCGCGTCTCCATGGCGACCGCGTGGGCCTGGCAGCCGCCATTGTTGAGCTGCGCCCCTCTGCGTCCGAGGTGCACCGGCGTGCTCGCGGAATGGGGCGCCGCGGGTGAGCGGGGTGCGGGGCCGGGAGGGCGGGGGTGCAGGGGTGAGCGGGGGTGCAGGACCGGGACGGTGGGGGGCACAGGTGTGGGCAGGGGCGCAGGAGTGAGCAGGGGTGCAGGGCGGGGAGGGCGGGGGCGTAAGTGAGGGGGTGCGGGACCGGGAGGGCAGGGGTGCAAGGGTGAGCAGGGGTGCAGGACCGGGACGGTGGGGGGCACAGGTGTGGGCAGGGGTGCGGGGCCGGGAGGGTGGGGGGTGCAGGTGTGGGCGGGGGTGCGGGGCCGGGAGGGTGGGGGGCGCAGGAGTGAGCAGGGGTGCAGGGCCGGGAGGGTGCGGGGTCGGGAGGGCACGGCCCCCCGTTGGGCGGGCAGCAGAAGGAAGGCGGTGGGGGACGCAAGGCGCAGCCTCCACCCGCGAGGGGCCAGCTCCGCTAGCTTAGGTCCTGTTGTTCCACTCTGGGTTCTGAGATTTCTCCCCCTGACAGGAGGGGTGTGGGAGGTTGCCACCCCTCCTGCCCTTCACAGGGTTCACAGGAAGGGACCCAGCGAGAGGGGCCCGCGGGTGTCCCGTGGGTGTCCGGGGGTCGCACCTGTGGGTGGTCCTCAGCCCCAGAAGGGGAAGGAAGTGCACGCGCCCACACCTGTGGCAGCGCCCTGGGCCGAGTGGGTTGTGCTGGGGACGCGGTGAGGTCAGGAGCACCCCAGCTGCGTGGCTCTTGCTGGATCCATGTTTGGAAGTTGCACGGGCCTAGGCCCCCCGGAAGAGCCCTGGGCCAGCGGCGGGTCTTGAACTGCTCTCACGGTGTTAAGTGGAAGCCAGGATTCCGCTTTGGCAGATGCTTCCCAGCGCCCAGCTCGCTGCTCCCCTGCCCCGGTGCCAGGCTCTGAGGCACTTGGCAGAGCCGGCGGGATTCGGGGCCGCCAACACCTAGTGCCGAGAGCTGCAACCGCAGCGGGAATCACCCGCGCGAACTCAGCCCGTCCACTCACCGGTCACGGAAGGGATATGTTGGTTCACAGACTTTGAAACGGTCTCTTTCATCCCTAGAGCAGCCATGCTTATTTTGCATCATTGTGTTTCCCAGGAGTTAAATCTTGGAACTCCGTGGTACAGGGTGAGGAGCATAACATTCATTCAGAACCTTCTTGGCTTCCAGCGTGCTTCCTTCCTCCAATTTAGATATTTGTCAAATTTCTGATACCGTTTATTAAAAATGATGGTTTTGTAAGCAGGTGACACGGTTGCACACCTGCCACGGAGCTGCCCGGCGCCGCCTGGGAGGATGTGTGCGGCATCTGGCTGTGTCTCCCCTCCCTGTCTCCAGGTGACTCCAGACCAAGGAGGACAGCACAGGCCCCTGGAGCATTGCTTCGTCCTGGCTGACACATGGGAGGAAGCCGGGCTCCCCCGGAGGCGGCGGATCCAGACAGCGGCGCCGGCCAAGTTCGGAGCGCGCCCGTGTCCCCCTCCAAAGAGGTTCACGAGGGTGTTAAGGAGGCCATCTTTTCTTCCTCGTCGATTTTAGACTTGAGTCAGAGTGGTCTTCACCATTTAGGAGAGATCTTTAAAATTCCCAACCTTAAAGTAAGTGGGGCATTTCTTAGGGCATTTGTGCCTCTGCCAAGCGGACCTAGGAGACAGGTTCTAGAATGAGATAGAAGAGGGTTGAGTCGGGGTCTCCAGTGCCGCTCACCACAAAATGAGAGACCCCATTATGGGGCCCAGCCAGTGGAAATACTTATGGAGTCAGACCACGATGTGTCTCCTCTATTCTCGGGAAAGTCTTGAGCACCAAAAAGCCCGTGGTAGAAACCACTGCCGAAAGCACCGTCATCTCCTATTAAAACATCCCCTCTAAAAGCCCCCACACAGCATTGAAACAGGTAAAAACTGTGTCTCACCCCTGCCTTGCTCATGTCACACGCTGCCTTTCCCGTGTGCCCAGTGCCTTGCCGCACCCTTGCCATCCTGCAAGTACCATCTCATCCCCCGGGATTTCTTCTTCTTTTTTTTTTTTTTTTTTAAGATTTTATTTATTCATGAGAGACAGAGAAAGAGAGTCAGAGACCCAGGCAGAGGGAGAAGAAGGCTCTCTGCAGGGAGCCGGGTGTGGGACTCGATCCCGGGACCCCGGGGTCACGCTCTGGGCTGAAGATGGTGCTAAACTGCACAGCCACCCACGGATCCCCATCCCCTGGGATTTCTAGAGTGAGGTCTGCCCCATGTTGACGTGAGCAGGGAAGAGTGTTCACCAGCAGGGCTCCTGCTGCCTGGGACTCACTAATTCCCTTGAACCTCATTGTCTTCACCTGGAACATGAGAACGAGACTATTTTTATGGGCTGTTCCAAGAATTAACCCGCGTGACGCACAGTGTCCGCCGTGCCCAGCCCCGTACACCGGGCCACACGGCGCCGTTACGGTGCTGGCGGACATTCTGGGCGCTGGCACAAAGCTGCAGCCACAGATGTTAAGTGGCGCTGCACTCGCTAGAGCCCCCTGCGCTGGTCACATGTTCGCGGTCAGGGCGGCGCTGCTCCTGCTCCTTCCCTGAGCGCCGACGTCTCCGAGTGAACCCCTGGGTCATCAGGGCTGCCCCGGCCCAGGGCAAACGCTCCCAACTGTGATCCAGAACTCCAAGGTGTCAGGGGATTTGTGGGGCCTCTGGGCATCAAGCAAGGAGGAGGAAATTCCAAGTGTTCTTCAGGCTTAATAAAGAGACAGCGTCCCTGTTCGCTGAGACGAAAACAGAGTGACTGCCAGTGTTCTTGCCACGGCGGCCAGTCCCGGCGCGAGGTGGCCGCTCAGCGCTGTGCCTTCCAGGGGTGACGGGTGCGTGCAGGCGGGGCAGCGGTCTCGGAGCCCCCAGCCGCACTTCCAGAGACGTGCCGTCGTGGGGCACAGGAACGCTGTTGTCCCGCCAGACCCAAGAGGAGGGGCCGCCTCGCTGTGTCCTGGAAGAGCCCTTGCAGAGAGCAGTGCCGTGTCCCCTGCCTTTCTAGATTCCGTCTTCTGGCGTCGAGGAGGATCTGGGGTTTCAGAGCTGAGCGCTACAACGGCTTGGCCCGAGGGGGAGCAGGCCCGGGAAGCCTGGAGCCAGAGCGGGCTCACCCCGAGGTGCGCATGCACTGTGCCCGCGTAACCACCAGACCGTGTCCCCGAGACTGCCCCCTGCCCGCGGGGTGACCGGCCACTTCATTTTCCATGTGCTTATAAAGCCCCTGCCGCAACCCGTGAAGGGACTCAGAGGCTGGCATCGGAGGCAGAGCTGGAGTGGGGGCGGCCGGGTCCCCAGTCGGCTGGCTGCTGCTACCTGGCGCTGCTCACTTAGTGCACAGGGCGGGTGGGTCCCGTGGCCCAGGTGACAGGTGGGGACATTGGCGCGCACAGAGGTTTGGGCACCTGCTCAAAGTCACACAGCCAATGAGGTTCCCAAATCTAGTAGGTCTGAACCCAGAAAGTTGGGCTCCCCGGCCAGTGCTCTTACCATCTGTGCTGCCTCAGTAGTCGTGGTGTTGGATCCGTGCTCACGCGACCTACAAGTCAAGCAAATACAACATGTAACAGCAGCTTTAAGAGAGATTTTAAAAATTACCCATCACTGGGGCACCCGTGTGACTTAGTCGTGTGAGCGTCCGCCTCGTGATCTCAGTTGCAGGCTTAGGCCCCAGCTTGGACTCCGCCTGGGCATGGAGCCTACTTGAAAGAAATGACCCACGATGGTGCCGCACCGTGACTGTGGACTTACACGCACCTTTTACGCCGCTAGGGTGGCCCGCCCCTCCCCCTGCATCTTGGCGCGTGGAGCAGCAGGGGTGGGGCCGAGGCCGAAGCGTAGTGCGTGTGTCTCAGTTTCCCTCTTTGCTTGGGGTGAGTCCCTGGGACCAGACTTGGCTCCTGCCGCCTGTCCCCTGGCCAGTTACCTCGGACTGCTGGGCGGGCACTAGGGAAGGGGCGGGAACAGCGGGGCCCGGGAAGGGGGACAGGGATTTCACGCGTGGGGAGTCGGTTTGGTGTTAAAGCGTGTTTGTAGAGAAAGCTGGTGTGTGCGTGCTGGTGGCTGAGCCGTCAGCCGGGGGTCACTCTCCAGCCCCGGAGCTTTCCTTTCTGCCTCTCGTCTGCGGCTTCAGCTATCTAAGGCCGAGATGTCGCGGGTTCTCTTCTCACTTGCTATGCATGAGGGCAAAAGCCTGTGGTTCTGGAAGCGCTTTAGGACGTATCGTGTTTTAAAATGTAGTTAGTTGACGAGACGTTCTCTTTCCTTTTCCCTGGAAGCAATTGCATCTTCAAAGAAATGCCCTCTGCGAGATTCCTAAAGATTTCTTCCAGTTTCTGCCAAAGCTCACCTGGCTGGACCTCCGCCATAATAGGATTAAAGCCCTTCCTTCTGGGATCGGGTCTCACAAGTAAGTTGCGTGTTCATATTCTCAGATTTTAAGAAGCCATCCTGTTTTAGGATGTCCGAGTGCCTGGTCCTTTGCTGCTTAGCTCCAAGTCCTGATTGAGTTTCGGTGTCAGCTTGGAAGTGTTTGATGCTATTTTTAGAGCCAGCTGATGGATGCAGTGAATGAATGTACCAAATGCACGTAACTGTAGTCATAACGTAGGATATTTAATAGCACAAAGGATGCTGGTAGCCACCGTGCCTTTGCTGGGCCAACCATGAGGTTTATGCACATCTGGTTCCAGCTCCGACTGTTACCCTGCAAAGCTGCCAGAAGGGTCGGGAAACCCCAGAGTAAGCAATGCGTGCTATCCTGCCGCATTCCTGCTGCTCTGATCCAGGGATTTCCCAGCACCCCCGCTTCTGGAACAAATGCCTTGCCTCTCTCCCTGCTCCTCATGTGGCCCCGGTCAGCAGCCCACCGTCAGCTGGCCTCCTCGCTCCCTGGGGACCTGCGCACACTCACTGTGAGCTCGGCCTCCTGTCCTGACCTCCGCGCCTCCAGCTCCCACACCCTCCCTGTGAAAACCTGGTAGACACTGTAGGATCGCCTTTAACGTCGGTGCCTCCTGGGTGGAGGAGAGCACACACATAGGCCCCGGGTGTGTGTGCCCCTGGCCGATGCGGGACCGCAAGGAGGCCAGCGTGCCCGGACGCAGGAGGGAGAGGTGGGCAGGCAATGTTGGCTTTCGTTTTGAAAGAACTTGGGAGTCACAGAGGGTTTGAATGGAGAGGGTGGAATTCGACTTGGCTTTGAGGTCACTGTGAGGAGGGGCGAGGGCGGTGGCGGGAGGCCAGGGCGACAACCCTGCAAGAGGCTGTGGCCTGAGCAAGGCTGACAGAGCAGAGCTGCAGGTGGGCCTGAGAGCCCGCGGGTTCAGGCCGGATCCAGGGCGTGGGAAGCAGACAGGTGTCCAAGGGCAACCCCCGGTTCTCACGTGAGTAATGGTGTCCGCCGAGAGCCACGGCGGCCGCTGTGAAGAGCAGAGTGGGGGTCTGCGTAAGGCCCTTCAGTTGTCTCAACTGCAGCTCACTGTTTTTCAAAGCAATTTTTAAGAAATGAGTATTTTGTCACATGTAGCAGTAAGAGAAGGTCTCTGTGAATCATTTGTGCCTCTCAGGCTGTACAAGGAAGCGGCTAATTTCTGATGCTGAGCTGGGGTGTCCAGCAGGGGGGAGTCAGAGCCAGGAGCTGTCTTCCCGGAGCTCCTGGGGTCGTCGGGGTCTGCAGAGCAGATCGCCTGCTGTGAGTTGTGCCAACGGACGCACAGAACCGTGTCCTTGGCACCGACCAGGGCTGCGTGACAGGTGGCCGAGGCTTCCCTGGGCCTGCGTCCACCGTGTCCCCTGCAGCTTGACGGCCTCGTGAGTGTTCTGAGCTTGTGGTTCAGGCCCGGCTGGGAAGGCTTTGTTCTCCCCAAGGCCCCCATCCTTTGTGTTGAGGATAATTTAGTGCTTTCTGTCTATAAATTGTGGCGCTCGCACAGCCGAGAGGGGGGGTTGCTACTCAAAGGGTAAATAAATAGAACCCGTTCCCCAAACTCTGCTCTTTCCTATAAAGGAAGTCCACAGTCCTCCAGTTTTGGAATCCTTTGATTTTTCCAGTCAAAGCCAGCTGCTTAATACTGTTTAAGATATAATTTTGCATGTGATTTATAGCTCATTATATCATTAAAATTAGATCAACTTGCCGAAGAGCTGAAACATATTAATCAGAAATGTTAAGTAATTATGGGCTTATTAAAAGCTTTAAACTTTCCAAAAAGCCTAATTAAAGCAATGCAGTATTAATGGTCTCCCCCCTCGCTGTCTTGGATGTGTGAGCCTCCTAGCAGAGACCGAGAAATGTGTCCGCGCCTCCCTCCTCGGGCAGCAGCCCCAACGCAGCGGCTGGATCTGTACGTTCAGTGGGAAGTTGTGACGTTACCGGGGGGCGGCTGATGGTGTTAAGGGGTCAACATTCATAAACTTGTTACTCAGTGTGCACAAGAGTATTCAAACATACCATTGCTCGGGTCCACTTTCTGGTGCGTGGTTGCTTCCCGTGGGCTCCACCCCCCAGGCCAGCAGGGGTCACGCTGACTGGCCCGACCTGCCGTTGGGGAGTCCAGGGCACCTGCCCACCTGCCGCCCGGGCGCAGAGTGTGTGCATCTTCCAGAGAGCGGCCACCGGCCCACCTTGGCCTGTTGTATCACCCAACGAAAAGGGGCTAAACCAAAAACCAGTAGTTGAAATGATTCACTTTCATGTACATCAAGAAAAGTTTAGTTCACAAAGTCCGTTCTTTTAAAACTTCAAATAATAGGGAAAACCCAAGAGAGTAAACAAAAAGAAAATTGTCTAATCTTCAAGTAATCGGTTTTCCTTTGAAGTGGCCAATCCAAAAACCAAACTTAATTTAACTGGAATAATGGAACTCTCGATCCCATGCCTGTGAAATCGTCTTCTTCCTTTCAAATCTTGGGGACCCCAGTCAGTTGTGATGTTGGACTTTAATTCTCTCACCGTCCAAGGTGAAATGAGGCTTGAGACGGTCTCCCTCTCCCCACAGCGTTGATCCCTTTGTGGGATTTGTAGGTGTGCTCGGCTGCTCCTGTCTCTTCCTTCGGGAGAACTGAAGCCGGGGGACGCAGCTTGGACTCCATGCGGCCCCTCGGTCCCTCCGGTGGCTTCCTGGGGCTGCTCCGGGCAGCGAGAGAGGCGATGGCAGTGGGGCGCTTTGCTCCAGGGGTTTGCGAGGCCCTCCCCGCCGGGCAGGCAGCCGCCCCCGCGTGCCCTGGGCTGCGGTGTGGGTGTGCTGGCTGGAGACCGTCCCTGGGGGTGGAGTAGGACAGTGGATTCAACAATTCTCCCAAAGTCCTGGGGAGGCCCAGGGTGATACAGGTACAGGGGGGCAGGGGTGGAAGGTCCCGCTCTACGCCTGGACGTCCACCCTAGGCTGGAAGCGTGAGCCCCCGGGTCTCCTTATACCAGATTTCAGCTGGTGCTCACTAAAAAGTAAAGGAGAAAAAGAAATGTATTCTTAGTGTATGATACAGTCTTAAGAATTAAATGTGAAAAATGAAAGAAGCGTAAAAAGTAAAAGGGGCAAGATAGAGTTTAACATGAGATGTTCATTTTTCCATATCATCCAATTAGTAAGTTTTTAGCGGGCGCCCTGCATCCTATTTCTCCATCTGTCTGTTTTGTGCGAGGTTTTATGGGAGATGTTCCTGGGTGTTCGGAGGGAAGGGCTCTGGAGTCAAAGGCTTAGAGAAACGCCCCTTGTACCACGTTTCCTTGAGGCCGCGCAGAGCCCTTGGCTGCGCGTTATCCGCCCAGCAGGGTGGGCGTGCCGTGCAGCAGAAGGCTCCCGAGCATCTGGACCCGGGGAGACGTGTTCACAGAGCGTCTCAGTGTGGGAGCCCTCAGGGCACACTCGGGAAGCCTGATGCGGGTGAGGACGTCGCGGGACATTGGCCATCCGAGCACCTGTCCCCGCCATGGGGCTGCGTTGTCCGCAGCAGAGATTCAGCAACGCCCTGAGATCTCGTGCTTGTCCCGACCTGGGAGGGGGCGCTACTAGCCCTGGCGGGTGGAGACCAGGGTGCTGCTGAGCACCCCACAGGTGCGAGGCCGCCCCCCCAGCAGAGAACCGCCCGGCCTCGGAGGTCAGTGCACTGAGGCCTGGCCCTCTGCTGAGACGTGGGGGAGGGTGGGGGGAAGGGGCCACGTGCTGTCCGTGTGCAGCGAGCGTGTGCACCTGCACTCAAGTCCTCTCCTGAAAGAAGAGGCAAACAAGACATTTGATGGTGTCATTTTGGGATGGTCGTTTCCTTTTTTGCTTTTTAAATGATATAATTTTTGTTTTGTTTTTAAGGCATTTGAAAGCTTTGCTTTTAGAAAGGAATCCTATCAAGATGTTACCTGTGGAGCTGGGTAAGTGGCATCAAAAGCTGCCTTTAGGGAGGCCTGCGTGGCTCAGCGGCTGAGCCTCTGCCTTTGGCCCAGGGTGTGATCCCAGGATCGAGTCCTGCATCCAGCTCCCTGCATGGAGCCTGCTTCCCCCTCGGCCTGTGTCTCTGCCTCTCTCTCTGTGTCTCTCATGAATAAATAAACTCTTTATAAAAAATTTTAAAAAAATAAAATAAAAAGCTGGCTTTAAAATGCTGCCTTTTTCCATGCCCAGAACCTGTAGCGGAAACCTAAGGCAAGTCATAGGGGGCGAGCTGGCTCGTATCTAGAATCCCTTCTCCTTCGTCCTTCCCGGGCTCTCAGGTCACAGCTCACGAGCACTGTTAGTGCCGTAGTTTTTTTCCACGCAGAAAGTAGGGCGGATGGACGGACGGATGGAGGCGGAGAAATAGTCAAAGCGAAGGGCTCTGTCGCCGCGCGCAGTGGCCAGGGCCCCAGGACCGGTGCGGCCTCCTGCGCCCGTGGACGGCCTTGCCGCCGCCCTCTCCCTGCAGTGTGTGTCGGCAGGGCCCTGCTTTCGACCTTGGCCTGAGTCGTAGCAGCGTGTGTTGCTGGTGACTCGCACTGTGGCTCACCACCGAGCTCCCGGGGGCCGTCCACGGGGACGGACAGGTGCAGTGTCCTCATTTTCCTTGGTCTTCCCTGCTGTGCGGAAGCAGGAGACGACCTTCTCGGTTGTGCATTGGATCTGCTCTTTACTATCTGTGATTCTTTAGGATTGATTTGCTGCTCTTTTTCCAACCAATGGAGTTGGAGGCTCAAGTCACTGGTTTTAGACCTTTCCTTTCTAGTCTGTGCAGTCACGACCGTGTCTTCCCCCGGGCGCTGCCTTGGCTGCTCCCGCAAGCCTCAGCATGCAGCATCTTTGTCATCAGTGAGCTCAGAATATTTTCGGATGTTCACTGTGACCCGTGGGCTCTTTGTGTTTTGCTTGACTTACAGACAATGGGAGACTTCTAATGCTCTTCCTTTTATGGAGTTCTACTTGAATGCCACGCACGCTGTGTAACTTGTCTGAAACCTGCCCAGGTGTGCTCTGGCCCAGGATGTGTTCTCTCTGGTGTAAACACTCCCCTGTGCACTGGGGAAACGTGTGTTCTCACGTTGCGACTTGGTGTGCTGTTGTAGGTACTGAGTCCAGTCGGGTGGCTTAGTCACAGCGTTCAGACGACCTCCGTCCTCGCCTTGGTGTCCGTTTATTTCGTCAGCGCCCGGAGGAGTATGTGACAATCTCCAACTGTGATTGTGCCTTTGTCTGCCTTTCGTTTTACATCTGTCAGCTTTTGCTTTCCGTAGTTGGATACTATGTTATTGGTTGAATACAAATTTGGGATTTTTTAAGTGTTTTCATGTTGTTTTTGTTACTCTGGTGTACGTGGTGGTGCCCCACTGCGGTTCTCGTGCGCGCGCTCCGACGGCCAGCGACGGGGAGCTGTGTCATACGCTTTCTGGCCGTTCGGTGCGCACCAGCGCGGCCTCTCCAGCCTCCTTCTGCTCACTCTTTGCATGACCTATGTTTTCCCATTCTTTTATTTCCAACCTGTCATTGCTAGTAGGAAGGATACAGTTAGGTTCACTCTTTTATCCAGTCAGGTAACCCCTGCCTTTTTTATTTATTTATTTTTAAAATTTATTTAAGGGAGAGAGAGAGTGTGTGTGCCTGTGTGTGTGTGTGTCTGTCTACACGCGGGGCAGGGGTGGTGGACAGAGGGAGAGGGAGGGAGACCAGCAGACTTCCTACCAAGCAGGGACCCTGAGGCAGGGCTCAATCCCAGGATCCTGGGATCATGACTTGAGCTAAAATCAAGAATCAGGTGCTTCACTGACTGAGCCAGACAATCTCTGCCTTTTTTTTTTTTTTAAAGATTTTATTTAAAAAAATATATATTTTATTTTATTTATTCAGAGAGGGGGAGGGCAGAGACACAGGCAGAGGAGAAAGAGGAGAAGCAGGCTCCATGCAGGGAGCCCGAGGTGGGACTCGATCCCGGGACTCCAGGATCACACCCTGGTGCGAAGGCAGGCGCCAACCACGGAGCCACCCAGGGATCCCCCAACCTCTGCCTTTTAATGGAAGTATTTAGACTGTTAAATGTAATACAATTTTTTAAGTTTTTATTTAAATTCTAGTTGGTTAACATATATGGTAAAATTATTTTCAGGAGTAGAATTTGGTGACTCATGACTTATCTACAACACCCAGTGCTCATCAAACTAGGGCCCACTGTAATACCCATCACCTACTTAACCGTCCCCTGCCCCCGCCCCTCCATCAGCCCTCAGTGTGTCCCCCGTAGCTAAAAGTCTCTTCTGGTTTGTCTCCCCCATGGTGTTCACCAGCTCTGTTTCCTAAATTCTATAGGGCTGTCATTTGACGGCTTGTTTTCTGTTCATTTGTTTTTTTCCTCTGTTCCTGCTTTCCAGTAACTTTGTGTCAATTGGATATTCCTGAGACTCGTATTTTAATTTTTATATTGACTTTTTAGCTATTCTTCTTACATTCCTTTAGTGGTTTAACAGTCGCTCTCAGGGTTAAAATGTGCACCCTAGAGTAGCACTGTACCAATGTCACAGGAGATGGGACTGCCCACTAGGCGTGCGGGACCACTCTCTCCAGCCCACCTTATGCTCTACTTGGCCTACGTGCGATGTCTAATGTCTACGTAGGTTATAAACCCACAATACAGACTTACAGTCTTTGCTTCTAGGAGTCACTTACTTTGAAAGACGTTGAAAGGAAAAAGTCTTTTATGTTTGCTTAATATGTAGCATTCCTGGGGTCTCCTCCCTCTTTCCTGAAGGTCCAGCTTTCCATTTGATACTGTTTTCCTTCAGCCTGAAGAACTTCCCTTCAAAATTCTTAAAATTAGTCTAGTGGCAAAGAATTCTTTTAATTTTTATGTTTCTGGAAATGTCTTTATTTTGCCTTAATCCCTTTAAAAAAAAAAAAGATTTATATATTTGTCTGTCTGTAGACAGACAAACTCCCTGCTGAGCTGGGAGCCGGACACAAGGCTCAATCCCAGGACCCTGACTTGATGACCGGAGCCGAAACCCAGAGTCACCTGTTCAACCTACTGAGCCACACAGGTGCCTCTATTTGCCTTAATTCTTAAAGGAGGGCAGCCCTGGTGGCTCAGCGGTTGGGCGCCTGCCTTCGGCCCAGGGCGTGGTCCTGGAGACCCAGGATCGAGTCCCATGTTGGGCTCCCTGCATGGAGCCTGCTTCTCCTGCTTCCCCCTCTGCCTGGGTCTCTGCCTCTCTCTCTCTCTGTGTGTGTCTCTCATGAATAAATAAATAAAATCTTTAAAAAAAAATTCTTAAAGGATATTGCTGATCTAGAAATACAGGTTGGATTTTTTTCATCCAGGACTTTAAAGAAGTTCCACTCTACCCAGGCCTCAGAGGTCATTCATTCTTTGTTCTCCTTTATGAACTGTGTTGATTGGTTTGGTTACTTTCAAGATTTCTCTGTATCTTTGCTTTTCAGCAGTTTGACTATGAGGTACCCAGCTGTGGTTTTCTTTGTACTTACCCTCCTTGTAGTTTGTTGAATTTTTTTTTTTTAGTTTTTTTTTTTTTTTAGTTTGTTGAATTTATTCAATTTTTAAATTCCACGTCTATTGCCAAATTTGGGGAATATTTTAGTCATTAAGACTTCAGATATTTTTCTGCACCTGTTCTCTCTTTTTACCTGTGTGTTAGAACTTTCGTTATTGTTCTACAGATCACTGACCTTCTTTTACATTTTATTTTATTTTAATTATTATTTTTTAAAGATTTTATTTATTTATTCATAGACACACAGAGAGAGAGAGGCAGAGACACAGGCAGAGGGAGAAGCAGGCTCCATGAAGGGAGCCCGACGTGGGACCCGATCCCAGGTCCCCAGGATCACACCCCAGGCTGTCAGCGGCGCCAAACCGCTGCGCCACCGGGGCTGCCCTACATTTGAAAAACTATATTTTAAAAAGTCATTTTTCTGGTCTTCAGGGAAGATAGATTGACATCTTCAAGTTTATGAGTCTTTCCTGTCATCTCCAATTGGCTGTGAAAATTGCCTAGTAATTTTTTTCAGCTACTGTGTTTCCAGTCTTAGAATTTTCATATTTTAACAGTTTTTACTTTTCTACTGTTTTCTCATCTTTTTTTCATTTGATATAAACATATCTTTTAAATAATTTTTTGGATTATATCTTAGACCTTGTGATACATTGTAGAGATTTTAGATTCTGTTATATTCTTCTTTAGAGTATTGGTTTTTTTAATAAATAGGTAGTTCGGTTGCGAGGACTAGGACTCCAGACTCTGTCTCCGGCAGTGGGCTCCAGCTGTGGCCGTGCCGTTTGCCGCCTGTCCTGTGCGTGGGAAGGTCAGGGCGTGCCGTGGGTGTGTGTGCAGAACGTTGCCCGAGCCGGAGGGCTCCCTCTGCGGCCCCCTTCTCCCTGGAGCCCACGGCTGCCCTGCTGAGCTGCTGTGTGGTGGCCCTGCAGTGTGTCCCCTGCGCTGCACGTCGTGACGGCCGTGTGGGGCCGGCGTGGCGCTCTCCGGGGCCTTCCCGCAGGCCGAAAGCCATAGGGATACCGCGCGGCGTGTCATCCGCCCTCTAGCTTCTGTCTGCCCGCGGGGGGTTCATTCTGGGCCCATTTTCTGCAAGCCGGTTATCTGCCGGCGCCTGGACGGGGGTGGAGCGGCTGCACCCCTGCACCCCGGGGGCCAGACTGCCCCCCGCCCTGTGCCGGACGCTTCCCTGCACGGCCTCGGCCAGCACCCCCCGGCCTCTCGTGCGGTGGTTTCATAGATTTTGCTTTTACGTCTTGCTGCAAATCCAGCAGACGCTAAACTGTCGGTATTTATTTATATTTTATTACGTGTTTATCCTTCATTTCTCAAAGTTCCTCGCTTCCATCTGCGATGACTGACGGTCTTGGTCTGAATATCTCTCTTTAGTATTATCATTTAGTCGTTTGGTGATGAATTTTCAAGTTTGATTTTCTAAAAAGGCATCTTTACTTTTCCATCATTTTTGAAGAATATGTGGCTGAGTAACAGGAACCCAGATTTCAGAGATGTTTTCACTACTTTAAAAATGTCTTTATTGAAAAAAAAATGTCTGTATTGTCTTCTGGCTTCCAGCCTCTGTTGAAAAGCCAGCTGTCAGTCTTAATGTTTTTTTTATTTTTAAGTGATGCATCTCTTTGGTCTGGCTGCTTAAAATTCCTCTCTTCATGTTTGATTTTTAGCAGTTTGTCTGCGATGTGCCTGGGTGTGGCTTTCTTTGTATTGACTTTATTCTTTGTATTGACGGAGCTTCTGGAATCTGTTTACTGATAACGTTAGTCAGATTTGGCAAATCCCTGGCCATCGACGTTATTTCCGTAGACCTGGCTTCTTTCTCTCTCTGCTCTCCTCCTCCAGGTACATGGACGTTGGGGTTTTGCTTCTGCCCCATGTGCCTCGAGGACGCGCTTCTCTTCCTGTCCCCTTTTCTCCTTGTCCCAGTTTGTCCCAGTCTGTATTACTTTCTGTTAACTTGTCTTTGAGTTTGCAGGTTCCGTCTCCTGCTGTTCAGCTCATTCCTCATTCAGTTGAGTGGTTGTCCGCGGGCCCTGCGATGGTGGGTGCAGCGGGTTGGGGGGCAGGGGGCGTTAAATGACTCATTCAGCTTGTGACTTGCTGCAGGCCAGCTGCGGTGCGCCCCTCCACCTGCATCAGCTGGGAATGTCTTCGTTGCGCCTGTATTTCTGCAGGACAGTTTTGGTAGATTCAGGGCACCTGAATCTGAATTTGAATATGCTGTTCCCTGTCCTTTGACCAAAGTCACTCTCCTTGTCCCCTTGCTTCTCTTGCTCTATTTTAAAGATCATTTATGTTTCTTTGTCTTTCAGTGGTTTTGATGTTTCTGAGCATGATTGCCTTTGGCTTATCTTACTTGGTTGTTGAACGTCCTGGATGCCCCACTGCTGTGTGTCACCACGCTGGGGCGCATTTGCGTGGTGTCCTCACGGAGCGCTCTGCTCACCCCCTCGTCCTCTGGGGCTCTCGCCGCGTTTCCGCGGGTCAGCATACGTGCTGCTGTTCCATAGGCCTCTGACGCGGTCCTGATTTCATCGTTCTTCTCTCTTCATTGGATCAGATACTTTTTATTTCCAGTTCACTTGTCTCTTCTGTCATCTTGTATCTGCTCTTGGGTCCCCTTTGGTGGAATTCTCATCCTGGTCTTTGTAATTTCTTTCCTTTTCTTTTTTCTTTTTTTTTTAAATTCCATTTATTTATTTGAGAGACAGCAAGAGGGAGAGAGAGAGACAGAGAAAGTGGGCACGAGCGGAGTGAGCGGCAGAGGCAGAGGGAGAAGCAGACGCCCCACTGCCAGGGAGCGCGACATGGGACTCCATCCCAGGACCCCGGGATCCTGACCTGAGCTCGAGGCAGACGCTTCACCGATGGGGCCCCCAGGCACCGCCCGGTCTCTAATTTCAACTCTGGAACTGCTATTTGGTTCTTTCTTATAATTTCTGTTTTTGTTGACATTCTCTGCTTATTGAGTCATTTTACTATGTTTTTCCTTAATTATTTAAACATGGTTTTCTTCATTCCTTTGAACATATGTGTGATTGTTGAAGTTTTTGTTGCTTACTGCGACGTCTGAGCCGACTTGAGGACAGTTTCTGGTGACTGCTTGTTTCCTGAGTATGGGTCACAGGTTCCTTTTAGGATTTTTGTCATTGCAAATAGGCATTTTAGATAATATAGCAGGTTTGTATTCTGATTTTTGCCAGAGAGCTGTTAGTGCTGCTTCTATTCATTTTATTTTTATTTATTTACTTTTGTAACTAGCCTGGTCTTAATCTGTGGGATCTGCCTTCCCTAAAGACTTTTTTTCCCAAGCAAATTGCAGACATCTGTTCTGTTATTCAGACAAAATTTTCAGTAGGGTCTTTTTTTTTTTTTTCTTTAATGTGCAAAAATAGTATTCTCTCCCTGTTTCATTCCACGGAAGAGTGTGTGAAGTTCTGGGTTCTTCCTGTCCTTCACAGGGAACGTGACCACACTGAAAGCCTTGAACCTGAGACACTGCCCTTTGGAGTTCCCTGCTCCACTCGTTGTGCAGAAGGGACTGGGCGCTATCCTGGCCTTCCTGCAGATCTATGCCGCCCAGCACTCTGCGCCCCAGGATTTAACTTCTCCAGGTTTGTGGGACAATTACTACAGCTCTCTGCATTAGAACTGAAGTTTGTGCTTGTTAAAACCAGGACCTGGGGAGGCTGTCTCCTTACTGATGTCACAGGAATGCACAGGGGCCTCGCGTGTCCTCTGCTGGACTCACACCGTGTTCTGGTGTCCGTGCCCACGTGTCAGAGCTGTCTTTCTTGTTTCCGTGTTCTTGGGTTTGCATTCTCAGGGCCCATTTTAGAGCCTGTCTAGGGTGGATTTTGGTAAAAACTGTGTGGGATAAATCAGATAAAACTGTCCTCACCACCAAGCCACCTTCAGGCACAGCAAGCACAGCAGAAGGCCCTTACTCCTGGGGAAGGAGCAGTGGCTTTGGCACTTTTTTGGTGGGTGCTCACTAAACATTTGATCCCAAATTTTCAACGTATGGACCAGCCAGCCAGGTGTTCTCACATGCTCATGATAGAATCCAATCGTGAATGAGCACCGTAGCTACACTTAGACAAAGTAGAGATAAAAGAGAATTGTAATTGCTCACAAAAATTAAATAGTCTGGGGATCCCTGGGTGACGCAGCAGTTTAGCCCCTGCCTTTGGCCCAGGGCGCGATCCTGGAGACCCAGGATCAAATCCCACATCGGGCTCCTGGTGCATGGAGCCTGCTTCTCCCTCTGCCTATGTCTCTGCCTCTCTCTCTCTCTCTTTCTCTCTGTGTGACTATCGTAAATAAATAATTAATTAATTTAAAAAAATTAAATAGTCTGGAAATTTACTTCAGCGTATCTAAATTTTTACTACTTAAAATATAATTTCTAGAATTGAGGAAATGCATATATTTGAAACAGCCACGATAGTCATCTATGTGATATTATCAAAGTGTGTAAATAATTAAGTCCATCTGAGTAAATGTAAGGGACATCCAAAGTGATTAGGAAGTGCTGCTGTGCCTGAATCATCTTTATCCTAAATCCAAACAAACGGCCCCGGAATGCATAATTTTAAACGTTGGTTGTAATTGCAAAGTGTCTTAGTTTGTGTTTTGCAGAAGCAGCTCCTAAGTCAGGAGTCAAGGGCCAGTGGTTGATTGGGGAGGTGACCCCAGGGGGCAGCGTGGAGGCTGAGTGGAGGGAGATAGGGAGGGAGAGGGGGCCATCACGGGTGAGGAATCAGGCAGGGGTGCCCTGGATGCCAGTGTGGGCCTGCTGGGTGCTGCGTGAAACAGGTGAAGCCCCACCAGGCCTCAGTGGTCACACTGAGCCTCTCCGGTGTTAGTTACCACATGGACCAGGTCAGGACCTGGGTGTCACAAGGTCCCCGGGGGGCCATGTGCACGTTGACATTTGTGAAGGGCTACCTGAACACAGGCCCCGCGGTCACACTGCAGCGCAGCGAGGGAGTGGGCGTGCGTGCTCCAGCAGCAGCCATACTTGGAATGGACGGCTTCTCCTGGGGCTGGACACACGGTTCTCCAGCCCGGCAGGCTGGCCTTCACGTGCCCGAGGAAACGCCCAGGCACAGACACGCAGCTGCCCGTGGAAGAGTCCAGCTCGCGCCGCAACGGTGAAGGTGAAGGCCAAGGGCGTGTGGCAGCGCCAGAGTCAGCTCCAAGCATCTGTTTTGTCTGCTGCCAACCTATTACTGCAAGTCGTGAATCTCCTTGTTTCCCAAAGAATATAGTAGCTTTATCTAAGTGCGGATCAAAATCCAGTGCCATCACTCAGAGGATGCCAACATGCAGAGTGTCTCTATTTCAAGTTTGAACCTACAGCCAAAAAGGAGTCTATGTCGGCATGACCTGTGACCTAATTGTGCCCTGGGGGTGCTGCAGGAGGTGGGGTGGCTCGCGCAGGGCCAGTCCGCAGAGGGGACATTTGAGCCTAGTCCTAAAGGCAAGAACGTTCCTGGCCCATTTTCTTTCAGGTAATTTACCCAGATATACAAATGTTTAAAGTCCACAAAATTATTGCCAAACAAAAACAGTAGGGATATGGGCTAAAAATTGATCAGAAATAAAGATATTAAAAGATCTAGGATAAGGAGGAAACCGAAAAGTATTTTTATTTGCATAGATTTATATGGAGTGTGAGGGCCGCAGGGCAGAGGGAGACGGTCCCCCCCCCAGGCCCTCTCTGCAGAGGGACACTGTCCCCCCCCAGGCCCTCTCTGCAGAGGGAGACAGTCCCCTCCCCCCCCAGGCCCTCTCTGCAGAGGGAGACAGTCCCCCTCCCCCTCCCAGGCCCTCTCTACCAGGCCCTCTCTGAAACTGTCCCCCCTCAGGCCCTCTCTGCAGAGGAAGACTGTCCCCCCACCCCCACCCACTATGCCAGGGGTGCTGGTCACTGGGTGTGTTTGATTCTAGAGGAGCCGTGTTGGAGGACAGTCAACTAAAATGCCGTTTTATCCTACCAGTGATTTCACCAGTTCCAACGATGAACCTAAGTGTGCTGCCACAGCCCTTGTCAGATTTATCCCAAGAAGGTGTGCCTGACAAAGACGTCATTAATTCTCAGGATCAAGAGGGGATGTTAAAAGAAAAGGCAGACTTTTTCCCACCCATTGAAAAGCTAGACCTGAGTGAGCTCAGAAATTCCGCCGATTCCCCAGAAGACTGGCCGAGTGAGGAAGAGATCAAGCGCTTTTGGAAGTTGAGGCAGGAGATCGTTGAGAACGATCAAGCAATAGTGCTTGAAAACCAGCTCTTACCAGTGGAATTACCTCCACATCTCAAGGCAGCATTAAACGCAAAGGAGAAAGAACATTCCAACCCAAGACATGTTTCCAGGTAGAATTTAGAAGCCATGGTGTATTTTCTTGATCCTTCCGAGGTTGTGATGTTACTTTGCAGGTGTCGGGTCTTTCCAGATGTCAGGCGGGCCCTTGCCAGCATTTACCGTGCAACGTGTGCTAAGCGTGGCTTCGGATTGTTACCCAGAGCGGGGACCCCCCGGAGGGGATCACACAAAAGAAAGCCCCCGAGTGTGTGTATTAGGTGCATGTGTGGTGTCACGCATGTGTGGTGTGCACACCCGTGTGTGGGTATAAGTGCAAAGAAGAGATTTCCTGGTGAATATAGGTCAGACATTCACAAGGGGGGCCATGCCATTCCAGGGGGACAGAAATTGGCTCCTGGGGTGCATGGAATCCTCGTGGTTGCTCTGGTTCGTGGCACCACTCTGTGGACACCAGGGACACGTGTCCAGCGTGTCTGAGGGGGTCCAGCTTCGTGGAGGGACAGCTTGGAAGAGTCGGTCTGAGAGGCCAGGGCCGGGCTGCACTGAAAAGGAGACGGGAAACTTGCATTTATTGCATGACAGGTGTTCAGGAGTTTTTTTCACCTGTTCTGAGGCTTGAAAATTCTTGAAATTAAAAAAAAAAATGTAAAGTACCATTGAACGATGATAACGGTCAACGGAAGTACTAGAAGCACACAGTGCAGGTGTCCACCATGGCACAGCAGTGACCTCAGCCAGGCCTGTCCCACGCCGGCCGTGCAGAGCCCTCTCCCTCCCCATCCTCCCTCCGCCCTCCTCCTCCCTCCCCCCTCACCCCTCCCCGTGTCTCAAGATCCAGGCTGGGTGCTTGCCCCCGTGGGTTAGGGCCAGCCTGTCCCTGGCACAGCAGTCCCATGGGTGTTTCAGACTCAGGGCCGCCCGTAGCCTCCATAGGCAGGAGCCCCGGGTGCAGGGCACTGGGAACGCACCAGTGCTTCGTGGGTGTCCACCATCTGCCCCGTTGGCTCCGCTTGTACGAGCTGCGTGTTTGTGTTCTAGCGAGTGCTATCCGAGGGGGAGTGTCCATCGCAGGGGCCGTGATGGTAGAAGGAAGATGCCCTCCCTCCGGAGCATCCTGCCTGCCCTGGCACCGTCGCAGCGAGCAGCGCTTCCCTCCAGGAGGCCCCCCGAGAGCAGGGCCGGGGCCCTCCAGGAGCGCGGGGAGAAGCAGGCCATGATGGAGCAGCGGAGGAGGTGAGCGCTCCCTCCCCTGCCGGGACTCGGAGGGCCGGGCCTGCTGCTGCGACCTTTCCGGGGAAGGGGCTGTTTTTGTTTCATTTGGAAGCTAACCAGCTGCTCTTGGTCCGGCCTGAGGCCGCGTGGGCGCAGGCCTCGGCCGTCATTCGTTGTCCGGGTCCGCTCCACTCCACCTGCCTTCTTTCTGGACTTTCCTCTGACTCCTTGTTCTTCTCCACCGCCTCTCCCCCTCCCGATCACCTGGCTCACAAGTCGTTTCTAAGGAAAGTTACATGCGCAGTGGGCTCCTGGCCCGCCTGGCTGGCTGCCTGCTGAGCCCCCAGGAGCCTGGCTGGGGCCTGTCCTGCAGCTCCCTGCCCACCTGTCTCTGCCGAGCCCCGGGCCCCAGGAGGCCATCCAGCATGGACCGCAGCCCCAGCACCCCAGGGCCCCTCACCTTCTGGCTGGGTTTGCCGGCAGGGAGACGGAGGACAGGCCCTGTATCACCCCCCAATCCCCCCTGTGAGTCCGCCCGGGGCCCTCCTCCCAGGACTCGGGGCGGCTGCAGCCCCTGTTCCAGCCCAGGGCTCCTGCTTTGTCCCTGGGGCCGTGTGCTGTTCCCCTTGTGAATAAACCCTCCTCGATCCTGAGATGATCCCACGTGAGGCCCGGATGGGGACAGCCTGCTCCAAGCACAGCGTGGCAGTGGTAGGCCTGCACCGTCCCCGCTCCACACGGGCCATCTCCTGGGTCCGATCCCTTCTGCGAAAGGAGGGAGAGGTCAGGCCCTCAGAACTGCCGGGGCTCACGACGGGCTGTCATCCTGATGGTGGGGGTGCCTCCGCGTGTGGCTGACACCTGGGGGTGTGGCCTGGGCCGCACCTGGAGTCCTGGCCGTCACAACAGGGCCGTGCGGGTCACTGGCCACAGGTGCTGGGCGGCCACCCGGCCTGAGCTCAGGCCATCCCCCAAGTGCCCCCAGAGTCCCTCAGCTGGAGTCCAGGCTGCAGGGCAGAGAGGTCCTCCTGCTGCTTCACTGCCGGGTCCAGGTGTGCGCCCAGCACAAGCGGCTTTGCAGGGCGGGTCTGTACCTGCGGGCGCACCTGCGGGCACACCCCAGGCTGAGCGAGCAGTAGAGCCCCCAGGAGCACATGTCCTGGCTTGACCCTGACGGCTGGGGGCGCCCGCCCTCGCCTCCCACTGCGCCGCTTCCTTTCCTGGCTGCCCGTGGGCCCCCTCCTCCCTCACGTCTACCCCTTTCTTGGTGGCATTTCGTGACAGCGGCCGCCCCAGCCTCTGCCCTTCTGGACTCTGCAGTAAGCGTCTGCACTGCGTGAGTGTGAGTCCCGCTCACTGTGCACCCCTACCCCAGCCCAGGCCGCCATCGGGACGGTCACAGGGAGCTGGCCCATGGGTAGCTCTGGCCGCTGGGGTCGTAGCAGGTGGAAGTGTGCTTCCCGTACGCGGCAGGGTCGGGCTCCGGTGGAGCTCGGGGTGCTGCGCACCTGCGTGGAAGGAAGCCCTTGGGTACCGAGGGCCGATGAACACTCGCAGTTTCTCCGCCGTGGGCCTGAGCTGATGTTCGCAGGCCTCCTTGGTGACAGTGTCGAGTCCTGCCCTGTGGCTTGGGCTCTCACACAGCCTGCGGACCCCGTCATGCCACCTGGTTCTCTGCACAGGCAGCTCCGCACGGAGTGGGTCCTTCCCTCCTGTTTTACCAAGAGGTAGTGGATGTGCAGATGGAGCCCCTGTGTCTAGAAGTGGAACTGGGGCTTCCAGCAGGACTCTGACCTGTCAGTGGTGCCCTCACATCCCGGGCACCTGTGAGGGCCTTGACGCCTGAGCTGGGGCCAGAGCCCGGCCGTCTTCTCCAGGGCAGCGTCCTGGTGTCCCCACCGGCGGGGGCTGGGGGTCCTGCTTGTCCCCTCGTGCGAAGCCTCAGGACGGGGGCAGAGCAGCACCTCCCTCGGGGCCGGGGTGGGGTGGGGTGGGGGGAGGGGCTTGGAGCTCAGCCGGCCCCCTGCTGTGCCGCTCACCCGCGTGTCCTCCCCAGAGATGAGCGAGCGCTGCGCGAGTGGAGGGAGCGCGCCCGGACCAGGAGGACGGCGGAGGACGCACCCAGCAAGCCCCTGCCTCCGTGGCGGAGTCGGGTACGAGGGCAGGGGTAGGAGGGGTCCCGTCCAGCCCACCAAGCCCAAGGGGGTCAGCCAGCAGCCTCCCTGTGGCCAGGCTGCCGCCGCCCGCCACCCTCTGACCAGCCTGTGTCCTTCCGTGCAAGGAGTCGGGTCGGGGGGCGGCTGCGGGAAGGCTGAGGCGCCCCGTGGTGTCTCTGGGCCTCCCTGCCACGGAGTCTCAGCCTGGGGGCCCGGGCGGCGGGCTGTGCCCCGGTCCCCGATGTGCCCACCCACCAGCTCCCAGGTCGTGGGGGCACAGTCCTGGGGCTGTGCTCTTGGCCCCCGTGGGAGGTCACTGTGGCGTCATCCACGTCGCCCCCGCGCCCCGCCCCCCAGCCAGCTGCTGCTCCCACACAGACCGTCGCCCGTGGGAGGGTGGCCGGGTGCACAGCCCATTAGGTCAGCCTCCCATCCCAGCCCTGCGTGCCACCCCCGCCCCGTGCTGATGAGTTGTGTCATCCCGCGGTTTTCCATCGGGCCGAGGTCGCACGTCCGGGGCAGCACAGCACGGGCAGGATGTGCTTCGTTGCCGTAGGCGTACCTGGGTTGTGGGGTCCGTACCTGGGTCCCTGTTTGCACAGCGGCTTCCCCTTAGCGCTGCTCCGTTTCTGGGGGACACGGGGGTCAGGGGCCTTCCTGCACACCTCTGCCCGCTGCCCACACCCAGGAGGCCCCGAGGCTGCTGCGCGTGGGCCCGCTGCGCCTCCCCATCAGGATCCCTGGGCCCAGTCGTCCTGCCCCCTCACGGTGTCCACGATGCCTTTGTCCCTTTAAACAAAGCAACGGTTTCTCACCTAAAAAAAAAGACAGTGGAGCGTTTTTGTCTGCCTGGGGGTCGTGGGAGTCACCCACACTGCGGCAGCCCGTGTGCTGGTCCTCGGAGCGCCAGGCGGGGCCGGGACTGGGGCCTCACACGTGAGACCCGCTCGCTCGGCCCGTCACCTGCGCTCCTCATGGAGGAGACCTTTGTCAGGAGACGGGAGAAATGTTGCTTCTCGAGCACATTCCGACCCGCACACCCCGGTCATCTGCAAGCTGCTCGGGGGCCTTTGCACTTAGGGCGACTCTGGGGGCGCTTTCTCGCCTGCACCTCGTGCCCTGGCTCGGTGCAGGCTGCCCCTTCCCCTGCCCGCACATGTGTCCGCACGTGTCATAGGCCCCGTGCTCTGTGCTCCGCGTCTTCATGGCACGGGCCCTGTCCCCTCCGTCACCGCCCCGGCCTTACACACGTAAACATTCAAAACCCAGGGGGCGTCACTTCAGGAGCAAGACTCGCGCAGGTGGACGGCCTTCCGATGCCTTCGCTCATTGTAGCAAGAGCTGGGAAACAGCTTCGATGCCAGGGGGTGGGGGTGGCTGTGCTGGATCGGATCCCAGGCCCGGGTGACCCCTGCAGCCGCGGGATCCAGTTGGCAGGACACCGACCGAGGCCAAGAAGTTACAGGTTCCCGCAGCCCCGTCGAGGCAGCGCCCGAGGCTCCGTCGGCCCGTGAGAGGGCGCCCGGGCCTCACCACAGACACGTCTGTCCCCACGGAGCTGTGGAGCCCGCGGGCCGGGGGGCGGTGGGCGTGTCTTGTCCGAACCAGCCCGCGGAGCACACGGTTTCTGTGGACGGGCGACTCCGGGTGGGGCCCCAGGGAGCCTCGCCGCGTGGCTGGTGCCCGCCAGGGTGTGCAGCGCCCGCCGCACCTGCGTGGCCTTCCCGCCGCTGGCCCTGAGTGACGGCCCCTAACGGCTGGGGCAGGAGCAGGTGTGTCTGAGTTCCGCGAGCCACTCGAGCGAGCCGCTGACCCCGCGGGGTAGTAGGAGCCCTGGTTGGTGGCCGGTCAGCCAGCGGGGTAGGGCACAGCCCGGCCTGTGCTGGCGTCCGAAGGGCGGTGGTCGTCCGGGATGGAGCCCCTCCCCCCCCGGGGCCCTGCGCCAGCCCCCACGGCCCTGCCCGGAGTTACACTGTCGGCCGCCGGCTGGAGAGCTGCCGCCCGTGGGGACGCCTGCCACAGGCCCAGGCCTCGGTCCTGCAGACCGTCCGCCCACGCCCCCTCCACGGTGAGAGCAAACCCCCGTGTCCCATTACTTCCCGGCAGATACTGTGCGTCCTTCCAGGGCGGGCACTCAGTGTGACCACGGGACAGCCGGTCCACGGCCAGCTCCGGGGTGCACACGCCCGCCCAGGCCTCGCTGCTCCCCGCCCGCCCCGGGCCTGCCACTCCACATGTGCCCGCCGTCCCGCCCCAGCCCTGCCCGAGCTTCCCAGCTCCGCTGCAAATGGGCCTCCGCCAGCTGCCTCCTCGGGGGCCCCGGGCCGCCTCCCTGCACCAGCTCCCCTGCAGCCATCCCAGCCCGGGGTCGAGGCCGGGCAGCGTCACCCTCCGAGCTGTCCCCCGGTGCCGTCCAGCTCCTGGAGGGACATGTGCTCCGTGCCCCGCCCCAGCTGTCTCCCCAGAGCCCCGACCACCTCGCTGTCAGGCCCAGTGAGAAGCTGTTCCTGTCCTTACTGGGTGAGGCGTCCCCAGGGCTGGCTCTGTCCCTGGCAGCCGGGCCTCATGGGCTCTCCAGGGCCCAGTCACTAGCAGCCCTCTGACCGTGTCCTCATGCTCACGCTGCTCAGCTCACGGGTGCCGGCCTCCCTGTCTGCAGCTCCCCTCACCCCGACTGCCCTCCAGTGCCCGCCCTGGCCTCCTCGTCATCCCACCTAGAACCTCTTCCCTGCCACAGGGCCTTTGCACAAGCAGCCCTCTGCTCTTGCCTGCTGGGCTCCTGTTCTTCCATGAGTCCTCAGAGCAGGTGCAGCAGCTCTGGAGGGTTCCCTTGCCCCTGTGCAGACTTGCACAGGCTCGTCACTCCCAACCCCCTGCTGGTCAGGAATGTGGTGTCTCCCACAGGCCCCTGCACAACCAGCCTCTGGCTCCTCGGGCTGGACGTATGGGACTCACGGTCGTCTGTGCCAGGTGATGCCTGCTGTCCGTCTGTGCGATTCCCCTGCCGCCTGCGCTGGGTGCTGATTGGGACGGACCCAGCAAGGGGCCCTCGGTGGGCTCAGGGCTGCCGGGGAGGGTGCCCGAGTCAGGTTGGACCCTGTTCCTCTGTCCAGGACCCAAGCGCACAAACCGCTCAGCAGAGCCCCCTGCCCTGTCCACACGAGGTCCAGGGTGCACCTCCCCTCTGCCGGCTGCCGGGACCCCCTCCCAGCCTCTCCCTGCACTACGCACACCGGCCCGGAGACCCCTCGCCCCGTGGGTGGTGGCAGGCTCCTGGCAGGCCGCTGTGCTCCACCCGTTCTCAGGCTTGGATTGAGGCACCGTCATAGTCGTGGAGGCCGTTGGCTGCTGCGCGGCGTCCTTCCTGTCTGTGAGCTTGTGGGACGGCGCTTGTCCCCACTGTCAGCACCCGGCCCCACGTCACCCAGCACATTCCCTGCGGTGCGGCCTCCCACCCCCTCCCCCAAGCCTCTCCCACCCCCACCCCCACCCCAGACTCAGGCTCTGTCACCGCCCCCGTGCCCCCCGTCTCTGGGAAGGCGACCCCGCAGGGACCTCGTGCAGGTGGCATCACGCAGCGCGCGTCCTTCCATGTCTGGCTTCTCTCCCTCGGCCTCGTGCCCTTGAGGTGCGGCCGCACCTCTTCTCCCAGCTGAGAGACACTCTGTGTGGCTGGAGCTGGCATGCTCCTCCGTCTGTCTGTCCATGTGGGACACGCAGGTCCCCACCCCCTCTGGGCTCCTGGGACCCTGTGGGGCAGCCCTGGAGCTGACTTCTCTGTGTACGTGGTCAATTCCGGTTGGAGACACGACTTCTGTGAGTCTGCAGGAAGGTTATCCCGTCCTGTGTGATTGGTGACCTGCGTGGAGATGCTGTACGTAATCACCGTTGCAATTTATAGCGGGGACACTTAGGAGCATTTGTTTAACCTGGGGTGACACAAAGATTCATAAATAGGAAATACAGAAGCTCTGGAACTAAAAATAGAAAATTTTAACTTCATAAAACTGAAATTTCGGGGATCCCTGGATGGTTCAGTGGTTTGATGCCTGCCTTCGGCCCAGGGCGTGATCCTGGAGACCCGAGATCGAGTCCCACATCGGGCTCCCTGCACGGACACGGAGCGTGCTTCTCCCTCTGCCTGTGTCTCTCCCTCTCTCTCTCTCTCTCTCTCTCTCTCTGTGTGTCTCTCATGAATAAATAAATAAAATCTTAAAAAATAAAAAAAACTGAAATTTCTAGATGACCTAAAATACCGTGGAGTCAAAAGATAGAGGAAAATATTTGTGACGTGTGTTTGTGACAGAAGGTTACTATCTGTGAAGAACGACCACAGACTTTTTAAAATTAAGGAAAGTGATGGAAAAGTGGGCCCGGGGTAGGCGGGAAGCACCCGGAAGGGGAACCCCGATGGCAGCTGGCAGGACAGAGGCTCGGCCTTCTCGGAGCTGCCGGGTGACGCGGTGAGCCAGGTGCCCCGCGGGGCCGCGCGCAGCCGGACGGGCTGTGGGGACGGCGCTGCTGCTGCCTGGGGAAGTAGCTCATTAAGTCAAAGCTGCGATTCCTTTGAGCTTTGGTGACCCGGGCTTTGATCCCGGCAACCGTCGCAGGCACCCACAGAGACCAACATGTGCCAGTGAAAACCAGCCCCGTGTCCTCCGGGAAACAGCTGCGGGCTCTGTCCCCAGCCCTCCCGCTAAGGGGCCGGGACAGGACAGACGCGCCAGCTCCTCAACCCCCAGGGGTCCTCGCTCTCTGCAGAGGCTGGGTACCTGCCACGTCTTCCTCCTCCGTGTTTTGTACGGACGGTAAGATGTGGTGGGTGCTTCTTTCCAGATAATATACGTCTGTGTTAAATACACATTAGGTTGCACGTCTGACTGTGAACAGCACCTACTGGATTTACATCTGTTCGTCTCTTGCTGTCGGACTGACGTCTAGGGGAGTCCTCATTTTGTGAAAGTGGGCCAGCGCCCGCCCCCCGCTCCGAGAGCCCTCCCCGCCCCAGCGGTTAAGCGCCTTCTAAGGGTCAGGCAGGTGGTGGCCAGACAGCCCCGGTCCGGCCCCGTAATCCACTTAGGGGTGAGGTGGCGCCTGAGACCTCGCCCCCAGTGTAGGTGAGCACCGCGGTAATCCCAGCGACACAGCGGCTGGAGCCCCGGGGGAGAGGAGCAGCGCCCGCCTCACCCTCCCCTCCCCAAGGAGCCCGCCCTGCCCTCCGCACCCCTGCACCTCCCCTCTGCCTGGCTTTCTCACACCCCAAGGGGCGTGCCTTCTCACGGGCAGCCACACAGCCACGTGCACAGAAGCACAAACACATAGATGCACACACATAGCACTGGGTGCACGCCCACAGGTGGGGGCACAGGTGCACATAGGTAGGTACCGGTCCACCCACACAGGTGCACACAGGCACTGGTGCAGGCACACAGGTGTGTACGCAGTGTGCACGTACACGCACACACAGGTCTAGAGACCCCTGGGTAAGGAGAGATCAGTGGTTCTCCAGCTTCGTCCCCGGGAGCCAGGGGAATGTTTGCGATCTCCCACCGGGGCAGGGCCGCACCTAAAGAGACATATTTGAAAAGTTCCCCTGGGGAGGGAACATGTGATGGGTGGGAGCCAAGGTCTGGAGGCTAGAGCTGCTGAGGATGGAAGGGGAGGCCGCGCTCCACCCAGACTCCCCGGTGTGGCCCCGGGAGGGAGGAGGGAAAGGAGGGCTCCAGGCGGGGGTGAGGGCTGCCGCCCTGAAGGGGAGGCGCAGGTCCAGGTGACCAGAAATCCTAGCGCCCCCCGCACCGGCCCTCAGAAATCACGCGCGTTCTAGCACTTATCGTGCTGTTCACACGGGCGTCGTGTGACACTGCGATGTCCAAGTTTTAAGGAATTTGTTTTCAAAAATGAGTTGAATTACCTGTGAGTCCTTACCGGGAGCTTCCAGGCCACATCACCCTTTATCCCCTCTTCACCTCCGCGGTGCCCGCTCCCCACGTGAACTCAGGGCCGCTGGGGAAGGTCCAGCAAGTGTTTCGGAGCCCAGGGAGGGCCTCCTGTCCGCCCGCGGCTCCCGGCGTGGCGGGCTCTCACTTGGAATCGGTGAGCTTCCTCAGAAAAGCCAACCCTGAAGTACTTCTCTTGGGTTTTCAGCATTTATTTGGGTGCGTTTGTGACATCGTTGATCTAAGACCGCGAGCTTATGGTACCGGCTCTCCAGCTGCGCTTGCCAGTTAGCTTGGACCTCAGCGGTGGGAAATAGAGTTGCGTCCTCGGGAGAGACCTGGGCCATCGAGCGTGTTTTCTGTGTCTGTGCGGACAACTTCGGGCAGGGGTCACCTTCCGGGTCACCCGGCGTCCCTGCGCCCCGAGCCTCCGGGCCCTGCGCCGTGCCCTCCCCCAGCCCGTGTCCAGCCGCCGGGGGATCTCCTCACAGGGGAAGCACGAGTCCAGTTCCCCCGGTGCTTGGTTGTGTGGATGGCAGCGTTCCCTTGGATTCCTGAAAATGTCGCGTTTTCTCCCAGGTGGCCTCCAAGGCTCCCTTCGCCACGGATTTGATTGATAATGAGACTACGCCAGCGAACCCATCTGGAAAAATGAGGCCAAGCAAAGAGAGGTCCTCGCACGCAAGCAAAGACGTGAGGTTGGTGCCTGGGGTCTGCTTCCGCCCTGCTGGGGCTGAGCGCGCTGTCCTCTGCAGGTGTGCCCACGGCCCCCGTGCTCCACCCCCCGCCCCCACGGCAGGCTCCGGGTACAGGGGGGAGGGCTGCGGGGGGCCTGGCACTCCTGCAGCTGCCTCAGCCCCGGCGCTGACCTATGGCCGCGCCCCGGGAATGCCCGCTGAGCCCCTCATCCGTCCCCAGCTGCTGCGCGGCCGCTGTCTGCGTGATGACCCACCTGAACTGAGTCTGCGTGTGTGCATGTGTGTGTGTGTGTGTGTGTGCGCGTGCGCGCATTTGCCAAGGAAGCACTCACTTCTTGACTCTTTCACTTCACAAGACACTGGGCGCGGTGATCCTGCTGCTCCGCACCCTGCACACCCCCAGGCTTGCTGGGACCCTGCTGGGAGGCCCTGGGGCTCCGGCACCGTCCCTGTGTCCCTCCTGCCTTCCAGCTGCTCCCTCCTGACCTGCACCAGCACCACTTTGGGCCGGAAGCCCGAGTGGACGCAGGCTGCGGGTGTGGGCAGGAGACTCGGGCTCCTGGGAGGACCAGCCTGGCCCGCACGTCCTGGCACTGCCCACCACTGCGTGCCCCCTCTCCACGGTTGGAGAGGCCTGGAGGAAGGCCATCACGGCGTGACATGTGGGCGGCCAAGGGGTGTTCTTTTCTGGGGAGTCATTCCTCGTTCGTGCCCAGAATGCTTGGGGCCGTCCTGCAGGTCCGCGCACCGGATCAGCCCCCAGCCACGTGCAACAGCATGCCCATGTCCCCTCAGCTCCTGAGCGTCGGCCAGACCGCCCCGTGGGCAGGGCTCCACCCAGAAGCAGGGTCAGAGCTGCTGACCCTCGGGGTCCATGTGGGCAGGACCCTGCCTTCAGCCATTATGCTGAAAAGTGAAGGAGGCCACACAGAGCCCGCTGCTCAGGGCGGGGACGGGGGGCTGAGGTCTCCAGGGAGGCCGGCGGGAGCCCGTCATGTTCCAGGGCAGACACAGCCCGGACTCCACGGCCACCCTGCACAGCGGGGCACAGAAGGCTGTGCCGTGCTGAGCGCCCTTGCATTTAAGAGCAAAGACCAAAAAAAAAAAAAAGAGCAAAGACCATACAGAGCCCTGATGTTGGCAGAGCAAGTACGTCTGCAGTCCTAGTTTGACACGTCCTGCTTAAGGACTTACTACACGTGTGCGTCTCCTGTGAACACAGACACCTCTCCTGCGTGTGGCTCTCCGTGCGTTGTCCTGAGTGAGGCATTTCCTACCTGGGTCTGCAGTTGAAAACATAGTGCGTGTTCTCGCAGCTTCTGAACGCCGGGGCCTGAGTTGCTGCCCGGAGGGGGGCAGGTGGCCTCAGCGCCACCGTGACATCACCACATCGGTCACCACATCGTGACAACCCCTGAGCCCCAGGACTGCAGTGTGACTCGGGGAAAAGGGACAATTTTCTCCCCTGTTGGAGTAAGAGTTGCTGAGACGCGACCCGACATGTAAAACTTTTTCCTTCACCGTTTGTGTCCTCAGTGCCTTCCGAGAGGAGCATCTAGAAGAAACCGTAACACAGCACATTCAGAAACTGCATGAACACAGAAAAAAGTTCCGGGGGCTGGATCCACTCAAGGAAGTCAGACAGGCTACGCAGGATTTAGAGATTGTAAGTATTTGTCGGCTGCGTGTAAAAATAAATGGTTCTGGTAAAGATCCAAGGGGACTTGCCATGCCTTTCTGCAGCGCACGTTCTCTCAAATCACGCGGAGCGCTTACTGTGCCTCACGGTGAGGGCCGTGCCCAGGATCGCCATCAGTCGGGGGCGAGAAAGAGTTTTTGTGGCGCACGAGCCCACGGATGCATTGTGCCCCCGACGGGACGCCAGCAGCAGCCACTGCTTGGTCAGTGGAGACGGAGGGTACATGTCTGTGGGGTCCTCGCCGATGCTTCCCGCCCAGCAGAGCCTGGCGGGGCCGTGAGAGGGCCTGCGGTTGGCGAGGCAGGGAGGCTGGCCTCCTCACGCTCAGCTGCTGGCAGCGCGCATCCATCCGCAGGCCCTGAGGCCCCTGCCGCGCGTGTAGGAGTGGTCGGGGTCATGAGAGCGATGCTGTGGACAGGCAGGCAGCTCCCCACCCAGGCGGGTCCTCCCGGGCGACGGAGCTCGTGCAGTCTGTGCCCTCGCTGCTCACAGGTGCAGGACAACGTGCCTGTTCTCCCCGGACCCCCGCCGTTCAGGCCTGCGACCCCCGATGTGGTGCCTCAGCCCCGGCGCTGCCCTCAGGGCCGTCCCCACAGCCCACCAGACAGCTCCATTGTCACCTCTCTGGGGCCCCGGGGTGGGACGGGGGAGGGGGAGTGCAGGCCGCCGAGGGCCTGGGCCTGTCGTGGGGACCCCACCCCGTCAGACTCTTCCTTCTTCTCAGAACCTTTTCCTTCGCAGCCCAGAGAACGGTACCTGCCGTAGGTGAGCTTTATTCTCTTTAAATCTGTTGTTTATAGTCGTAACCTCCTCCTTAAACACCCCAAACCCTACCTCTAGGGCTTCTAAACATTTGTGTCTCAAGCTGCAGATTGTGGAGTTTTGAAAAGTCGATTTGGTGTTATGAACAACCCTGTGCTTACAAGTTGATAATCTACACGAAGCAGACCAGTTCCCCACAAGACGCCAACTGCCAAAGCTCACACAAGAAGGAATCGATGGGTGGCTCAGTGGTTGAGCGTCTGCCTTCGGCCCAGGGCGTGACCCCGGGGTCCCGGGATCGAGTCACGCGTCGGGCTCCCTGCATGGAGCCTGCTTCTCCCTCTGCCTGTGTCTCTGCCTCTCTCTCTGTGTCTCTCATGAATAAATAAAATCTTAGAAGAAGAAGAAGAAGAAATAGATGATCTGAATGCGCTGATATCTGTTAAAGAAATTGAATCAATAATAATTTTCCAGTGGGTTCACTGGTGAATTCTATCAAACAGTTAAGGAAGAAATTATACCCACTCTTCATAATCTCTTCTAGAAAACACAGGCAGAGGGAAGATAACAGAGTTTGTTCTGTGAAGCCAGCATTACCCTAATACCAGAACAAAAGTGTCACATGAGACGAGAACTACAGACCAGCATCTGTCCTGAACAATGATGCAAAAATCCTCAAGAAAATATGTGCAAATCCAACTTAATAACGAACAAAAAGAATTATGCACCAGGATCAAGTGGAATTTATCCCAGGTGTGCAAGGCTGATTCAACGCTTGAAGATCAGTTTATGTAATGCACCATCACATCATGGCTAAGGAAGAAAAATAACAGATCATATTAGTGGATACAGAAAGCATTTCATCTGACAAAATCCGACACCTATTTGTGATAACAGCTTTTAGCAAACTAGGAATAGAACTTCCTCAACTTGATAAAGAACATGTAAAAAAAAAAAAAACCAACAACTACATTGAACATCAAACTTCATGGTAGTGAAACTACCATGAATCTACACTTGCCCTGAAGGAACGAGGCAGGGATCTCCCTTCTGAACATTTCTCTCCAGCATCATTCTGGAAGTCCCAGCTTTTTCCCAACAAGATAAGAAAGGGATAAGATATACAGATTAGGAAGGAAGAGCTAAAACTATCTGTTTTCAGATGATGTAATTGTCTATGTAGAAAATCCCAAAGAACCGACCAAAAAGCTCCTGGAACTAATAAGTGATTATGGTAAGTTTCTGGGATCCAAGGTTAATCTATTAAAGCCAACTTCTTACTCTACCATCAGCAAACAAGTGAGATTTGAAATTAAGAACATCATTTACAAAAAAAAAAAAAAAAAATCATTTACATTAGCACCAAAAAAAAAAAAACAATGGTGCTGGGTTCAAATCTAACACAATACATACAAGATTTATAAGAGAGAAACCAAGCTGTGACGAGTGAAATCAAACAAGACCTAAATGCATGGAGAGGAATCCCATGTTCATGGATAGGAAGACTCCTATCGTCAAGACGTCCGTCCTTTCCAGCTTGGTCGAGAGAGTCAGCACGATCCCCATCCCAATCCCAGCAAGTTGTTCTGTGGGTGTGGACAGCCTGATGTCAACGTTTAGACGGGGAGGAGGCACAGGCCCAGAGTCGCCCACAAATACTGAGGAAGAAGAACAAGATTGAATGTCTGGCACTGCCCGACCTAGACTCTGTGAAGCTGCAGCGTCCAGACGGTGTGGTGTGGGTGACAAAGTAGACCAACGTCCATGGATCAGAGCATCAGGCCCACGTGAATACAGTCGATGGATGTTGGACAGAGGAGCAAGACGCTCTCTTCGGCAGGTGGTGCTGGAGCAGCTGGACGTCCATTTGCAAAATAATGAATATAGAGCCAGACCTCAGGCCTCCACAAAAGTGCATCAACTCAAATGCATCGCAGACCTAAATGTGAAACTGTAAAACTTCTAGAAAATAGAAAGTGTAGATGACCTGGGGTTGGCAGGGAGTGTTTACATAGAACATCAGAGGTGCGACAGAAAAAATTGATAACTTCATTAAAATCTTAACATTTTTTCTGTGGAAGGTGCTGTCGAAAGATTAAGACAAGCCAGAGACGAGGAGAAAATATTTGCAGAAGACACATCTGATAAAGGACTGTTACCCAAAATATAGAAAGAAAACAACCCAGTTAAAAAGTGAGCCACGGATCTGAACAGACGCGTCCCCAGACGTGTAGATGCTGAGTATAGGAGAAGGCGCTCGATACTCTATGTCATTGGGGAATTGCAAACCAGAACAGGGGTCCCGCTGCCCGTGTATGAGAATGGCTGTCGTCCTCATCGCAGACGCTGGCCGGGACGTGGGGCAGCAGAACTCTCATTCGTTGCTGGTGGGGATGCAGAATGGTGCGGGCCCTTTGAGAGACCGTTCGGTGATTTACCCGAAAATTGAGATCATCTTACCTTGAGATTCAGCAGTTGTGCTCGTCGGCACTTACCTGAAGGAGTTGAACACATGTCCACGCGGATACTGCTCACGGATGTTCATGGCAGCCTCACTCAGTTACCAAACTCACGGAAACGGGGATGGCCCTCGGTAGGTGAGTGGGTAAACCGCCTGTGTGGATCCTATGGGATGTGGATTGGTACCGAAAAGGAATGAGCTGCCCTGCCCTGAAAAGATCTGGGGGAGGGACGCCTGGGGGGCTCAGGGGCTGAGCGTCTGCCTTCAGCCCAGGGCGTGACCCCGGGGTCCTGGGATCGAGTCCCGCATCGGGCTCCCTGCAGGGAGCCTGCTTCTCCCTCTGCCTGTGTCTCTGCCTCTCTGTTAGTGTCTCATGAATAAATAAAATCTTTAAAAAAAAAATCTTCTGACCGACTGGTGCTTTGAGAAAGGAAAGGAAATTGGGAAAAGACAGAAGCAATCGTGGCAATACTAAAGACCAAAACCTAATGATCCCTGGCTGCCACTGAAACAAAAAGCCCCCCTCCAACTCTTTAAAAAAAAAAAGGATCCCAGTTTGGGGATCGAGTCCCTCATCGAGCTCCCCGCATGGAGCCTGCTTCTCCCTCTGCCTGTGTCTCTGCCTCTCTCTGTCTCTCATGAATGAATAAATTAAAATCTTAAAAGAAAGAAAGAAAGAAAGAAAGAAAGAAAGAAAGAAAGAAAGAAAGAAGAAAGAAAAGACCTGGGGGAACCGCAGGTGCATCTGCTAAGTGAGAGCCAGTCAGAGAAGCTGACAGCTGGATAATTTGGAAAAAGCAAAACTGTGCAGACGTCCAGGGACGAGTGGCTGCCGGCGCTGGGGGAGGGGGGAGGGGGATGCTCAGGTAAGCGACGCCGTGCGACGGCTCAGTGATGAGCGCCTGTCACTGCACGTTTGTCTAAAGCACTAGAACGCACAACACAAGAGCGAGCCCTGATGTGAGGACTGCCGACCCTGGGTGATGACGGCTCCTCAGGAGTAAAGCCGCCTCGCTCTCTAATGTCTAATTTGAAACTGAAACCCGAGACCCCTGGGCGGGAGTAGGGCACACAGGAAGGGCCGCGAGAGCAGGATGGGGGCGCAGGCTCCTCCCTGGGGGCAGGCGCCCAGCGTGGGAGGAGGTCCGGGCCCGATGGCCACGATGGCCACGATGGCCGGGATCGCCAGGCCCGGGGCCAGCGGAGGACGGAGGCGCAGGCAGGGACTCCGAGGAAGCGACGGCACAAGGCTTTCCTCCCAAACAAGGCAGCGGAGCGGGAGAGAGGAGTACGTCCTAGAAAAGAGGAAGCTGACCCAGAAGGGTGCCCCGGAGCCGCCAGGCGGGGCGCAGCAGGAGCCCGCAGGTCTCCCGGGCAGGCAGCGCGGCTGAGCACCCGACCCGGGCGAGCACGCAGCCCGCTGTGAGCGAGCGGTTCTCGACCGCGAGGAACACTGTTCCTACTGGAGAAAGATGTCACGGTGGCCACTTGTCGGAGCAGCAGGTACATCTGCCGGGAGCAGCCGCCCCCGGGACGGCGCTGCGAACCTGCTTTCCGTGTGATGTCCTGAGTGGGTTCCCTGCCTGGCCGACTCGACGGCCGCCGGCAGGTGCTGGTGGCCCGCGGGTGGTATCGCTGCCGTTTCGGGGAGTGAGTGGTCACATGTGCATCTGGGGGGTGCGGCCTTGGCTCCCCCACCTCCGCGTCGGCCCAGGGTCGGCCGTGGTCTGCACCGGGTCACAGGGCCGTTCCTGGAGCCCACAGCTGTGATGGATCCGTAGGAGGGACTCTGGTGCCTGGGCTGGTGGGCGCCGGGTCACCCCCAGGGACATACAACTGAGGAACACATGGGAGCACGAAGGACGAGTCCCCTCTGGGGGGTGGGCGGCCCCAGCACTGCAGGAGCAAGTGCCCGCTGGCCGCACTGTCCCTCTGAGGGCCGCGGGGCCCCTGCACCGCTCTCAGGGACCCTGGGTCCTGTTACTAGGTCTGGGGGTGAGGGTGCAGGTGCGGCCCAGCTCTCCCGGGCCAGGTCTGAGTCTCGGCGGGATCGTGGGCAGGCTGCTGCCGACGCCAGCCCTGTGAGCGAGGAGCCTTCATCCCTCCATCACCTGGCGTCTACCTGGCTGTAGGCGGAGGTCACGGTGGGGCCAGGGTGGGGACTCCGGAGCGGAACAGCCCGGGCCCACCTGGAGAGGCCGCTGTCCTGTGGGGACGCGGGGCACAGTCAGCTGGGCCCCTGCCCGGCGGCCCTGCCGTGAGTAGGCCAGGGGGACGGGTGCTGCTCCCTGGGCACCGTCCGGCGGTCTGGCTGACTTTGACCCCCTCCCGTTCTCCCCAAAGGCCAGAAAACTCCAGGAGCAAGTGAGGAAGCTGAGGCTGGGGCCCACCTGGACTAGAAGCCAGCAGTTCACAGCTCTCGCTGGACGCCCGCCACCGCACCCACCTGTGTCGCGGCCTTGGGACATATTGTTTAACATGAAACACTAAGAGTCTGAAAAAGCGGACAGATGCTCGGGGCGAGCGCCGCTTGTGCTGAGCGAAGATCCTCGGGGCCGAGAAGTGGGTCTAGCAGCTGGTGTGCCGCCCAGGTGCCCCTCCCCGCGTGTCCCGGGGGGCGGGTGCCGACGCCACCCCTGGGCTCACCTTCCCAGCCTCATCTGTGCGGCCTCGCAGAGGCTGGACCCGGTTTAAGCTGGATTAAAGGAGAGAGTACCGTGGACGCCCCCCGTGCCCGTGTGTGCCGCTCGGCTGGCCCCGTGTCTGGGTGTCTCCCCCACCCCTGCCGCCGGGTCTTTGCCCACCAGGGAGGGGCGCTGCCCCAGGGCGCTGGCTGAGCCCTCACCCCCACCCTGCACCGCCAGTCCCGGCCTCAGCCCTGCAGCCTGCACGCCTCCGCCCCCGCAGGCCGGTCACACCCTGCCCATCTCACTCTGCAGGACCCGCTGACTGCGAGTTAAATAAATTCACGGCCTTCACCTTGAAAATGCCCTTGATTGGACTTGGCAGCTCCTTGGCCTCCGGGGAGCGGGGGCAGAGCTAGACCAGGCCCACCAGGGGTCTGGTGACCCCCCAGACGCTGGTGTGCTGTCCCAGTGCTGCTGCCCTGACCTCTGAGCCGGGGTCACCCCCACCCCCCCTCCCCCGCCAACACCTCCACAGCCTGGTGCCTGCTTGATTCCAGGAGGCAGGTGGTCTGGCCTGGATGGAGGGAGCCTGGGGCAGGGCCACCCTCTCCAGGACGCCCCCCTGCTTCCCCTCCTCCACTTGCCAGCACTGGCTTTCCTCGGGGCTTCTCCCAAGAGCAGGCTGTTGGAAATGACACTCCTCTACCACGATGTGCTTCCTTCATTTCTCTTTCTAAAAAAGATTTTATTTATCTGAGAGAGAGAGCGCGTGCGTGTGTGTGTGTGTGCGCGCGCGCAGGGGGAGGAGAGGGAGAGGCAGACTCCCCGCTGAGCAGGGACCGGACTGGGCCCCATCCCAGGGGGGGACCGTGACCCGGGGTTCCCTCACTTCCTGTGAGCTGTGCACACAGGGCGGACCTGGGCCTGTCCTGGCCTGGCCCTGCTCCCACTGGCCTCGTGGCTGCTTCCGGGTAGATGCCGAGTGCCTGGGTGGGGACGCCCTCTTGGCCCCTGCGCGGCCCTCCTGCCCCCGTGCTGCTGGGTCGCGTCTCCCCCTCCCTTAGTTCCTGAGTGAGCACCACCAGGTCCTCCCTTTAATGCCCCCCACCCTGGGGAGGGGGAGGGAGGGCCGGGGATCTCTGGGGGCAGTGACTGTGCTAGGAGGTGGGATGGGGGGCCGTGGCCAGGTGTCCCCACCCAGCAGGACCTGCTCCCCCGCCCAGCCCCCGACCCTGCGCGCCCTGGTGCCACGACCCAGGGTTTCCTGCAGGTGGCGCCACGGGTTGTTGGTGACCCGGCCCTGGGCCCTCCTGCCGCACACACCCAGGGACACCAGGGCCCGGGCAGGGCCACCCCACAGGCTGGCGTCTGGGGCGTCTGTCTACCACCTGGACCAGGCACCTGCGTCCTGCTGGGGAAGCCCTGGCTCAGACCTCACGCCCTTGGTTTCCTGGGGGGCCTGAGCCTGAGGAGCCGGTCAGCCGGGAGCTCCTGCCGCAGGGATTCCCCACTGGCCGCCAGCTAGCCCAGGGGACGCCCAGAAGTGACCCACAGCATGGCAGGGTGGCCAGGGCTCAGGCCCCAGGAACTGTGGGCAGAGGTGACTGTGTCCTTGGGGAGCCAGAGGCTCCTGGGAATCGGGGCTCAGGGGGAAATCAACCCAACCTCCCAGCACCAAAGCATAAGCCTCCATGTCTACCTGGGGGGGACAGAGCAGGTCGGACCCAGCAGGCGGACAGCTGCTACGCCTCATCTCTGTGCTCCCACATCCCTGTGCTCCCAGTGGGACCTCCATCTCCTTTTTCCCCCATCCTCGTGCTCCCAGTGGGCCCTCGTGCTCCCCCATCACCGTGCTCCTACTGGAATCCTGTCCCTGTGCACCCCCATCACCGTGCTCCCAGTGGGGGCCTCCATCTCCGTGCTCCCCCATCCTCGTGCTCCCAGTGGGCCTCCATCCCTGACACCTCCATCTCCATGCTCCCATTGGGCCCCTCATCACTGTGCCCCCCCATCCCCATGTTCCCAGTGGGGGCCTCCATCTCCGTGCTCCCCCATCCCTGTGCTCCCCCCATCCCCGTGCTCCCAGTGGCCCCCATCCCTGGCACCCCTGTCCCCGTGCTCCCAGTGGGGGCTCCATCTCCTTGCTCCCCATCCCTGTGTTGCTACACGGGGCAGCTGAAGGACCGTGTGCGCCTGAGGCATGGGGCGGGCGCGATGGGCGAGACCTGACCCCTCGCCCCAGGGCCTCCCCGGCCTCCACAGCGAGGTGTGGTGTGTGCCCGGGAATGCTCTTCCCTGGACTCAGCCTGGGGAGCAGCACAGGCCTCTGCCTGCGATACCGCCGCCTGCCCTCTGGGCGCGGGTGAGGGGGTGCCTGTCGTGGGCGCGGGTCCGGGGCCCTGGGGGCCTGGGGGCCGAGAGCGGAGGTGAGACGGCCTCCCCTAGGCCTCCGTGAAAACATCCTCCGGGAGCGCCGAGGGGTTGTTGCCCCGATACCGCCAGGTTGGGTCACTTAGGACAAGTTCAACTGTGAGATGCGACATTTTAGCAAATAGCAGCTGCACTTTCTGGTGTGAGGTTTGCTCCGAACCACAAACAGAAGGTGTCTGATGAGGTTAATGAGGTGTCAGGGGAACGAAAACCCAGGAGGCCGCCTGGGGCCTCAGGCGAGTTTAGTTTCTCTGGGCTTCTCGCGGCCCGTGTGTGGCGGTCATCGGTCATCCGTGAAGGGATGCGGCTCTGCCGCAGGACCCTGCAGGGGCGCAGCCGTCGGGACACCCCCGGGAGGCACCTGGCACGACTCCGCTCGCCCTCCTCCTCCCGGGCCTCCTGCTGCGCCTCCGGAACGTCCAGCCACGTGTTTAAATGTCAGAGTCCGGGTGCCGGTGGCTTCGGGGGGCTGAGCCACCCCCAGGGGTGACCCCGCTCTGCTCCCTCCGTGGGCACAGTCCCACCGGCGGGCCCCCGGGGCAGCGGCCCAGCTCTTCTTCCCTCTGCCCGCCACCCCCACGCGTGGGCCAGCCGCCGTCTGGGGGACCTGGCTTTTGTGCGCCTCCCGCTCTCCGGGCTGCTTCTCAGGCCGGGGTCTTGAGCAGGGCCAGGCGGGCTCCGGGCAGCGGAGGCTACTCCGGGCCTCGCTCGTGCGCAGCCCCGCGGGGACACTGCCGGCCTCCCACCCATTGTGAGAGGGTGGCCGCTGCCCAGGCCTCTGCTGGCCAAGCGGTTTGAATCAGCATTGCTGGGGGGGAGGTGGCGGGGGGCCGGCCCTCTTCTGGAGAAATCTCTGCAACCCCCAGGGCCAGCGCGCGGCCCGTAGAATGAGGGCCTGGGCAGGTGCCGAGGACCCGGGAGGCCTTTGGAGGGGAGCAAATGAGGGCCTGGCTGGCCACCGGTTATTTCCCGGCGATCCCACAGCAGTTGGGACACTCTGTGTTCATTTTCCTTTTCGTGGAGAACACGCTCGTCGTAAGCAGGAAACAGCCAGCTCGGTCGGAAAAAAAGGCTCACAGATCGAGGGTTCTGCAATGAACGTAATGATTTTAGGAAAAGCTTGCTGGCCCTAAAAGTGTCCTTGCTGTGGTCCCCACACCTGCAGGACCTCTCGGATCCGGGCCCGGCAGGGACTCAGGGCGGCCTCGCCTCCCTGCTCACAGCGGCTGCCCCTGCCCCTCCGCCAAGGACGTAGGAGGGCGCAGGTCCTGGGGAGAGCGGGGTGAGGGCAGCTCTGCAGGAGGCACCGGGGCCGGGCTACACAGCAGGCCCGACCTGCCCGGATTTGCTGCTCCGGCGCAGCCCTGACCAGCACCCGAGTTCCAGCCAGCGGGGACGGTGGTGGTGATGACACTGGCGGTGACAGAGGGGACGGGAGGCGACAGTGGATGGTGGTGGTGGCAGAGGGGGTGATGTGGTGACAGGGGGACGGTGGCGGCGACTTTTCCTGAATCCTCACTGGAGGCCAGTGCTGTGGTAAGTACTCCCTGTATTCAGCCATCGACTGTCCCCCCAGGAGGCTGTGTGTGGTGCTGCAGTTATTCCCACTTTACAGACGGGGACACTGAGGCCCTGGGGAAGTAGGCAGCCTTCCCAGGCTCCCCAGGCAGGCCTCCGGCAACCTGGCCTGTGTCCATCCCCTGAACTGCTCTGCGGCACTTCCCGTGGAGTCCCCGCCGGGCCTGTGACATGCTTCCCCGTGAGACGTGACCGTCCTCCCCGTAATCCGTGGGGCAGGGACGGGCTCTGGATGTGACCCTGCAGTGGTCGGACGTAGCACAAGCCGTGTGGAAGTCTCAGGGCCCTGGGGACGCCGCGTGGGCCGTACGTCGGTGCTGGCGCAGGGGGCCCGGGGGCTCCTGTTGGCCCGAGCACCCCACTCTACACCGGGCCTAGGATGGCTGCTAGCACGTGGGGGCCAATGACCTTGATGTCCCCACCCCCTCCCAAGCCCTAATTCTCAGGGGCTCATCTTGTCCACTGCCTTCCAGCAGCTGCCTGGCCCAAGACATGCAGTCGGGTGACCGGTTCTGGCACCAGGGCCCCCTGCCCCCTCACACCTGCAAGGCAGTGGGAGCAGGCTCAGGTGGGGGGGACAGGGGGTCACCTGCTGCTGGAGGGACCAGCAAACTCAGGTGGCCCCGAGAAAGGACGATTACAGAGGACAGTGTGGGCAGGGCTCGGAGGGCTGTCCTGTGTGTTACGGGGCCCAGAGCAGGGACGCCGGTGCTGGGGCTGGTGGTGGGCATGGGGTCAGCAGGGACTGGGGGCAGATCATGGAGGACACAGGTTAGCCCCCCACCTGGAGCACCCCTGCCCCCCTCCCGCAAGCTCGTGGTCACTCAGAGCAGCCCAGTGAAGGTGCTGGACGGTCTCCCGTCCCCCTTCACGCCACTACCCTGCCATCTGGTGCCCTGGGCAGGTCAGGCCAAGGGCTGGGCGCTGGGTAGGCCCGGTGGAGGCCGTAGTGCCTGCGGCAGAAAGCACAGGCTTCAGGGACAAAGTCCACAGACCGGGGGGAGGAGGCTCTGGCCCGTCTTCCCATAGCAGCGGCCACTGCACAGCTGCTGGGGGGCCCCACTAAGCCCCGCTGCCTGGGGCCCTGCTCTCTAGAACCTGCCATGGGGGTCTTGCTCATCAGCAAGTGTAGGGTGGGCCCTGGTCAGGAAGGAGTCGTTGCCCCTTCCCAAGGATGTCTGCATTTCATCTGCATTTTAATCGGAGACTGTGGTGGGGAAGCCCTGGGGTGGGGAGCCCGGGAGTTGGCTGGGCTGGGAGCGATGGTCTGGGGAGGAGCGAGGACGGGGCCCCCCCGGACCGTCACTCTTTAAATTGCAAATCAGAGTCGTGCAGCAGATTCCTGTGTCCTGCCTTGGGTTTCCGACGGGGCCAGAGCACACAGCCCGTGGGGTCTCCTCTCCACACCTGTTCTCGACTTGGTGGTGCATGGGGGGGGGCGTCTGCACACCCTCTGCGCCCTCTGCGCGCCCCTCCCTGCCCCAGCAAACGCTCGTTGGCTGTCCCATCGCCCGGGAGTGGCCCCAGGAGCCCCCTTCCTCACCACGTTACCCGGTGCCCGGCACAGGGCCCCCTTCTGAGCGCCCTGGCACCCAGCACTGCCGCCCTGCCCGAGCCGCCGCGGGCCCCTTCCGCCCTGGGTGGTGCTGCCCAGTCACGCAGCCGCTCCAAGCGCACGCGGGGCCCGGGGCGCCCACGGACACGCTCGGGTCCGTCCTGTCCCCAGCAGCCCCAGCAACGTGGTCCGCGGAGTCGGCGCCGGTGCCCGGAGGCGTCTGGGGCTCGCTGGCGTCGCTGCCCCGGGGTCGGCCCTGGCGGCTGTGGGGCGGGGGGCTCCCTGCGCGGGGCCGGGCCGGGGTGGAGGTGCCGGGCCGCGGCCGAGGGGCGCTGGACGCCGCGCCGTGCCCGCAGCTCACCCCCCCGGCGGCGTCAGGGGTGGCGGCGCGGCGGGGCCGGGCGGGGCGGGGCGGGGCGGGGCGGGGCGGGCGGGGCGCGGGGCGGCCTGGCGGCGTCCGGGTCGTCAGGGCAACCCCGCGGCGCGCGCAGCTCCGGAGCCCTGCGGGCCTCGGGGGCGGCGGGGCGGGGCGGGCGGGGCGGGCGGGGCGGGCGGGGTCCCGGGGCAGCGCGCGCCCCCCGCCCCCGCCCCCGCCCCCTCCTCCCCGCCCCCTCCCCTCCCTCCCGCCCGCGGCGGCCCCGCGGAGCTTTGTGACGTCAGGCGGCCGGCGGGCGGCGTCACGCGCGGGCTGACCCGGCGGCGGAGGGCGGGGGCGGGGGCCGGCGGCGGAGCATGGAGCCGCGGGCGGGCTGGCGGCTGCCGGCGCGGGTGGAGCAGGTCGCCCCCGGCGCGCTGCTGGTCACGGCGAGCTGCGGGGGGCGCCGCTTCGCCGGGGTCCTGCTGGACTGCACGAGGAAGTGAGCGGGCTCCGGGCGGGCTCCGGGCGGGCTCGGGAGGGCTCGGAGGGCCGGCGCCGCCCCGGTGCGCGCGCGGGGCTGGGGCGCGCGGGGCCCGGGGCGGGGGTCCGGTGCGCCCCGACCCGCGCGCGCCGCGATCAACGCACTTTTCTTTGTCCGCTCGCCCCGCTGAGCCCGGCCGTGCCCGGGGCTGTCATCCGTGGCCGCGGGGGGCCTCGCGCGGGGCGGGTCCCGGGTCCCGGGGCTCCAGGACGGCGCCGGGCGGGGGCCGCCCGGAGAGGCACCTGCGCCCACTGCGGGGCCGGCCGCCGAGGAGCCCCCGGGACACGGGGTCACACGGCCGCGAGCTGCCGCACACACGGATGATGAGGCTCTAACCGGGCGCCCGTGTCCCCGCCCGCCAGCCCGAGCCAGGCTCCCCGCGCACAGGCCCGACTTTTCGCCTCCGCGGGACCCAGACTCCTTGCAGCCGCGCGGCCTGGCGGGACCATCACGCCCCAGCGCTCACCGCGGGCACCACCTCCCCCTGAGATGCGCCACAAGCCCTTTGGGCACCGTCATGTGACCCCACACAAGGCCTCCCGGGGACGGCGACAGTGGCCCTGCCCCACCCTGGCGGGCCGGGGGCTGCCGACCTGGAGGCGGCCAAGCCTGCGCCCCGCGGTGGCGGTGGCCGAGGTCTCCGGCCGCTGGTGGCCACCACTCCCCCCGCCAGGCAGGACGGCCAGCCCGGGCCTGCTCCGGCTCCTGAGTGTGTGTGCCAGGGGCAGGGAGGGCTCCCCCATCTGCTCTCTGGGCTCCCCAACCCAGCACAGGGGAGGCCGTGGCCCCCGATCCTCCAACGCCCGCCACCCCCTCCCCAGCCTGCAGCTAAGCCAGGTTGCAGACCAACGCGGCCCTCTCCACATCCCCACCCCCGTGGGAGGAAGCAGGCCAGGCTGGGATCCCGACATGCGAGCCGGCGGCCATGGACTCGTGGGCGTCACCCCTGCCACGGCCACGCTCGGCTGTAACCAGAGCCACCCACGGAGCCAGGGCCTCAGTCCGCAGTGGCTCTCTGTGCAGCCCCCCGGGGCTTGGTCCCCAAACGGCCCTGCCCACCCCCATCCCCGCTTCGCTTGCCCCCTCTGGTGTCGTCCTCTCTTCTGACCTCAGCCCACGATATTAAGAGTCGGGTGCTCCCGTTTATGGCCATCAGGTGGGCTCCGCTGCCACCTACAACCTGGCCCGGGTGTTTGGGGCCACAGGGTCCGGGGCCTTCCCAAGGCCCATTCCCTCAGTGCCCGCACCCCCTCCCCGTGTGGGACAGTGCCCTGGGCGGCCTGGCAGTGGAGCCCCCCACCCGGGTGTGGGCACTGCTCGGCCAGGACTAGCCGCTGGGAGCTCCGGTTGCACGCGCCAACCCACCTCTAGGAGCCTGCGTGTCCAGGACAGTGGGGTTGTGCAGGGTGTTGTGCAGGGTGTGTTCAGGGCAGCCAGGCCACAGCTGTCGGCGTGCCCTGGTGTGCGCCAGGCACGTGCCAGGAACCGCCATTTATCAGCGGCCTCCAGAGCTGGTGTGCAGACGTGGAGGCCCGGGGGGCCCGCCTGGCAGCGAATCCTTTTCGGGGTCTCCCACAGGAATGGAGCAGCCCCAGGGCAGGGCCTTTGAGCCGGTCCCCTTCTCTCTCCCAGAGCAGGGCCCAGCAGCGGGCTTGCTCACTGTGCCTTTGGGGGGTGACACACCCTGTCCCTTGGCACTCTGGGGGGCGGGTTCCCTCCCCCAAACATTCACAAGAGGAGAAGACCCCCCCCCGGGTCTCAGCAAACGCGTGCAGCTGCCAGGCCGGGTGCCCAGCCCCCTCCCACCCGAGACCTGAACCCGCTGTCGAGCTGCGTCGCGATGAGGGAAGATCCTCAGCTCTGGGTGCCCGCCCTCATGCATTCACCTGCGTTCACTACCTACTACGTACCTGGACCGAGTCCTAGGTGTCGTGCTGTGCGTGACCCCTCCTGTCTCCCTACGAGGTACAGGTGGCCCAGGCCTGCCTTGACCCCACAGGCTCCGACTTTTTAGGCTGGGGTGCCGGGGGTGTGTGCATTGTTCTGTGGGTGGTTTGGGGGTACCGCTCTGGTTGAGGACCCCCAAGTGGGGTGGCCCTGGTTGGGGCGTGGCCCCAGGACAGCAGGGCCCAGAGTGGGGAAGGGATGGTCTCATGGGCAGCAGGAGTGACCGAGCCCAAGGCCCCCAGCCTTCATCTCCGAGCTGGTGTTTTTCAAACTTCCCCAGTTGTGAGTCATCCAGGGTGCCATACCCACACGAGGCTGCTGGCCTGTGACCCACACCCCACCCCAGGAGGGTGGGGCTCCAGCTTCTGAAGCCAGCCAGTCAAGAATCCCAGCAGGCCGGTCCCCCGGCAGGAGAGCAGGCTCGCTCCCTCCCAGGCGCACCCGTCGTCCAGGATGGAGGCTCGGCCGCTGATGGCTGGTCCTGGGGAGGTTCCCTGGACAGATAAGGATGGACGCCTGTTCCAGGTCCTACCGGGCAAAGCCTCCCTGACCTCGGGGAGCCAGGGGGGCCGAGAGCAAGGTGCCCAGTGAGTCACAGGCTGGCGTGATCCGTAGCTGTAGGCAGCTGCCACTCAGGGGACCTGGCCAGCACGGGGTGACGCGGGGCGTGGGCAGCGGTAGCCATCACAGAGCGGACGCAGGGATGCGGTCCGCTGCATCCCATCATCCTCTGGGATGATGCTGGCGGCGGTTAAACCTCTGAGCCCAGGAGTCAGGGGCCGGATGTGCCAGCCTGGCCCCATGGCCTGTCCCGCAGATCCGGGGTCTGTCGTGGGGGAGGGACGCCTCCCGTGTGTGGCCCTGGACAAGCGGCCGCCCGGGTGTCCAGGCTGTGCCCCCCTAGGCTGTTCTCTCCGGCTCCCTGGGCAGAGGTGGGCCCAGGGGCGCGGGGAGGCCTGCCCTTCCCTCGGGGCTCGGGGCTGCTGCCTGTGGGAGCGCAGGGGCTGGACTCAGGCCTGCGGGCACCTGGGAGGGGCCCCTGCGCTGTCCCTGCTCCAGAAGCCGGGTCGTCACCTCTTCCCTGGACCCTGGGTGGCCTGTCCCCGCGGGAGGACGAGGAGGGCATCCAGGGCAGATGTGGCCCCGGCTGGGTCAGAGGCCGCTGTCACGTTCCACAGCCACTCGGGTCCCGAGGCCGCAGAGCCGGGAGGCCGCAGGGGAGGCCGGGAGCTCTGGCAGGCGGCCGGCGGCTCCTCCTGGCCGCGGGCCAGCTCAGGCCTGGCTGCTCCGGGGGTTTGCTGAGCTGGTTGCACGGGTGAGACCTCGGGGGGGCGGGGGAGCGGAGGCCGGGCGCGGGGCTCCTGCCAAGGCTGCCTGCCAGGCGGCTTCTCCCGGCCCCGTGGCCCTGCAGAGGGCCCGGCCTTGGGCAGAGCGGGGACCTTCCGGGGACGAGCGAGAGCGACGCTGCTCTGGGGTCTGGCTCCCCCGAGAGCCTCCTGGGCTCTGGGTGTCCCCAGCGGTGCCTGGGCGCTGCGGCCGTGTCCCTCCCCCAGCTCCCCAAGGACCCGGGCTGAGAGGTCGGCTTCAAGGGCCCTGTTTCCTGCGTGGAGCCCTTGGGCAGCCCGGCACCCCCGTCCCCCGGCCCCTGCCCACACGCAGCTCCGTCCTCATCCTGGGCCGGGGGACAGCGAGGACCCCAGTGCGGCAGGGGACAGGACAGCGGGGGCCTGGGTCCCTCGCCTGGGCCTGGCCGGCCGCGTCTCTGGCTGCAGGGCCGCCCCAGGCCGCTCGCCTGCCAGGGCCTGCGGGATCACCTGCGGGGCGGTGCCGGGCTGCCCGGGGCCTCTGGGCCTGGGCCGGGGCCAGTGTCAGCACAGCCTGGCCTCACGGAGGGGCCGGGCCCCGTGGGCGAGCCGCGGACCAGGGTGGTGTCGCACCGCATGCCCCGGAGTCCAGTTGGGGTCGCCCCGCGGGGGCCCGGGGGCTGCGATCCCTCCTGGGACAGCGGCCTGTGCGGTCCTTGCGAGCTCAGCGCCCCCGCCCCCGGGCCCCGGCCTCCCCCAGCCCCTGTCCCCCGTCGTTGGGGAGTGGCCCTGCCTGGCGGGACGCCCGGGAGGGAGCCGTTCCCTGGCCGCTGTTTACCCACCAGGCAGCTGTGGGTGTGGCCTGGGCAGGGCGCCTCTGGGAAGGAAGTGTGGCCGCCGCGGTGCCAGAGTCACGGGGCCTCCGGTCGTCGCCGTGGTGCCCGGCGCAGGCCTGACGTGGGGAGGCCCCGGGCCGGGGCTCCGAGCGCTCCGTGGAGCCCAGCTGGTGCCCGTGTGAGCTGCGGGGCAGGGAGGGGTCAGCGCCTGACCCGCCTGTGCCCAGGGTCCTGCCTCCGAGCTCCGGCGCCGGCCAGGGCCTGGGTGTCTGGCCAAGGGCCTGTGACTCTACTAGACAGGCAGGGACTCCCTGAGGGGTGCGTGTGCCACAACGGGGCAACCCCTGGGCCCCAGCTTCGGGGCCTTCCCCGCCCCACCTGCCCCACCTGCCTTCGGGGAGAGGGTGCTGCAGAGACCCCGGCGTGGGCTGCCCACGGGTGCCGTCCACGCGCGGGCGCCTGCCGAGGAGGGTCCTGGGCCGAAGATGTGTTGGTTTAGGTTCAGGTTCAGGGTGGGTTGGGTTGGGTTCAGGGTGACGGGAAGAGGGCTGCCCGGGGGTTTTGCTCTTGGGGTGCCCTGGGCCCCAGCGGGCACGGCAGGCTGGCACCGGGCTGGGCTTGGGGGCAGGGCAGGGGTCTCAGGAGCGGGTGTGCACTGGTTCCCAGCAGCGTGGGGTGGGGCAGTGGGGGTGCAGATGAGGGGAGGGTAGGAGTGAGGCCCGTTCATGGTCTGAGTAAAGGTGGGCCAGAGGTGGGCTGGGGGGCCTGGGAGCAGCCTTCCCGGGCCCGGGGGTGTGGATCCTGCCTGGCGTGCAGACCCCTCCGCGTCTGTGGGATCCCCTTGGTCTACAGACCTGCCTATGGGGTCTCCTCTCGGAAGAGGAGGAGCACTCGGGGTGCTCTGTTCCTCACCCACAACCCAGGTGCCCACTCGGGAGGGGCCAGGCGGCCTGGATGACTTTCTGGCCTTCTAGGTACCCTCCCAGGGGTGAGGCTGCCCCATAAGGGGCTCCTTGGGGGCTGTTCACACTGTGTGTCTTCTGGGTGTCACTGTCTGGCAGGGGCACCATGGCTCCCCGGGGTGGGCCAGCACCCCTTCATTTGAGGCCCCTTCCTGGGGTCCCACGGGTTCAAGGAGGGATCCCAACACCCCTAACAGCAAGGGGCAGTGAGCACGCTGGCCCAGGAGGTCAGGGTGAGTGTGCGCATGCCCGTGTGAATGCGTGCCTGTGTACACGTGTGTGTGCGTGCCCATGCATGTGCCTCGGTGTGAGCACGTGCGGTCAGTGCTCAGAATCCTGCGCTTGCTGGTGGCGGAGCTGGTCGGGGGGAAGAACCAGGGCTGACGCGGTGTGGGGTGCAGGCTGCGTCCTGATGCCGGGGCACCCGGGGAGGTCTCCCCACCTGGACCCCGCGGACTGCCCGTGGATTGCTGCTCGGGGACGACCTGGGGCCTGGCATCCGCACCGCATCTGCCGGGCTGCTCAGGGGGCCACAGCAGCGGGGGTGGGGGGGGCAGCCAGCGGTCGTCCCGGCAGCAGCGCGCGTGGCTGTGCGCCCGTCAGTCCTCACTCACAAAAACTGGTGGTGACGGTTGGGGCCGTGCAGTCTGTGCGCCCAGGGCCAGGTGAGGGCACGACCCGGGGTCCCCATTGTCACCCCTGGTCCCCAAGAGTCTCTGCTCATCCTGGCGTGCAGGCCGTCCGGTCCCGGCTTCCCAGGATTGCTGAGCGCAGGAAGCTGAGCGCGTGCGGCCGGGACTCGGCACCCGCGGTCACCCCGATCAGGCCCGTGGAGAACGGGGAGGGGATGGGGTGCTCATCCTGGCCGCTCCCCCACCAGAGCAGAAGCCCCTCCCACGCTGGCCCCGCGGCCCCCGCTCGCCCTCCTCCCTCGGTCCCGGCTACGGCTACAGGTTACAGGGCGGCCGCGCCGGGGGCCGGTGGCCACGGACCTGTGTTTGCTGGACTCTGGTCACGAAGAGGAGTGAGCCCCCGACCCCGCAGGCCCCCGCGAGGACTCCAGATTCCGGGCGTGGCCACAAGCACACGAGAACCTGATGGGAAGGAGGGAAACCGTGGTTTCCAGCTTTTACCGAGAACTTGGATTAAACGAAGACGGGCCACGTTCGCGCAGGGACATCTGCTGTCTTCGTTAATTCACGGACGTCATGACCGCGGGGACCGACCGGGGGAGGCAGCGCCCCAGGGGTCCTGTGCCCTCCGTGCCCGGCTCCCAGCCCTGGCACTGGGGGGCGGCGACGTCGTGGCCGGTCGCCTCCTGGCTAGTCTGGACTCTTCTGGAACACAGCAAACAGGGAAATCGTTTGGAGATTGGGAAAGCGGAGCGTCAGTCGTTGTTTCTACCCTGGTCAGATGCCAAGTGGAGGGTGAGGACCAACGCGCCGTGCCTACGCCTCGGCTCTCGTCACTTGGCGGAAGTCTGCTTTCGCGCTTCAAGAACAACAGCTTTTAGCGGAATCGATCTCGAAGATCACGTCACGTGTGTCTCCAAGTCGCACGCGCTCGCCGCTGGGGACGGGGGCGGAGGACGGGCCTGCTCTCCGCCGTTGGGAACAGTGCGGACGCTTTCCTGCGGCGCCGAGGGCCCCTCATGAGTTAGATGCAGCTACACTCGGCACGGGGGCTCGGGGGTGGCCCTCCGTCCGCTCTGGAAGGTTCTCTGACCACTTTCTACACCAACTCCCTCACCTCGCCAGGTGCCCAGACGGGGGCCGCGTGGTCCAGCACCTCCTGGGGGCAGAGCAGGCCTTTAGCGGGCCAGGTCCCGGCGGGGAGCCCTGGGGGTGCCGTCCCGCCCTTGGCCTTGGCCGTGGGTCCTCCTGGGAGGTGGGCCTCCTGCCCTCTCGTGTCCCCTTCCCGTGGTTCACACGGCCTTGTGTTGCTGCTTGGTCCCCTGCCCTTGTGGAGCTGGGGGTCTGAGGGCAGGGCCTGGGGGCACCAGGCGGGAGGGGAGGCCTTCGGGGATGTGCTGGGCGGGGCCGAGTGGATGTCACCCCCACCCCAGGGCAGTGGGGACAGTTGGGACCAGCTCAGCATTCAGGAGGGAGCGGGCTCCCGGGCCCAGGGCTCTGGACTCCTGGCCGACTCCTGTCCTCAGGCCACGGCTGCCACTGCGCCCCCCCACCCCCCCAGGTCCCCCACACCCTGGTCCCTGCGACCCCGGTCCTACGGGCTGTTCCGGGCCCATAGGGAGCACGTGTGGGGTCTTCCCTCGGGGAGGAAGGGGTGGGTGGACACGGCGGTGAACAAGGGCCCCTGGCTGCAGAGCAGCTGCCCCCCCCGGGGCCCAGTCAGGCCATGTCGCAGCCCCCAGACCCCCAGACTCTGTTGTCAGGCTTCTAGGGCCCGCGTGCCTACCCCGGGGTCTGGGGAGGTCTGCAGTGGCTGAGATGGGGACAGCATGCCTGAGCGACCCGGGAGGTGGCCTCCGTGCTGGTCACGGGGCGTCACAGAGCACATCCCTGGGCTGCCTCGCCTGGGATCACGTGGGGGCGTTGGCCCTGTCGGGACCCCGGATGCACCTGCAGATTTGGGCCCCAGGCGGCACCCGGATCCCGCCGGGGCCCTGGGGGTGGGGACTGGGCGCAGTGGTGTCCTCCCGGTCTGACTGTCCCCTTCTGTCTCCTCACTGCTAGGTCCGGCCTCTTCGGCCTGCCCCTGTCGGCTCCGCTGCCCCAGCCGGAGGACCCCCCGGTCAACGGCTGCCACGGCCCGGCCCCCTCGGAGCAGGACGGAGAGGCGATGCAGCTGGGGACCGGCCCGCCGCCGCCTCCCTGCGGGGACCGGCCCCCCGAGACCACCGGCCCCGAGCCGCCCCCGCCCCTTGTGCCGCCGTTCCCGCCGTACTTTGAAGGCGCCCCCTTCCCTCCCCCGCTCTGGCTGAGAAGCACCTACCGGCAGTGGGTCCCGCAGCCGCCGCCCCGGACCATCAAGAGGACCCGCCGGCGCCTGTCCCGGAACCGCGACCCGGGTCGGCTCGCCCTGAGCCCCATTCGCCTGCGGCCGCGCCAAGTACTCTGTGAGAAGTGCAAGAGCACTCTGAGCCCCCCCGAGGCCAGCCCCGGCCCCCCGGCTGCCCCTCGGCCCCGCAGGAGGGGGGCCAGCGGCCCCGGCCCCGACAGGGAGCCCCAAAAGCTCGAGGACCCTGACGGCGGCGGCGACGCCACAGCCACGGCGAGGAGGAGCAAGAGGGAGAGGCGGGAGGAGGACGGGGCGCGGGTGGCCCGCAGCCCGGCCATCAAGATCTCGTACAGCACCCCGCAGGGCAAGGGCGAGGTGGTGGAGATCCCGTCGCGCGTGCACGGGTCCCTGGAGCCCTTCTGCCCGTCCCAGGCCCCCCACGGCGCCGGCCACGACCCCCGCGGGTCCCCCGCCTGCATCCCCAAGCTGAAGCTGACGCGGCCCGGGCCCCCCGGCCGCGGCCTGCCGCCCCCCAAGATCCGCCTGAAGCCCCACCGCCCGGGGGCCGGGGCGCGGGAGCCCGTGTACCGGGCCGAGCTGGTGGAGGCGCTCAACGGGCGCGGGCGAGGCCCCCGGGCAGGCTCCCCGACGCTCCCGGGCCGCGGCGCTGCGGGCGGCGGGGCTGCCGACTCGTCCTCCGGGAGCTCTGGCGAGGACGAGGACTTCAAAGGGTGTCCCCAGGGTCCACGCGGGCCCGAGAGCCTGGCCTTCCTGGCCGCCTGCCCCAGGAGGGGCGCAGACTGTGCCAGCGAGTCCGTGTGGAGCAGCGACAGCCTGGACGAGTCCAAGTCGTCCAGCTCGGAAGTACCGTCACCAGACACCTGCGACCTTTCGTCCGGGGACGGTGCGTCCGTGCGGTCCTCGTCCAAGGACGCGAGGCCGACCGTGCCGCCCCTCACGGTCAGGCTGCACACGCAGAGCGTCTCCAAGTGCGTGACTGAGGACGGGAGGACGGTGGCCGTAGGGGACATCGTGTGGGGTAAGATTCACGGCTTTCCTTGGTGGCCCGCGCGCGTCCTGGACATCAGCCTCAGCCAGAAGGAGGACGGGGCGCCCTCCTGGCAAGAAGCGAAAGTGTCGTGGTTCGGCTCGCCCACTACGTCCTTCTTGTCCACCTCAAAGCTCTCGCCTTTCTCCGAGTTTTTCAAACTGAGATTTAACCGCAAGAAGAAGGGGATGTACCGGAAGGCAATCACGGAGGCCGCCAACGCCGCGCAGCACGTGGCGCCCGAGATCAGGGAGCTGCTCACGGAGTTCGAGACGTGACGCGACGCGGGCCAGCAGGTGAGTGCGCGGGGCCGGGGGCGGGAGCCGCCCCCTCCCAGGCCAGCGTGTGTCTGGGGGCCTTCGCCCGAGCCCCTGAAAGATCTGCTCACCCTTGGATGCGCCCCGAGAGAGGAGCAGGTTTAAGGGTGGAGGTCGTGGGGAGTGTGGGGCGGGGGCTCCCCGGGTGCCCTGGGGCCGCTCGGTCCTCGGGGGACGGGAAGGGGACTCACCCTCCTGTCTCTCCAGACTGGAGCCGAGGCCCCCTCCGTCCTGTTCCCACGTGGTCCTGACTTGGCAGGACAAAGGAAGGGGGGGAGGTTCCTGGACCCACGGGCGTTTTGGGGCGTTTCGGGCTCCCGGGGTGCTCTGGGACCTGTCCCTGGGCTGGTGCCTGGCCCCCCCAGTCCCTGCGGGAGAACTTGTAGGCTCTCCAGCCCGGGCCATAGGGAGGCAGCCGTCCCTCAGCAGGCTGCGCGTGTCTGTGGTCACCATGTGGGGGGGTTCGGGAAGCGGCCGGGGAGGTGGGGGCAGAGACACCCCCGGGCCCCAGGACAGGGAGGTGCCGGCTGTGTCATCAGACGTCTGCGGCGGGGGTGTCCAGGGGGTCGCTGGCCCTGCTGTGACCTCCCGGGGCCAACCCCCCTCCCTGCCCTCCCCCACAGACAGGACGTGCGGTGGGGTCCCCCTGCCCACAGAGGCAGTGACGGGAGGGGCAGGGCTGTGCCCAGAGCAGCGGTCCTGCGCCGCACCTGGGCCCCTGCCTTGGTTTCTGTGGCCTTCAGCCGACCTGGGCCACCTGGTCCCCTGCCCCTCCCCTGCCTGGTGCCAGGGTCCCCAGCCCGAGCCCCGGCCTCAGCAGGGCTGGCTGATGTGTGGCCGGGAAGGGCTTGGGAGGCACCTGGCGTGACCCTCACTGCTGTGCCACGTGTACTGGGGGTCGCGGGATGGAGGGGTGACCTGCTGGAGGTCGCGGGATGGAGGGGTGCCCCCGGGCAGGTCGCTGCCAGTACTCAGGAAGCCGGGTCCCAGCCTTCCTTCCCCTGCTCCCTGGGTCAGCCCAGGTCACTGCCCTGCATGACTCCCAGGGGTCTACACAGGCCCTGTCCTCTCCTGAACCAGGCTCAGCCCCTGTGAGCTCGGGTCGTCACATGGGGGGTGTCCCGTCGGGGTCGTCAGGTCGGGGTGGGGCATGCCACCAACCTGCTGGCATCCAGCCAGCGAGGGTCTCAAGTGGGGGCACCTGGGGGGCGGGCGGGCGCGCCTGACTGGGGAGGGATCCGGGGGGAGGTCAGAGTGTCGCCTTCTGTGGGGTCCTGCCGGCCTGTGCGCCCCCTGCCATCCCGACCAGGCCTGGCTGCTCACCGGCCCCTCCTGCCTCTGCACCCCTCCCGGGGGGGGGGGCGTCTGCAGGGCAGTGGGGTGGGGACGCGGAGCACTGTGTCCTCAGGACTGACCTTGAGGTTCCGTCCCAGCGGGTACTTACTAGGGCGGCACTGGGGTCAGGGGCCCACCCGGGCCGTGTGGCCTGGGGGGCAGGGAGCCTCCCCTCCCCCTCCCCTGGAGAGTGAAGCCCCGTGGGGGGGGGTTGGGGGTTGGGGCCACCCTGTTTACAGGGAAGGAAGGAAGAATCTCGCCAGACAGGTTTCACTGCTGCAGGGGCTGCGCCCACAGACTGGCCTCTCCTCGGCTCCTCCCTCCCCCCTCCTCCCTGCCTGCTCCCTCCCTTCCCCCCTTCCCTCCTCTTCCCTCCTCCCCCCACCCCCCCTTCCTCTGGGTCTCTCTGTTTCTGTCTGTCTTCCTGTTCCTGTCTCTCTGTCTCTGGCCCCTGGGACAGGAGCTGGGGAGCCGGGATCCTTGCAGCACCAAAGCACAAGGCGGTTTTGCCTGATTGGCTTTTTAGTTGTTTTTTGAGGATTGAAGAGTCTGCTGTGAGGTCCAGGCCAGCCAGGTGTTGGCGAGTGCAGGGCTGGGGCGGGGCGGTGGGGGGGGGAATGTCCTTGCTTCCTGGGGTCAGTGGTGCGTTTGGGGGCCCGGCCCCCTGGCCTGCTCCTTGAGAGGCAGACTGGGGCCTGCTCCCTGGGCTGCAGGGTCTGCTGCAAGCTCCCGCGATGCTGAGGGGGCTCTCGGGCCGCTGGGAGGGGTCGTGGTCGCTGGTACCTGGGGGGAGGGCTGGAGCTGGGGAAGGTCGTCCTGCAGGTCACGTCACCAGCTGGGGCTTGGGGACAGCCAGGAGCCCCTCAGCCTTGGGGGCGTCTGCACCGCCAACCAGCAGGGGTCAGAGAATCCAGCAGGCGCCGTGGGGTCAGGGCCCTTCCAGGGCCCTCGTGCGCTGCACCTTGTCCCAGGGGCTCCCGCCCCACTTTGCAGAGGGGCTGGGGGGTGAGAGGGGAGGGGGTGCCCAGGGACATTCTGGAGAAGCACCAAGCCACCTGCTGGGCTCGGGGGACCGGCAGGGCATGGAGGCTCCCGGCAGGGACAGCCCCCAGCACACTGGGGCTATGGGCCCCCAGGACGGAGCTGACCCCCAGGGCTGCCCCACGGCCGCCCGGCCCTGCCCCCTGGCCCCTGTGCTCTGGTCCCTGCAGCCTGGCCTCCCTGGGCCTCGCTCCCCGCCTGTCTCCCAGGGACGGCGGCACCGGCTCCTGGGCTGGGTGGTGGGGGTGCCCGGGGGCCTGGTGATGACCTGTTGGCAGCCGCCGCTGGAAGTGGCCCCTATACCCTTTCTGCGTGGGGGGAGCTGTTCTTACGGGGCTCCTCCCACGCCCCCCCCCCCCGGGTCAGGGTCTCCGACCGTTCCTGGGGTCAAGCTCCTGGCTGGAAGGGACGGGCACCCTCCTCCCGACTTTGACCTTAGGGGGCTCGGCTGGTCCTGCGGGCAGGGCAGGGACACCCAGGAGCGCGGGGCCAGTTCCCCAACCTGGTAGGTGATGGCAGCTCCTCCTGAGGCTGGCGTCCCGCCCCCGAGGGCTGAGAGCTCCACTAGATGGGGGACACCGCGGGCCTCACCCCGTGAATCCCAGCGCCCACATTTGTGCATAATCACACACAGGAACGTGCTGAGAAGGGACGAGGGCCCCACAGCGAGCATCTGGCGAGGAAGCTGACCTGGACTGGGGATCCGGGAAGGCTTCCTGGAAGAGGTGACATATGGCTGAGCGCGAACGGTGAGCTGATCACGAGCTAATAGGCTGGGGGGTGAGCGTCCTAAGTGAAAGGAGGGCGAGTGCCTGTGGCCTGTGGCAGAAGGAAGCCTGCACGATCCGGGGTCGGGGAGGAGGCAGACGGGCATGGGGGGCGGAGGCCGGACGGCCTTGTCCTGAGAGCAAAGGGCAGCATGGGGCGTGTTAGGCAGGGGGTGCATGGCCCCGTTCGTGGGTCAGCAGGCGAGGGATGGCAGGACAGAGGCTGAGGCCAGGATGGGGAGCCGATGGGGGGCAGGGCGAAGTGGGGAGCAGGGGTCTGAGCTCCAGAGGGGCCGACCCAGGGGGCTGGGCGTTGGCTCCTGGAGCGTGGGGACCACGGTGGCCCCCGCTGCGGCCCCAGCCGGCTGGGGTCTGGGTGCCTGAGTCTTGGCTGGGAGGGACTCTGGGTCCAGTGCTCAGGGGAACGGGGGAGGGGGCTGGGACAGGTGAGCAGGGCGGCGGGGCAGGTGCGCCCACGGGATGGGCCTTGTCCTGCCCGCAGGCCCCATGCGGAGGCTGGCCCGTGGGGGCGCTGTTACCCACGGGCATCCAGAGCGGCCCGAGTGGCCCCCAGCTGCCCCGGGAGCCCCGACGGCACCCCCTGAGCCGCCCTTGGAGCCGGGGCCTGTCCTGGGCAGTGGGGGGGGCGTGGGTGGGGCTGCACCGGGGCCAGGTGGGGGCTGTGGCGCCCGCCTCCCCGCCTCACCTGCTCCCCGTGAGCTGGGAGGGCCGTGGCGGTCCCGTCCTGTGGAGCCGGGGGGCCCAGGCCTTCCTGCCCTGCCTCAGTGGGGGGTTTGGAGGGCAGGAGCTTTTTGGGGTCACACAGCCGCCCCCCTCGCGGTGCTAGCGGGCAGCCGCCCGGGGCTGGGGTCCTGTGTCGCTGGTCGCCCTTGGGTTCCCGGTGCACCCTGGGTGCCGCCCACCCGACCGGCCGGTCGCCTGAAGGAAGTTTGTTCTCCTGGTTCTGGGGGCCGGACTGCACACTCGAGGGGTCTCCGGGCTGCGCCCCCGCGGGAGGCTCCGGGGGCTCCTTTCAGCCCCTGGCGGCCCCCAGAGGCCGGGGCTGGTGCGGGCATCACCCCGCCCTCCACCTCTGTGGTCGGGGCCCCCTCTGCCCCCCTCCCGCGGGGACCCCGGGCAGCCTCACGGGTGACCCCGCAGATCCTCATCCGAGTCCCGGTGCAATCGCTTGGCCCCAGGGTGGGGGCCTGAAGCCTGCGGGGCGCCCTCCACCCCTGCCTCCTCCCGTCTGCCCAGCAGATGGTTTAGGGGCCCACGTGTGCACCCCGCTCGGGCTGCCGGCCTCTTCCACGGGGGTCGGCTGGGCTTGGGGAGGGCTCAGCTGGCGGTGAGGTGGACTGGACCCTGCGGGGGCAGGCGTTGAAGGAGGGATCGTCCTTCCAGAAGGGTCCGCTGCCCTGCCGGGGGCCTGTGCACAGGGGCCGTGGGTCCGGGCCGCGCCAGGGCCGCTTTGCCCTTTTAGCTTCGGGGTGCTCGCTTCTCCCGGGACGTGGAGGCCCCCCCGGCAGGGCCAGCTCGCACCCTGAACCCCGAAGCCCTGGGCTGCTGGCCGCGGCCTCGTGCAGTCGCTGTGGCCTGGGGAGGCGGGGTCGCCCCGGGGAGGCGGGGAGCTTACTGGTGGGGCGGCGCCCCCGGTTTCACCTTCCTGCGGGGTCTCCCTTTGGGAGCAGGGTCCTTGAGCCGCGGGCGCCGAACCGGCTTTTCTCTCTCCCGAGTCTAAATAACAAGGTGCTTCCGCTCCTGAAGACGTGGCTCTCGGCCGACTTCCTGCGCTGCTTTCAGGGGACTCAGGTCCTCTGTGCAGCTTGTAATTATTTTGTTCCCGAAGGAAGCGAAGGCCTGTAATTCCGCGCCTGCCGTGGGCGCCCAGGCCCCGACCCGCCTCCCGCTGCCAGCGCCGTCCCTGCCACCTCCTCCGGCAGCGCCCGGGGTGCCGGGGGCGGCAGGAGCGCTGCTGGGAGACTCGGGGTGTTGGCGGCTGCCTCCCGGCACCAGGGCCCGGGCGAGGGGGCTTCCGGGCGGGGGCGCCATCCGGCAGGTGCAGCCCCTCCCTGGGGAGACGCCTGCCGGGCGGAACAGGGCGCTTTGCCCTGGTTTCACGGATTCCGTGCCGCCCTGAACACGCGCCCCCGGGCCCCCCGGCCTCTGCACCCCCGGCCCCGGCACCCGCCCCGGCTCCGAGGCCCGAGAGCCCGTGGACAAGGACCCACACTCTGCACCCTGTCACAGGGCGGCCGCCCGTTGTGGGCCCCGCGACCCCATCCCGTCCTTAGTGATCCCGCGGGGACACCCGGTCACCCGAGACTCTGAGGCGCAGCCCTAACAGGACGAGGGCGGGACCGGGGGGCTCTGTCCCTGTGCGCGTCACACGTGCTCCGGGTCTTTCCGCGAACCCACTCCCTGCTGCCCGGTGCCCGTGCGGTCGCATCCCTGCGGGGTGTTCGGCAGGTGCGCTGGGCCCACCTCGGGGTTCCGGCTCACGGGGGGCATTTCCCGGGCCCGGCCAGCCCCCGGGGTCCGGGTCCTCCCCGGGCTTCCCCGCTGCTCCCGGCCGCAGACCTGCGGAGCCCCTTAGAAGCGGATCGCGACTCTGATTTTTCTAGTGCAGCGTTCTCCCTTCTTGCGTTTCCGGTCTCTTACGCTGAAAATCTGGGTTCATGTGAGACTTCCGTGGAGTCGAGCTCCGACCAACACGGGGTTGACCTGCCCGCGTTCCCCGTGCGTGGGCTCTTCCGTAAACACGCGGCAGCACCGAGAATGTCTGTAGGGATGAAATCGCGCCTCCCTGCGTGTCGTCAGCGACCTTCCCTCTGCTCGGGCCGCCTCTGTCCTAGGACAGCGAACGGGGCACGTGTGAAGCGGCGACGTCGTCGGTCAGGCTTCCGGCCAACGGGGCTGTTGGTAGTTACGCTCCGGGGGAGTCAAAGTGACCCGTGGGTCTTTGGGCGTGCGGGGGGTCGCGGCCCTGATCCCCGTGACCGTTATTCAAGGGTCAACCGTGTTAATTTTCTGCGTAAAAGTTAACGTGTGTATTAAACGTGTGTGCGCCGCCTGTTTGACGCGTGATGTGCCTCAGCTACCTCGAGTACAGGGGACGCGTCACACGCGTGACGCCTTCAGACCGACCACACCGCTAGCGTCCCCCGTGGGTGATGAGCGGGGACCCCGCGAGGCTCCCCGTGGGTCTCCCCGACCCCGGGGCCTGGCCCTCCTGTGCCTCGGAGTCTGCCGCCAAAGGCATCGACGCGGTTCCTCTCTCTGCCGTCGCCGTGACCTCAAAGCACAGGGTCGTTGATTTGGCTGAACTTTCCATGGTTAGATGTTCCTGTCGTTTACATTTTGGTGCATGTTTCGTGATTCTGCGCGCATTTCTGAGGGTCCCAGATCGCCGCGACCAGGCCCCTTAGGAGCACCCTGCAGGTGCCCGGCGTTGCCTCGGTCTTGGCCGATCCTCCTCCCTTTGGGACATAAGCAGACACGCGGGGGGCCCCCTCTGCCCTCTGGGGCGTGAGCGGCATCCGCAGCCCCCCCGCACCGTGTACCCCATGACGCGCCCCAGGAAGGTGCTGGAGGCCGTGTGCAGAGAACGTGCTCGTCCCCGCGGAGCCGTGCGCACACCGCAGCCTGTCCCCCGGCAGCCTTACGGACCCAGGGCTTCTAGGCTTTTCTAAGTCAAGGCAGCTGTGAGCGGGGACAGGGGGCCAGTCTCCTGGCAAGAGGGTGCCCGTGTCCTGCAGACCCCGGGGGACCCAGTGGTGGGGTTGCAGACTCCAGGGCAGGGAGGCCCCAGAACCCCGGGGTTCTCGCCACGTAGTGGCTCCGTGTCTCCTCCTTGGGGAGGCTCCCCCGAGTCTCTGCACACGCTGTGCCTGACGAACCCCAGCTCGGCACCCTCACCCCGCACGCTGTTGCCACCCCACCCGTCCATTCTTGGCTGTTCTGTGTGGGGTCTCCCTTCAGGTAGGTGAGGCTCTGCAAGTTCAGACCCTGGCAGCCTGGCCCCGGGTCACTGGGGGGTGGGGCTGGGCACCCTGTCCCCCAGATGGGGACACCGGTTCAGGGGAGGTGCAGAGCCAGGGTGCAGTCCCAGGGCCAGCTCTGACTGTGCATCCAGCACCCCGGGGCTGCTGGGCGGACCCCTCGGAGGGGAGAGGAGATGAGGGCAGGTGCCCACCCCCCGGAGCACCCGGGGAGGAGAGAGGCTTCCCGGCTGTGGCTGGAGGATAGCTGGGGGGACAGCCTGGGGAGGGGGTCTGGGGAGCAGGCTGCTTGGCTCTCCCCAAGGCCTCTCCCCCCTCGGCTTCTCCCCGCGGCCTCTCCCCGTGGCCTCTCCCCGCGGCCTCTCCCCGTGGAAACCCTCTGGATTCTGGGGAAACGGGACTTCAGACAACCGTCTTCCAGCCGCGTTCTGGAGGGCGGCATTTCTGACGCTGGCGTTCCTGGGCCCGTGGCTTCCAGTGGGTGTGACCAAGGCCTCCTGCCGGGTCTCTGAGTGTCCCGGGGGGGACAGGGCTGCACCCCCTCTTCCCTGGCCCGGGGATCTCCAGCCCGGGCCGGGGTCTCTGGTTCAGCCTGCGCATGCGGGGCTACAGGAACCTCGGGGCCCGTCCTGCGGGGTGGGGGTGCCCGGGGACCACAGCCAAGGCCACACTGGTCCCGGCAGGGTTGAGGGTGTGGCCATGCGGAGGGACAGAGCCAGGCGGCAGGCCAGGTGCTGGGGCCCTTGGGTTGCCCGGGGCACGTCAGGCCGTGAGGGGGGCGGCCGCGCGGCAGACACGTAGGAGGCGCTGGGTCGCGTGGGGGGCGTCTCCCCGCCGCGGGGCGTCTGCACCTGAGGGGGCGTGAGCACGGCCAGGCCAGCGCTGCCTGCCTTTGCTTCGCTCCGGGATGCCGGGGGTCTCGCTCCTGACGCGGCCGCTGCTCGGCTGCCCCTGCCCCGACGGCTTGTGGTTTAGGGACAGGCCTCCTCCTCGCCGAGTGTGGAGACCAGCGGGTCCGGCCGCCGTCGTGGGGCCTGGGCCGGCCGTGCCTCCCGCGCTGCGCCCACCGGCCCGGCCCTGCGTGGGGGCGGGCGGCCCCCCTGGTCACCCCATCTGCTCAGCTGCCCCCATCACTGGGGCGCCCGCGGCTCGGCGGGCAGGGCGGCTTCGGAGGGCCATGACTGCGGGGCCCGTGTGGGGATCCCGGGGCCCCGTGGGGGACATGGCCCCGTGAGGTCGGTGGGGCCAGCGAGGGGCAGACCTGGGAAGGGGCCGTCGGAGCATTCCCGTGGTGCACGCGGGCAACGGGCCTCCCCAGAGACTCCAGGGAAGCCCATCCCCGGAGCGGGTGGGGCGGCCTCGCTGCTGCACTGGTCCCGGCCAGTGGGGTGTCTCCCCACCCAGGGAGCCCCGGAAACGGGCTTCTCTTGCTGCGTCTGCCCCGGGCCTGTGTAGTGACCTCACCTTTCCCTTTGTTTCCGACTTGGGCGGGGCCGCAGGGACGGCGGGGCTGGGGTGCTCTGGGACGAGTGTCCCCCCAGGGGGGCGGGAGGCAGGGGTGGGGTGGGGTGGCTCATGCCGAGGGGTTTCCTGGCCACAAGGGACCCCGGGCGCAAGGGACCTGCCCACCCATCCCGCCCAGGTTCCTAGGAGCACCTGCTCTTCTTCGGAGGCCCCGAGGCCAGCAGCTGGTGCAGGGGGGCTCCCCACCTCTCCCCCATGCCCCTCCCTGCCTGCCAACGGGGCCCTCCTGGGGGTCCCAGCTGCCCACCCCCCCCAGGAGAGCTGAAATACTGGCGGGTCGGCTACGACCTGGAACGTGTCTCCAGGAGGGACTGTTGGTCCTTGGGTGGGAACCTGCTGTCCTCGGCTGGCTGCGCCCGGGCCTGTCCTGCCCAGAGGGGTGTGGTGGCTGTAGGACGGGGACGGGGACTCCATCCAGCTCTCCTCCGGGAGGCGGCTGCCACCCTCACCCAGCGACCCTGAGGCTCCCCCCGCACAGCTTCCCGTGACCCGCGACATTGGGTCTGCATTCTGGGGGACACTCCCTCGGGACTCCGAGTCGGGGCCTCCGGCCAGGGGCGGGACTGTGAGCAGGTCAGGGCAGACACCTCGGAGGACCGGCCGCCTGGAGCCGGTCTGGACCCAGCAGCCAGCCTTCCCCGCGGGGCGTGTGGTCAGGCCTGGACTCGGGGCGCAGTGTTCCCAGCAGAGGGCCGGTCACCCGGGGGCACCCCTCTCCTGGCGCTCAGCCTGCTGTCCAGCTGTCCTGTGGGGGGTCCACGACCAGCAGGCCAGGGCCCCGCGGGGTCCCCTCTCAGGCCTCCTAGAGACCGGCTCCCCTGGGGGACACTCGTTTTGAGACGTGTGTCCTCCGTGGTTTGGAGCCGCCCCGTCTGCCGCCCTGGGACGTGGGTTCACATCCTGGCCTCGAAGCTGAGTTGAGTGACCTCGGTCAGGGTCTGAGCCCCTCTGAGCCTCAGCCCCTTGTCTGTGAGGAGGGAGGGGGCGACAGCACCCCCAGGGTGGTCATCACAATAGAAGTAACCTGGGGAAGCCGCCCTGGGCCCCCCTTGAGCCCCGACCACCAGGGCTGTGCTCACACCGACCTCACGCCCTCTGCACCCACTGCCCCTCCTGCACCCTGGGGCCTGCAGGCTCTGGTTTGCCGCAGCCACAGAGGATGATGGACTCCTGGCCGTGTCGCATGGCGCAGAGGACGGCCAGTCCCTCCCTCCCCTCCAGCCAGGCCGCTTGTGGGTGGGGTCGGGTGCCCTCAACACCTCGGTCCCCAGGGCTTTCCTGGGCCCCCAGGAACGTGTCATGGGTCTGGGCCTGGACGGGCCGTGTGCCCCTGCCTCGGTGACACCACAGGGGGCCGTCCACCTGGTCGCACCCTGCCACGCAGCTGGCGGCCTCGCCCCCTCCACGCAGCCTCACCCCCCGCACAGGGTTGCTTTGGGGTCGGGCTCCTCCCAGGCACCCGCGGGCTTGCACCCCCTCTGTCCCCCTCGAGGGCTCGGGCAGCGGAGCGGGGCTGCGGTCGGGGTGGGTCTGTGTCGGGGTTTTATTATGTGTAAGTGGAGGGAGGCTTTGTCTTCACTTCCCGCGACAGGCGCTCCGGAACCCAGTTCTTTTCAGTTAAGATTTGTCCGTGTCAGTGGTGCGTATGCTCGCGTCGTCACAGCCCAGTGACGGGAGACCTTGTCTCCCTCGGCCTCAATGATGCGCTTGCGCGTCGTCTCTTATTCCGTGATTGTCATCCGGGACGTCGTCAGGACGCTGCTTCCAGCGGAGACGAACGCGGAGCCCCGTGTCCCCGCCACACGCACACGAGCGCCAGCCCTGGGCTCCGCGGGGGACAGGTGCGGCCCGTGCGCGCCATCGGCAGGAGCGTCTCCTGTCTGCCCTGCTCTGCTCTGAATTGAATTTGCCTCATTTTCTGGCTGCTTAGTTTTTATATTCTTATCACTTATTCCTCCTCGGTCTCCCGGGGCCTCAGGCACGGCGTCCGAGCGCTGCGTGAACAGACTCCTCAAACCCGGCGGCCTCACACGTCGTGGCTGATCCTGCGGCGTCCAGGCCGCTGGACTGGACTGGGGCGGGGGCTCCCGTCCTGCAGGCTTGGCTGCTGTGTCCGAGGGCGGGTGGCGTTGGGACACTGGGCTGAGGGCCCGTCTGCCCCACGGCCGGGGCCGCCTGCCCGGGGATGACCGTCTGGAGCCCTGGGTGGTCCCCTGGGAGGTGGGGACGCACAGAGAAGCAGGGCTGAAGCTCAACTGCCCACCAACCAGGGGAGGGTTGCTTATGGGAGGGTCTGCCCCCAACCCCAGAGGTTCCCCGAACCAGGAGGGCGTGTGTCTGCAGTGGGGCATCAGTCCCACACCCTGACGGTGACACGCGGGGGTCCCTCTGAGCCGTGAGCCCCAGGGCCGTGTGCACAGCCCACCAGGCCAGGAGTGGCCAGAAAGATCTAGAACAGCAGGCCCCTCACGGAGAGCCCCGGGGTCTGGACTTGCAATTAGTCGGATCCCGCACCTTTCTCTGGGAAACTCAGGGTCCTGCGGAGGTGGGTGGACACAGGTGGGGCGCAGGTCGGGGGCCCACCTGGGAGGTGGGACGCCGGGGTGGCGAGGGCCCCTGGGGAGGCACAGAGCCCGAGGAGCCAGGCTCAGAAGACCCACAGTGGGCGCCCGACCCGGTGCTCGGACCCCGGGGCCTGTCCGCCAGCCCTGGCCCGAGGTGACCTCTTTCCCTCTCTGTTTCCTCAAGGTCGTCGACGATGAGGGCACGTCCGTCCTGGAGCCTCCGACTTCGGGGGTGCCCTCCACACCCCAGTTCTGCCCGAGGGACCCCGCGTGCCTTCTGGCCGGCCTGCTTCCGGGTGCCCCAGGGAGGAGCACAGAGCCCAGGAGCACCGCGGCTCCTCCCTCCCCACACGTCAGCTCTGGCTTGTGAAGTTCCAGGAGCCCCGTGACGACGGGCTTGCTGTGCGCCTGCACCGGGCGCCGCGGAGGGGCGGGCGGGCACCCCGGGGTCTCCGTGCACTTGAGAACCAGGGGCCCCGCCTCCCTGCATTCCTCCCAAAGTGGGGTCCCGCCGGGCGCCCAGCACCGCCGTCAGGGCCCCCCCGCGGGGACTCCCCGGGCCGCGGGCCTGCGACGGCGCCACGTGGAGCACGTTGAGACTCCGGAAGGAACGCGGCCTGGCTCCTCTCTCCTTCCTGTCACTTTAAAGACCAAAAAGGCCAAAAAGAAAATGAAAGAAACAGAAACCGGGTCCTGCTCTTGCTTTGTTTAAACCGGAGAGAGCGCGAAGGGGGCGAGCGTGGGGGCGAGCGTAGGGGCGCCGTCGAGCGCTGCGGGTGCAGCCAGGGGTCACGGGTTGCGGGAGGGACGAGGGAGGGTGACCTCCCAGGGCTCCAGGAGGGCGGGCGGTGGGCTTCGGGGAAGGAGGGACGGTGCGGTCCTCCCTGGCCCTGCCTCCCGCCCCCTCCGTGCTCCAGCAGAGCCTCGGCCGGGCCCCGCGGTGCCCGTGGGTGCAGGGGCTGCCGGGCCCTTTGAGGGGAGAAGTGGCTCCTGTGAGGTGATGCCCGCGTGTGGGGCGGCGCCAGGGCCCAGAGGCAGCGCCCCGGGGAACGCGTGTCAGGCCGCGTGATGGGGACTCGGGCCCCCAAGTCGGACGCCGCGCGCCGCCCGCACTGGGCGCTCACCTGCCGACTGCCCGGCCGGGCTCCCAGCCCAGGGCCCGCGGTCGGAGCGGCAAACCCCCGGGGGGCTGCGAGGTGGCCGCCAGCGTGTGGGGACCCCGCCCTCGCCCGGACTCCGCAGACCCTGCAGGCCGCAGCCTGGCCCGCCCGATGGCCCCGAGCCGCCTGGACCTGCCCGGGGAGGAGGCGCCCCCCAACGTGCGGAGGCCCCCGCGCCGAGAGGCTGGGCCAGAGCCGCGTGAGCCCCCCCCCCCCCGGGCTGCGTGGGCGCCGGCGCGGCCCGCACCTCTGATTAGAGGGAAGGCGGCTGCTTTTCTTTTTTTTTAAGTCGTTGAGACTGTTTCTTTAAGCAGCAAATTAATCACGTTTTCCTGTCAGTTTGATTTCACGGGAGCCCAGCCCCTGTCCCTGTGATCCTCGTTCCTCCAGGACCTGGGGGAAGGGCCCTGGGTGCCCCAGGACCCCCCCCCGCGCCCCCCCCGGCTGAGCACAGAGGCCGCAGGAAGAGGGTGGGCTTGGGGGAGCACTCTAAGGGGAGGTGCTCGGCGGAGGAGGAAGGCCAGCTGGGGAGGGGCTGGGAAGGGGGGTCCTGGCCATGGAAGGACCCCACCCAGGAGCGTGGCCTGGGCAGGAGGGGCCACCTCGCTGGGTGCACACGGTGTGCAGCAGTGAGGCTGGGGCTTCGGGGTGGCCTCGCTCCCCTCTGGGGCCTGGCCCCTCCCGCGTCCCCTGCCCCAGCTGGTCTGCTCCAGATCAGGGCCTGCTGGGCCCCCAGGCTGTCCCCGTGACCCCTGTGGACAGAGTGGCCCCTGAGCCTCCAAGAGGCCTGGCGGGGGAGAGGGTGAGTGTGGCCCAGGAGCCTGCTGGGCCCAGCCTGACGCCTCCTGGGCCGGGATGCCCGGGGTGGGGGGGCCGCCCCCGTGACCCCTTTAGGCAGCCCGGACTTCAGAAGTAGCCGCTCCCCATCCTGGCCCCCGGCATCCTCACCTCCCAGAGGGCTGGTCCTCGCTCACTGGCCCCTCGGCTGGCAGGCACTGATTTCAACACGGAGGACGCTGGCCTGGGGCAGACGGAAGGCTGGCGGGTGGCAGGTGGACGGGAGGGTGTCACGTGCCCTGTCCCAGCCTCAGCCCTGCTCTTCTGAGGCAGGGGCTCCCTGTGTCCCCCTCCAAGGGCAGAGGCAGGGGCTGGCATGACAAGGAGCAGGGGTCCCTCTGCTCCGGGGGCCACCGTCCTGCTGCCTGTCGAAGGTCATCGAGCCAGGCCACCCTGTCTGCCCGTCCCCTCACCCCGGAGGCCTCAGCCCGGGGGCCGCCCACGGTCTGGCACAGGGTTGCAGGTGTGCGGCCGCCCAAGCCCACGTGGGCTCCTCAGCGTGGGCATCTCTGGGTGGACCTCACCTCGTGTTGAGGAGGGTGGAGCCCACGGCACATGGCAGCCTGGCTCCCACCTGACACCCCGGGGCGACGGCTTCATTTTGGACCGTCCGTGTCTATCCGGGCAAGCGGATCAGGGCAGGGGGCGCTGCTGCTGGCTGGGGGGTCTGAGGAGAGGGCTGGGTCCGGGGCTGGAGGGACTTCCTTTGGGATGGGTGCGGCCGCCGATGGAGGGGGAGTCCCAGACTTGCCGAGCAGCCTCCGAACTCGTCGCCTATGCCGTCCCCTCTCTGCACCCCTCTCTGGTTCCTGTGGCATCTGGGGCACCACCCTGTCACCCCGTTGTTTGTTGGGGCACCAAGGGCTGGAGAGACCATGGCTTGGCCAGGATGTGGCTGAAGCCCCGAAGCTTGGGCTCCTTCTGCCCCCTGCCAGGGAGGCCGCCCCCGCCCCCCGCCAGCCCTTGGACCCCACGGTTCCTGTGACCCAGCTGCACAGGGTCCTGGGCCTGGGGAGGCCTGGACTTCCCTGCTGAGACGTGGGGGCTCTCAGCCCCAGGACGGCCGGCGTCCGCTCTCCCACCCCGAGGGTGCAGGAATCCATCACACGCCCCTGCGCTGCTGCTCTTGGGCCGCAGGGGTGTGGGCGGCGAGCAGACACACGGAGTCCTCGCCGCGGCCCAGGGTTTGCCGCGTGGACACTCGCAAACCACAAGTGCCCGCATGTCATTGGCGGACAGATGGAGGCCGCCTGGCCATCACCCTCCCCGTCCCCGGCCCGGGGTCCTGCAGCGCGGGTCGCCACCCAGCACCCTCCCCCCACCCCGCCAGGCCCCGGTTGGTGCCTTCCCTCTTCTGCAAGGGCCCTGCATCCGGTGGTAGGAGATTGGTAAGATAAAGGGAAACGGCAAAGAAAATGAGAATCCCGTGCGGTGTCCCCACCGTTCCTGCCTGATGGGCCTTGGGCACACTTGTCCCTGCGTGACCTTTCTGGGCTCTGCACTCGGGGCCGCCGGCCACCCGGGAGGTTCTGCTCGCCTTCCCGGGCCTCTCGTGTCCTGGAAGTTCCCACCCGCCCCCTTTCTGCCCTGGGCCTGGGGTGTGTCCGGGGGACCCGTCGACCCTCCTGCACACGGCAGGGCAGCAGTCAGCCGGCCCGGGGTGGGGCTGTGTGGCCTTTCTGAGCCCTGGGTCCCGTCAGTGACGCTGTCACCAGGGCCTGCCTCCCTGCCTGCCCCCCGTGAGGGCGTCCCCCGCTGTCCTCCCTGGGGCCGGAGCCGGCCTCTTCACTTGGGGGTCGGAGCTTAAGGGCCTCCGCTCCCGCAGGGTGGTCGGCAGCGCTGCCCCGGGGGGGGAGGCAGGGCGGTGGGCTCCCCTCCCCCCTGGAGTGGCTGAGGGCAGGGGCCCAGGGGCCCCACACGCGGGGTGCAGCCTGAGGACCCAAGGAGGGTCAGGGTTCGGGGTCCTCACTGTGCAGATGCAGAGGCTGAGGTCCACGCGGGGACTGAGTGGCCGTCCCGGGACGGCGGGGAGAACGGGCGGTGCGGGCCAGCTGGGCCAGCTCGAGCTGCCGTCACGGCGCCACGGACGTGTGTGTCGTGTTGTCCGGAGGCCGGGCGGCCCAGGCAGGGAGCTCACCAGTGATGGGGAAGGGTCCCCTGGGTTCACAGATGGCACCTTCCTCTGCAGTTGAGAGAGAAGGAGCCTGGCCTCACGCCAGCCCCACTGCGGGCCGCGCCTCGTCTAAGCGCTGCTGCCTCCCTGAGGCCCGTCTCCGAACATGCCGCCCACCAGGGGCTAAGCTTCAGCACGTGGCTTCGGGGCACAAACGTCCAGTCCTTGTCAGGCGGGGGTGTCCACACGCAGAGGGCGCCCGGTTGGGGGTGAGCTGGGCCTTGGGAGTGCCAAGGAAGGCAGGTGGAGGACGTGCCAGGAGGCCCAGGAGCAGGTGCAGGGCCCTGGGGAGGCCTGGGGTGGGGCCCAGGACCGGGCCTGCAGAGGCGGGCGAGGCCGTGGACGGGGTGGGCGGCACCAGGGGTTCTGGGTGCACTCGGGGAGAGCCTGAGCCCCTCACGGTGGGGGCAGCGCTCTGCGGGCTGCAGACCCCCCGTCCAGGCTGCCGTCCTGCACTGGGCCCGGGAGGAGGGGACCGTCCCCTCCAGGAGGGAGGCCGGGGGTGGCTGGGAGCAGACACAGCAGGTCCTGCTTCGGGGGGTCACTGAGGCCCTGCCCAAACCACCAGCTCCCCCCAGCCCCCCACGTGTGGGTTCCGCTGGGGACAGTATCCAGGGCCGGCACCCAGGGGGCAGCAGGAAGGGGAGATTTTGAGCCAACTGCAGCGATACTGTCCCAGAGCTCAGGTCCCTAACCTGGGTGCTGTTTCCAGCATGAAGCTCCTAACGGTATTTGTCAGAGAGAATGGTCTTTTTTTTTTTTTTAGATTTAATTTGCATTTATTTATTCATGAGAGACACAGAGAGAGAGAGAGGCAGAGACCCAGGCAGAGGGAGGAGCAGCTCCATGCAGGGAGCCCGATGCTCGATCCTGGGACCCCAGGGTCACGCCCTGAGCTGAAGGCAGACGCTCAACCTCTGAGCCCCCCAGGCCCCCCCCGAGCGAATGGTCTTAATGTCTCTCCAGAGACACCCCAAGAGTCTGGGAAATCCTTCCGACCACCTGCCCTGGCCCCTCAGGGAGACAGGAAGCAAGTCCTCTCGGAAACCCACTCACTGCCCCACAAGCATGCGGCTCCAGGCCACCCATTCACGGCGTGCAATGCAGTCGTTTTTAGAATATTCCAGAGCACACCCTTCGCCCCCCGACACTCGTCCATCAGCCCCTGGCAACCTGTTTCGAGGGGGTTGTGTGTTGAGGACTTTTCATGCACGTGGACTTTGTGTCTGGCTTTTCTCACCGAGCCTGGGGTGTGCGGCGTCCGGCCACGTGCTTGCACGTGCAGCCCTTCGTTCTGTCTGCGAGAGTCCTGTTCCGTCTGTGCACGCGCCACACTATTCACGCATTTTTCTCTTGAGGGACGCTGGGCTGTGTCTTGTGGCCGCTGTGAGTGGCGCTGTTGGAGCATCCGCGTGCAGTCTCCGCGCGGGCAGAGGCCTGGGTGGTCGGGGTCCCGGAAACGCCCTCCCCGGAAGGTGTCGTGACGGGGATTTGCCAATTTGCATCGGGTGATGTGTTGAGGCCCCGGCTCCCAGCACGGCCTGGCCAGCAGCGAGACCCTGGCTTGTGGCCCCACCTGCAGGATGTGGGCCTCCCACCACCCTCTGGAGCGCCCCTGGGAGGGTGGCCTGCGGGGGGGGGGGCGCTCGCACACGCACCGTTCAAGCTCCTCTCGGCCACACGGCTAGCCACCGCGCTCCGCTTGCCAGCGGGTGCCCGTAGGATGAGTTGAGGCCTGCTGGCCCGTCACCGCTGTCCCATGGACACTGGAGAGGAAAGGGTGGTGACAGGCGGCCGTTCAGCGCCGCACCCCCACATGCCCCCGGCCCCACCAGGATGCCCATCAGGTGAGCGCCGGGTCACCCCACATGCACCTGTCCCCTGACGGGGCGCTCATGCCACCCGCCTCTCTGGTCGGGCCTGCTGCATTTCAGAGCCCGTCCGTGTCCCCGCCGCCACCTGGCAGTGGGCGTGCCACGCAGGGACCTAGAGGGCGGCACTGGTGGGGACGGGTGCTCTGGTCGCGGTGCCCGCAGGGAGGGCGGCACAGGGCCGCGTTCCCGGAGCCTCCAGCCAGCTGCCAGCGCGCCCCACGAGCAGCCGCCCCTGCTGGGGTTAGCTCCGACGAATCCCTGCTTTCCGATTCACACATCGTGCCTTTTTCCCTTGAAATATTGAATGTGTTACATTTCAACTTTAAACACATTAGCTCTGGAGAAGGCTAATCATTTAGCTTGTTAAACTGAATTTGGCTCTGAGATTTAAAATGGAAAAAAAAAAATCCTGCCTGAGCTGTACGTCTGAACAGCGCGGATGGCGTTTCATGAGAAAATGCATCTCTTGCCCAGGGGTCCGTGGCCGGGTCACCTTTGCCGGGAGGGGAGACTGTTCCCTAGACCGCGGGGGCGGATGGGAAGCATCGGCGCAGGAGCTCAAATACCTTGTCTCTGTTCAGAAGTGAGCGTTTTGGTTTAATGACTCTGGATGTGACGCTGAGATGAAACCGCGTGTGCGTGCAGAATGGGAGACGTCACGGGGGGCTTCCGGGTCTGCAAGGCCGGGAATGGAACGTTCTGGGCGCGTCCCGGGGCGCGGCTGTGCGCTCTCCCCGTCACCGCTGCTTCCGACGGTCACCCCGGGGGTGCTCGCTGCCCCGAGGCCATCGCTGGCGTGGAGCCCAGGCCTGCAGCGGCCCCGGGACACTCACCAGCTGGCTGGGGGCTCGGCGGGGTCTCCAGGTCCTGCCGTGCTGGGGGGGGGTCGCCTGGGGATAAGTGTTTTCATAATTAACAGACTTTTAAAAATTAATGACCCTTATATTTTAGAGCAGTTTGGGGTTTACAGAAAACCGTAGGGGCAGGTGGTACAGAGTCCGCCCTGGAGGCCGCACCTCCCCATCCCTCGCCCGGGCGCTACATCGTTGCCATCGACGGGCCAGCACCGGAACATTGTTACGGATCGTGTCCCAGTTTCCCAGTTTTACACATGCACGTGCCCTGCGTCCGCCCTGAGGGTGTCATGGAACCGTTCCACTGCCCCGGAAATCCCCGGTGTGCCCCTGTGGGTTAAGGCTCTAAAGAAATGAAGACACGGGGGCTCCCAATGGAAGCAGTTATTTTAAAATAATTATCGAAACTCCAGAAGCAGACGTGTGACGTGGTGACGCGTGTGCTCCCAGCCCGCGAAAGGCGCCCTGGTTCAGGGGTTGTGATAAGGGGGGACGTTTGACGTGTCCGCCACAGGCGACGGCGACGCAGACACCGCCGTGCTTTGGGCCGGGCGCCCAACCTCCAGGGCCGCTGACGTTCCCAGCGGGAGGAAATGCTGCATTTCAGCTGCCGGAGGTAGCGCAGGTAAAGGAGCCGTCCTCGCCCGTCCAAGCTCCCGGACCCCGGCATTAAGGATCCCCGATGCAGAAGAAACCCTGGAAGCTTGCGCCGCCAGAAGAACACGCACAGGAATGGAAAAGGTGTTTTCAAAACCAAACACGTCATTTCTGGACCCTGCACCGTCCCAGCAGCCGCGCAGGCCGGGACCCGGGTCAGCACAGCCGCTCGACGGCCCCCGGGACCCGCGTGGACAGAAGACGGGCTGATGCGGGGAGTGGAGGAGGCTTTGCAAGAGTGAACGTAACGAACGTCCCTCCTCGGTCAGGCGCGAAGGCTGCACGTCAGCGTCCCTCCGAGCCTGTGGCTCCCTGAGCGCCGGGGGCCATGCGTCCAGCCTGCAAGGGTCCCCGCAGCAGGCAGCAGGCCCAGGACCTTCATGCAGCTGCTCCAGGGTGGCCTCCACGCGGGTTCGTCCTGCGCACGGGCTACGGCGCCCCGGGGTGAACAGTGCCGCGCAAACTCCTGGGTGTTGTGTCGGGGACCCCCGTGCAGGCCCCGGGACGTGTGCACTGCCCGGAGGAGGGGAGAGTGTCACCCTGCAGGGGGCTGTAGGGAGAGGCTTCCTGCAGGAGGGGCTCCGTGGGCCCCAAAGCACAGGCCCTCGCAGGGTGACCCTGTGCACACGACGCCCGCGTGGTTGGCATCAGCCGCCCAGGGTCCCCACGCGCTGCTCCTGGGCTGGGCCCTCCCCGCTGGTCCCCAGCCGGCTCTGTGCCCGGGCCTCCTGCTGTCCCTCCCCCGCCCCACCCATGTCATTCTCTGGCCCCTTGAGTTGACCTCCTTCCTCGGGGCTGGTGCCCTCCTCTCCCCCTGGATCCCAGAGCCCGCACCCCGCCCACCACCGATCCCTCCCCTGGAGGCCGAGGGCCGGGCTGGCTGGCAGGTCAAGGTGAGGTCTTTCCACGTGGGCACCTGGTGCGCCGTGGGGACGAGGGGTGGCCTGTCCAGGGCCCGGGAGAGCCTGGGCAGTCAGGCTGGGGCTTGAATGTGACTTGCACCCCAGGGGTTCAGCGCCACCCAGCCCTCTCCCTTGTGTGCTGTCTGCCTCCCGCACCCCTCCCCTGCCAAGGGGCGAGGAGAGCCGGCCACTCGGAGCACCCATCTGCCCCCCTGCGCCCCGTGGAGCCCCGGAGGTAGGCCCTGGCACCAGGCAGGGCGGCCAGGCAGCCTGAGCGGGCCGAGCCCGCGGCCCTGTGTCGGGGTCATCCCCGGGCCTGCCTGTGTCCGCAGAGCTGCTCCGGGTGGGCCTCGGGGCGAGGCTGGGCACCTGCCTCTCTGGCAACTTAGGCTCCAGGATGACTTGGTGGAGCTGCTCAGGGCCAGGCAGCACACTCCCGACCTGCGGGGGACATCCCCTCGCTGCCATGGGCCTCGCCTGCACCTGCCGCACGTCCCGCATCGGGAGCTAGGACAGCAGTGGAGGAAGGTGGACCCGGCTCCCTGTGCAGGGAGCCCTTTCCTGGGGGAATAAAAAGCTCTGGTTTATACCATTTTCCATTTTCCGCGGTGTAAATGCGACCCCCGTGGCCCATGGCACGGTGCCTGTCACGGCCCCACGTGGAGCCGGGAAGGTGCACGTGCAATCGCGGGTGAGCCCCTCGCGCTCCCTGCCTGGGGCCCGGGTGACCGCCCTCTGCAGCGCCTCCCCCGACGGCTCTCGGGCTCTCGGGCTCCCGGGCGAGGAGCGCCCCAGCGGCCAGGGCCCCCAGCGGCCACGTTGCAGCCCCAGGATGGGATCCAGGTCCCCCCCCACTCTGCAGCCTTTGTCCCGGAGCCGCCTGCCCAACCGCAGGGCCATGGCAGTGCCCGCCCCTTGGGGCCAGTGCCTCGGGCTCCGCACAGGCCTCTTCGGGGGTCTCTGGATCAGGGAGGGATTTGGGGCATCCTACAGTCCCGGACACCGGCTCCGACCGAGGGGGGCAGCCCCCGCCCTCGCTGCTCACAGCCCCACACCCCGCTGCCTCCCGCACGGCCTTCTCTGTGGGGATCCCCGGTGCCGAGCCCACGCCACCTTCGCCCCCAGAGCCCGCAGCCCGCGGAACGGCGTGACCGCTGCCCTGTGCGTGGGCGGCCTCTCTCACCCTCCAGCCCCGCCTGCCTCCCCCCATGGACAGCTGGGCCCACCCCATGCCACTGGCCGCCCTCACTGGCCCTGGGCAGTGGCCCCCGTCTGGCTCCAGGGGAGGCGCGGACCAGGCCCTGCCCAGGAAGCAAGGCTCCCGTCCTGACCCCCCACCCCGTTCCTGGAGATGTCCCGTTGCCTCCTGTCCTGGGGGAGCCAGACCCCGTGGCCTGCACCCCTCCTGGCTCCTCTCTTTCTCTAGGAGGTGGCCTTGTCCCCAGAGAGCCAGCGTTTGAGGCAGGGGGTCCCTCTGCGGGCCACGTGGCGGGCAAGGGCAGGGCCGGGCTCCGGGGCATCAGCCTTGGGCGCTTGAGGACTCTGCGGGGTCTCGGGGCCCGTCCCTGGCCCGCCGAGGCCCCTCTGCCCACTGGCATCTGTGCTGCATCCAGCCTGTGCCCGCCTGCAGCCTGCATCTCCCGCGGGCCCCCGGGGGCCTGTCTGGCACATGCTGGGGTCCCCGGAGGCTCTGCGACCGTGATGGTGACTGGTTTCCTAGGAAACCGCAGCCAGCTGCCAGGCCTGCCTGCCCGTGGGGGTGCAGCCGGGACGCCAGGTGGGAAGGGGTGTGCGTCCCTGTGTGTGTGAGGGAGCAGGGCTGTGGGGCTGCGAGGGCGTCTGTGTGGGGAGCATCCGCGGGTGTGGGTCCTCGTGCCCTGAGGCCCGGACTAAAGTGGCCGTGGGAAGGACTTCTCGCCGCTCGCCGCCTGCCCTGGGCCCCCGGCAAGCACCCAACAGCGGGGCGGCCTATGCGGTCCCTGCCCCCCACCCCGGGACCCGGCCTACTGGCCGTGTGGGCCTCCGAGGGGCTGCGCAGGCCTGGGCAGGGGCAGGGCCGTGGCCAGCTCTCGCAGGAAGCTGTGGGTCCTTCCAGTTCCTGGAGTGGTCCTCAGAGCCCCGCACCCCCAGCTTCCAGGGGCCCCATCTCCCTCCCCTGTTCCCCAGGGAGGAGGCACAGAGGCCACCATTCTGGTCCCCGTGGGTGCTGGCCCAAGCCCCGGGCTCGGGGGAGGGGCCTTGGGGCACTGTGGGGGTCACAGGGCAGGGGTGCAGGTCCCAGGCACCCCTCAGGACACACTGGGGAGGGGGGTGCATTCGTGCCACCCTCAGGCCCTCCCCGGCCTCCCCAGACCTGCATGTAAATGACGAGGCCACTTGTCCTGCCTGAACCCAGGAGGACGGAGCAGGAGGGACGACCGTGCCCTGGGCTGGGGCCTGATCTGTGGCCCGTGGGTGCCCACGGCTGGGCTGGGAGGCCCAGGAGCTTTGGCGGCCCCTCCCCTGGGGCCCTGGGGGCTGGGGGGCGGACCCAGGCCGGCCTGCAGTGTGGACCCTGGCAGGCCCTCTGGAGGATCCTCGGCGACAGCAACGTGGGGACCGGCTTGGAGGCCGTGGGCAGGACGTGCAGGGGGCAGGGGTGCCAGAGGTGCCTAGGAACCCCAGTCTGCAGCCCACCCCCCGCTCTACCCTGATGAGATGACCCTGGCTGGGCTCCTGGGTGCATCCGTGTCGAGGAGCAGCGGGGAGCACCGCGGAAGCTCTGTGGTCACTAAAACCCCGCCAGCACCCGGGCCTCCGTGGCCACTCTGTGCCTGGGACCTCTGGTCACCCCATGGCTGGCACCAGGGCGAGCAGCCCCGCAGGCCACCCGTCCTCCGGGCATGCGGACGCCCCAGCCAGCAGAGCCCCCAAAGGGCTGGCCCCAGCTGGGCGCCGGGAGGGAGCGGCCTCCCGGGCCGGGGCCACGGTGCTCAAGGGGTCCGCCGGCTGACAGCAGCGATGAGCGTCCCAGGGGCCCTTGGTTTAGCAGCAGGTGTGGCGACCACCCTATGGCCAGGCCCCCAGGAAGAAGGGGGGCCCGGAGGATCCAGGAGAGCTGGGCTGGGCGCCTGCTGGGGGCTGGGGGCTGGGGGCTGGGGGGCTCTCCCTGCAGCTAGGCCCGTGCTTCAGGGGGCCCAGGCCCTCCTCGGGTGGCCCACGGAGCCCCGTCAGGTGTGACCCTGCTGCCCTGGAGCCCCCGCTGTGCGGTGGGAGGGGTTCAGCCCCGGCCTGGTGGGCCGTGTGTCCGACCGCGTGGTCAGACACCAGGCCAGCTGTCACGCGGGGTGTTCGAGGCGAGGGTCCGAGCGAAGCACAGCACCTACCCAGAAGAGCATCCCTGACCCCCGTTCCCGAGCTCCCCTAATGCCCCCGACACCGGCGCGTGAGCTTGTCCCTGTGGCACCCCTGGTGCCCGACGCTCAACGGAGTTGGGGCTCCGGCCCGGGGGACCGCCCCCTCCTCAGGTGCCAGCAGCTGGTGCCCAGCTCCGCACGGCCTCTGTCCACCTGGCTGCACCCCCGAGGCCCCCGGAGAGGCCCGGCCGGGGTTCACTCCCGTGCTAGAGCACCCCCCAGGATCGGGGGCTCCCATGTGCGGGGGGCACGGGGCCCGTTTATTTGACCATAAAGGGGGGGATGAAGGAGCTTCCATCAGGCGGGGCGGGGCTGTGTCCCCGGTGCACGCGGATGTGCTCCCCACCTGGGAGCTCTCCGGACCGCGGCCCTTAGAGATTTCTCGAGGCTCCGCCGCGTGGCCTCAACAGAGCATCACCTCCGTCCCGGCCTCTCTGCTGCCCAGAGGATGGCGGGGCTGCGGGGACTGCGGGGGCGACCGGGACGGTGGACAGCCGAGCTTCTAAGCACAGCTGGGGCTTTCTGGTGACCAGCCCCCCTCCGGGAGCCCAGCCAGGGTCACCTCATCAGGATGGACGACGCTCCTGTCAGAGGAAATTCCAAGGGCCGTAGGCCCCGTGTCAGGATACGGAGGCCCATGTATCACTCCGCCACGTGGTGGGCCTCCTCCGGTCAGCTGAAGGCACCGAGGGGCAAAGACTGAGGTCTCCTTGGGCGAGCGAAGTCCGTCTCCAGGCTCCAGCCCTTCCTGGTGGGCAGCCTGTGCCCCCCGCCCCGAGATTTAGGGCCGTGTACAAAGGAGGCCAATAAATCAACCTCAGTTCCTGCTCACACGGGCCGGAGCCATCCTCAGGAGGACCTGCCTGCCAGCCCTTCCTCGTTCTGTCCTGCTCTGATGACAAAAATTGTAGCTGTTTATGCTGTGTTATTAAGAAAATTGAGAAAAACACATAAAGAGAAAATTAAAATTGCCTGTAATCACCCCCAGCAGAGATCATCATAGTCACGTCTGGTGTGGTTCTCCGGGAGGGCGATGCACGTGTGCGCGGAGCTATGGAAATCATTCCGTACGCCTCACCATTTCTTACACATTTTTTTTTAAGATTTTATTTATTTATTCATGAGAAACACAGAGAGAGAGAGAGAAGCAGAGACACAGGCAGAGGGAGAAGCAGGCTCCATGCCGGGAGCCCGACGTGGGACTCGATTCCCGGACCCGGGGATCACGCCCTGGGCTGACGGTGATGCTAAACCGCTGAGCCCCCCGGGCTGCCCAATTCTTTTTTTTTTTTAAGATATGTAATTAATTTATTTATTTGACAGAGAGCATGAGCAGGGGGCGGGGAAGGAGAGGGAGACGCCCCCACAGAGCAGCGGGCAGGACTCGGGGCTCGATCCCAGGACCCCAAGATCACGACCTGAACCCAAGGCAGACGGTCCACCGACGGAGCCCCCCGGGCGCCCAAAACCCAAAGAACCCCCAGGGCTGCCCGGTGTCCCCTGAGCAGGACCCATCAGGAATCTGCTCCCCTGACTGGTGCCTGTGCTCCCTGCTGCCGCGACGATTTGCCAACGAGCCCTGATGAGCGTGTCGGCCCTCGTGTGAAGCGGTCGCGCTCCCTGCGGGAGGAGCCAAGCGTGAGGACGTGTCCGAGGCTGTTGGTGCCAAGGGGTACTTGGGGGCCGGCTCTGCAGGCGCACATGTCTACGCTCCACACGCTCCTCCGCGGTGCCACGCGGGCCCCTGTGCCCAGGCTGCCGACCGGCGGGACGGGGACCGCGCAGCCCCCGCAGGATGCGGCCCACTGTGGCCTCGGCCGCGGCCCCCAGGCGCCTGCTCAGGGGCAGAGGCCCGCCCGCAGCCAGGCGCTCCGAGGCAGCGGATGACCTCGCACGCATTCCTCAGAATTGTGGAGGGTGCCCTGTTCTCTACCCTTTAAAAAACAGGGTTTTGGGGGCCCCTGGGGGGCTCAGCAGCTGAGCATCTGCCTTCGGCTCAGGGCGTGACCTCGGGTCCCGGGATCGAGGCCCACGTCACGGTCCCTGCATGGAGCCTGCTTCTCCCTCTGCCTGGGTCTCTGCCTCTCTCTCTCTCTCTCTCTCTATCTGTCATGAATAAATAAAATTTAAAAATAAATAAATAAATACAATATTTTTTTTTAAGTTTTATTTATTTATGATAGTCACAGAGAGAGAGAGAGCAGAGACACAGGCAGAGGGAGAAGCAGGCTCCATGCACCGGGAGCCCTGACGTGGGATTCGATCCCGGGTCTCAGGATCGCGCCCTGGGCCAAAGGCAGGCGCCAAACCGCTGCGCCACCCAGGGATCCCAATACAATATTTTTTTAAAGAACCACCTCTTGGTAGCGCGCAAATAAGTCCAGGATGGGCAACGAATGAGCTCATTAACGAGGCTTTGGGTTTTAAATGAATATTTATGAGCTGTTGCCGAGCCAACGTGGGTGCCGCGGACCTTGAAGTTCCTGAGCTGGAGGGTGAGGGGCTGGGTACCCGGCCCGGGGTCTCCGCATCAGCGCCCCCTGACTCCCTGGAAGGACGAGCCGTGCCCTCCTGGGCTCCCCCAGCACAGGATCCTCCATCCCCCGGGCGCAGACCCCCCTGCCAGCCGGGACTCGCTGGGAGTGAGCCTGCGGGCTGATGTCCCCCAGCGACGCCGCGGCTGGGGCCCGGGCTTTCTCCCCACGGGGCTGGGCCCTCGGGCCCCCGAGTCCTGGCGCGGCGGGCGGCCCTGGGCCTCCAGCCTGTTCGGGGAAGGACCGGGCCTCCCGTGTCCCCAGGAGGGAAGGACACGCCCGGGTCCACGCCCCACCACCCTGTGCAGACACCTGCTGGGGTCCCTGGTGTGCATCCGGCCTGCTAACGAGAGGATGGCGCGTCTGGGCTTAGAGCTGTGTCCCCGGGCAGGTGTCCGAGGGCCTGGCACACGGGTGCCCACCCTGGGAGCCTGCTGGAAGTGTGAGCTGCCGGCAGGAGGGAGAGCCCTGGCGGCAGGGTGGCGGCCGAGCCCCGTGAGACATTCGTGCTGCCGATGCCCCAAGGACCTCGTGGGTATGCCCGGTCAGGAAGTCGTGGGCCCCCGCCGTGCCAGGGGTCCTGGGGTCAACCTTGGGGTCCTGCCCCAGGCTTGCAGATCCCCGGGGCCTCGGCCGCAGGTGAGCCAGCCCTGCCCCGGGGAGGAGGCTGCCCGCCAGGCACCCAACGCACCCTGATGCCCCCGTGTAGCCCCCCGAGGACACGAGCACAGCGCCCACTCTGCCCCCTCAAAGCTGGGAGTGTGGAGGTGCCCCCAAGACTGAAGGATCCCAGGCCAAGTATGTTTGGCCTTGCCTCTTGGAAGCCCTGCTCACCCCCTCCTTCCCTGAGGTCCTGGGGCTGGACACAGGGCTGGGGGCCTGGGGGTGATGCCAGGAGAGCCCGGACACCCTCTGGGTCACAGGCCACCTGTCACTGCCCACCTGCGGCTGTGCCCCAGCCTCACACAGATGCTCCCCAGCTCTGCCCGCCTCCTGGAGCCCGCGCGGCCCTCCCCTGCCCACGGGATCTGGGCGCAGGGCCCCCCAGGGCTGTGTCCGCAGGCACGAAGCCCCAGCCAGAGCCGCTCCACCCAGAGATGCCCAGTCCCTCCCGCCTCCCCCCTCCCAGGGCAGGTGGGGCCCCAGGGCCAGGGAAAGGCAAGGCCGCTCAGCCCCGGGGAGCCCTGAGGAGCCCAGAGGAGGCGGAGGGACGAGCTGGGGCCCAGGCTCCAGAGACTCTGTCTCCTGCCTCTGCGTCCTGCCTCCTCCAGGGGCAGGAGCCCCGCTGAGTCAGGGGAGGGGTGGGGAGGGGTGGGGAGGGGTGGGGAAGGGTGGGGCCGGGTGCAGAGGGAGCCTCAGGTGTGGAGCATTCCCGAAGCAGGGAAGCCTGGAAGCCTGGGGCGGCCGTGGACAGACCTCAGAGATGGCCTCTGGGCTCCCCGCTGACTCACTAAGGAAGTGCAGGGGAGCTGGGAGGAGGGGTGGGGAGGGGAGGGGGGAGGACAAGGCTCCACAGGGCCTCCAGAGCCTGCTCCCTCCTCCCTCCCGGGCCGTGGGCTGCAGCCACAGCTCTGGGGGTGGGGGGGCGCGGGGAGGGCCGCAGGGGTGGGCTGGGCTGCTGGGGAGGGTCCCATGGAGCCTGAGGGCGCCTGTGGGGTCCCTTGAGGCTGGGACTTCCTGAGACAACTTCCAGCCTCAGGCTTTGAATCAGCAGCTCCGGAGGGGCCTGCGGTTTGCCAGCTGGGCCGCATGGCCTGGGGCTGAGGGGGCAGGGCAGCCAGGGGACCCAGATGGGGGTCCACGTCCAGCCCGGGGCGCAGTGTGGGGTGTGAAGGAGCCTAGTGGGCCCCCTCCCCGGGGTTGCAGGGAGGACACTGGTCTGGCCTTGGGCTCCCAGCACCTTGGGGGCGGCCTGCGGGGGGGCGGGAGGCCCCGAGTGCTCACAAGTAGGGAGGGCAGGGAAGTGTCCCCCCACCCCCTCCCTCTCTAGCCCCCCCAATCACCCTACACCCCTACACACACATACACACACACACACACCAGTTGGTCACAGGGGACCCTGAGCAGACCTCAGACGAGGCCCAGACAAGCAGGAGACCCGCCTTCCCTGCCCCAGCCTGAGCCTCTGCACCCCCAGGGCCCTGGCGCCTGGAAAAGCCTGTTCTGTGGGGCCACCTGCCCCTCCCCCTCCCTGGCCTGGGCCCTGTGCCGGCAGGTGGATCCTGGCATCCGGTGGGATGCGGAGCAGGCTGGGGGCTGGGCTCACCCCAGGGAGGGAGAGGAGGCCTGCCCCACCCTGCACCTCCCCACAGACCCTCAGGGTGCCTCCTGGCTTCCAGGGTCTCCTGGGGCCTAGAGGAAGGGGGGGCAGGCCTGGGGGCCCGGGGATCGCGGGGAGAGCCGCAAGCGGGTCGGGGCGCCCCCCAAGAGGTGGGAGGTGGGGGAGCAGCGGGAGGGGTCAGAGCTCCCCAGGCAGAACTGGGCCCCCTCCCCCCCGGGGCCCGGCCCTTCCAGCCCTGCCCCTGCACCCGGGGCTCCCGAGCTCTCCTGGGAACCCACAGCTCTGTCTTACGCTTTCTATTTTTCAAATAAATTATACATTTTGATGAAATAGGGTTTTAGGGCAGCCCGGGTGGCCCAGCGGTTTAGCAGCACCTTCGGCCCGGGGTCCGGGATCGAGTCCCGCATCGGGCTCCCCGCATGGGGCCTGCTTCTCCCTCTGCCTGTGTCTCTGCCTCTCTCTGTGTCTCTCATGAATAAATAAATAAAGTCTTTAAAAAAAAAAAAGAAATACGTTTTTAAAAAGCTGTTCATTACAGAAAAGGTGAAAATACAAAAAGTTTCCTTTTGGGGAAGACACGGACAGGAGATCATGGGGGGGACAAAGGGGGTGAAGGGCCGGGGAGCCGTCTCTCTGGCCTGCAGCCCGGCTAACATGTGCTCCCGCAAAGCAGGGGTGTGGGTCCCGCAAATCTGCGCTACGGGCCGGGGTGCGGTAAGGGCAGGGGTGCCTCATAGGCCGGGGTGCTGCAGCCCCAAGGACAGGTGGGGCCAGGAGGGCGTGGCCTGCGCCCTGGGGTGCCCCCACCGGCAGCTCAGGGTGCCGTGTGGACGGAGGGGGCGTCTCTCACCGTGTGGATCCCCCAAGGTGGCCGGGCTTCGTTCTCTGACACACTCACAGAGAACGCGAGTTATCTCCAGCGCCCACCGTCCGCGGGGGAGCTCCGAGCCGCCCACCGGACGCCTGACGGTGCCCGAGGGTGTGGCCTGGACCACAGGGGCTCCGGGCCAGGGAGGCGCATCCATCCCCACCCACGTCCCCTTCGGTGCCTGGGAGGCGAGACGTGGGCAGGAGACCCCCCCGGGGACCCGGCTGGGCTCTGGGGGAAGGGCCCGCCCTCCCTGCACCCCCAGGCACCCCCAGCCCACCTCCAGGGCTCCCGGGCCGGTCCAGCTTGTCCCCCAGGGCCCGGGGGGTGGCCTCTGACAGTCGGGGCGGTGTGGTGGGCAGGAGGGGGCTCAGCAGAGACACGGCATGGCCGTTCCTGTGCATTTCCAGGTGGGGGGGCAGGTCACCCCGACAGGTCCCTGCCCCCTCCCAGCCTGGCCCTGGAGGCCCCACCGCCCCTCCCCACCCATCAGCCCCCTGCCCGGGCAGCAGCTGAGAAGCGACGTGGGCCACACGTCCCAGGCGGTGGACCCGGGGCAGCAAGAGTGCGTCCAGCGGAGCCCTGACCTGGGGCCCGGTGGCCCCCGTGGTTGGACCCGTGGTTGGACCCGCGTTTGGACCCTCGCCAGCCGGGAGGACACTGACCGCGGGGCTCTGTCCTTTCCTGCGTGGCCCCTCCTCCTGAGGCCCAGGCCATCCCAGCCTGCCTGCAGCAGGGGGGTCTCTGGTCCCCGGGGGCACAAGACCTCCTCCAGAGAGATGGACGGGCCCTCCGGCCTCGGGGGGCGCAGCACGCCAGGACCCCGGGGCCCTCCCACGCGCGTGTGCCCTTCCTGGGACACAGGGGCCGTCCTTGCAGGTAGTGCCCTCCAGACGTGTGACCTGGATTTCTCAGAGGCCACTGCCGTGGAAGCCACCAGAACACACGCCAGCCCAGTCCATGAAGCAGGGGTGCGTACAGACAACTGCGCGTGAGCGTGTGCACACACATGCAGGTGTGTAAGCGGGTGTGTGCACATGCGTCTGGGCCCGCCGGAGGGTCAGCAGGCTTGTGTGTGTGCGAATGACCAGAAGGTCCTCTTCACTGCTGCTCGAAGCTGCCAGGGGGGCAGAGCGACACCGTGCAGGGGCCTCCCGGCCCTCCGAGGGCCGAGGGCGGGCGGCGAGGGAGGCCGCAGCCCTGGAGGGAGAAGCAGAGGGGGAGGAGGGGGGCAGGACGTCCTCGTCCTGACACAGCCCGACAGCCCGGCCCTCCCTTCAGCGGACGAGGGGACCCCGGCCCAGCGCCGACCCTGGCACGACCTTCAGACTTGGGGGACGGGCCGCCAGCCTGGACGGGAGGGGGGCCTCACGCACCTTCCAAGGGAACATTCTCCAGAGGGGACCGTGGAGGAGGGCGCCAGCCTCGCCCCCAGTGCGTGTGGGCTGCTGGGCCCCCAGGGCCTGTGGTGTCCCCGCGTGGCCCTGGGGGGATGGTGAGCCCAGTGGGGGCAGCAGTGGGGAGGGCGACGCCCCTGCACAGCCGAGCGCGTACTGGGGGCTGCCTCCGCGGGGCCGCCGGGTCCCTGGAAGCAGGGGGAGCTGCCGTCGGGGCCCAGCCCCAGAGGGAGGCACACAGGGGGCACCGCCCTGGGACCCCAAGGCTTGCTGGGCGCCTCCACCTGGCCTCTGGGTGGTCCATGCAGCCACGCGGGGCACGGGGGCCCTCTCCTGGTCACTTTGCAGAAGACACAGCCACCAGCAGGCACGTGGCCCCTTGTGCTCACTGCCCACGCTGTCCCCAGGCCCTCCCTGCCCCCCCTTTCGCCCTGCCCCCAGGGCCACGCTGTCACCTGGGCCCTCCCTGCCTCCAGGGCCTCCCTGCCCCCAGGCCCTCGCTGCCCCCCTTTCTTCCCTGCTCCAGGGCCATGCTGTCCCCTGAGCCCTCCCTGCCCCCACCGTACACCCCATCCCCCGGGCCCTCGTGCCCCCAGGAGTGTGCTATACCCCGGCCACACCCCTCCTGTTCACCTGTGAGTGCGAGTCCTCCACCCCGACAAGCCTGGCGTCTAGGACAGAGGGCCAGCCCCTCCGTCTATGGGGACTTGGCTCAGGTCCTGTCGAGGTCTCTGCCCTGGGGGCCCGGCCCTCCCGAAGCCACAGCACCTGCAGGACCCACCCCCCCACCCCCCCACCCCCGGGCACAGCTGCCTGTGGTTTGTCCTCCCACGGCTCGGGGCCCGAGGGGTCCTGAGGAGGAGGAGGCAACATGCTGGGTTTCACTTGGCCACATCCAAGCAGCTGGACCCGGGCCAGGAAATGACAAACGGCTCCATGCCTCGGTTTCCACTTCTAAACCCCAGGGTCGTATTCCCCCCTCCTAGGGTGCACAGAACATTCCAGATGTACGAAGCTCCTGCGGCAACAGAGCCCACATGCACCTCGGGGACGTGTGAGCCCCTGCTCTTTCACTGGGCCCCTTTGGGGTCACTCGAGACCCGGCCTAGAGCCCCACCCAGGGCCTGAGGAGGGCAGGGCGGGTGGGCCGACCCTCGCTCCCCTGGGTCCGCCTGGGTGTCCACGGGGAAGTGGTGCCGTCTGGACAGGTCTGGGTGTGGGGCCCGAGGGGCTGCAGACGCAGGCCGGGGCAGCGACAGAGGGGGCCACAGAGGTTCCCAGAGGGTCCCAGAGACCAGACGCAGAGTTTTTAAAAAATTCATCCACCTGCACCGATGCTGGCCAGGGCGGAGGGCGGGACGCGGGAGGCGGGCCTCTGGCTGCTGCTGGGCCGGGGCCTGTGGGCTGAGCTGGAGCCGGGGCAGCAGGCCCGCGAGCCCTTCCCTCCCTGCGAGGACGGGGGTCCCGGCACCCGGAGGACGGGGTGGGGGTGACACTGGCACAGGCAACCCCCGCAGGACGCAGACTGTCGTGGGCCGCGGACAGCGAGGCCCCGTCCTACTGTGGCAGTGAAACAGCGGAACCGGACAGGACGAGAGCACGTCCCCAGACCCCCAGGCCGCATGGCCCGAGAGCCGGGGGGGCGGGCCCAGGGCGGGTCATGGCCATAGCAACCGCGAGGCCGGTGGGGTGACGGCCGGTGGGAGCCAGGACGTGCACCAACACCCCACGCGGACCCATGTCCGAGCACTCGGGAGTCCGCATCACACAAGTGGCCCACGGGCTGGAGCCAGCTCACCGGAAGGGGCGGCTCCCGGGGACCCCGGACCCTCCATCCTGGGGCCTCTGGGCCTCGGGGCCGCTCCCTGAGCCCCGAGCCTTCTGCGAGTGTCCCCTAGTGGGTCGGCACCAGATGCAGCACTTGGGCCTCACTCTCGGGTCCTGCCCATGGGTGGGAGGTGCCCCCCTCCCGCCTCCTGAAGTGCCAGCAGGGCGGTGGCCGGGGCCCAGGGAGGCGAGGATGTCGGTGGGCTTCATGGGTGTGCCTTTATGTGCACAGGTCCCCGCGGTGGTGACCGCTGACAGCCCGTGAGCAGCCCCCATCGGAGGGCCACCTGCACGCGGCTGAGAGCGGGGGTGGGGGGTGGGGGCGGTCAGCTTCTCCCTCTCCACTGCTCCACAGCCCCGTCAGGGGGTCAGGGGGCCGTGCCACCGAGGGAAACGCAGTCGGGCTCCAGGTGGCCACGTGCAGGCTGGAGCCCGGTGAGCCCCGGGGCAGGGGTCCCCGAGTGGGGCGCACTGAGGGGGTCTCAGAGAGGCCCTGCCAGCCCCAGGCCAGTGCCCTGTGGCCGTCTGTTAGTAGGAACCCAACCCCACGGAGCACAGAGGGGCTTCCATCCGCCCAAACCTCAGCCCAGGGGGACCCACACCCCCGCCAACTCCACGCGTGCCATCAAGTGGCCGCAGTGGGAGGGGGGCTGGATGGGAATGGGCTCCGACCCCACCTTTCCCGGGATGCTGGCAGGGGCTGCTGCGGGTGGCAGGGGTGGGGGGAGAGGGAATGACACAGGCACCCCCAAGACACCCCCGAGAGAGAGACACTCCTGCCATCGGCCATCGCTGCCAGGAGTCCGTCCTCCAGGGAAGGTCCTCCTGCCTTCTTAGCACAAGTCCCCGGGAACCATGGTTGGGGGGCGGCCAGGAGCAGGGGGAGGCAAGCCTGAGCAGATGTGCCCCCCCCAGGCGCCCCGCCCCCCGGGACCCACAGCTGCACCCACCTCTGTCAGCAGAGGGCGCCTACATGCTGGGGTGGGGGGGGCTGCACACCTGCCCGCTGCACTGCACCCCCCTTCACGCGGCCTACAGGCTGCCCCCGACCCCGCAGCACCGAAGTTGCACCGAAGACCCTTCACTACAAACCCGCGGAGACACCACAGAAGACTTGAAAGTCTATTTTATTATTTTTTAAGACCTTTGATGTATTTAAGAAATCTCTACACCCAACGTGGGGCTCGGACTCACAACCCCTGAGATCAAGAGTTGCGTGCTCTGCTGACTGAGCCGCCAGGCACCCAAGACTTGCAAGTTTAAAGAACAAAACGAAAAAAAAAAAAACAAAAACAAAATGAAACAATAAAAATAAAGAACAAGGGTCCCTCCCCACCCTCCAGCGGGAGACACCAGGGTGGCCCCCTCCTCCGGGGCCTCCCCCCAGGTGGTCTTCCCCAAGGCAGGTGCTTGTTTGCCCGCATCTCTCACCTTCCTTACCTGTGCCCTGGTGTCACTAGGGTTCTGTGAGCCCACAGCCACCGCCAAGCTCTCTGCAAGGATGCTGTGGCGACACCTTGGTGGCCGTGTGTGGGGGTTGCCATGTCACCAGCAGCAGCATCTCCATCACCTCCATCATCACCATCATCTCCATCTTCAATCTCTATCATCTTCATCATCCCCACCACCATCTTCATCTCCATCATCTCCATCATCATCACCGTCTTCGTCTCCACCATGACCGTCATCACCATCATCCTCTGCACCACCATCATCATCTCCACCATCGTCTCCACCATCTCCATCTTCATCTTCACCACCGTTGCCCCCTCTACATGGAGTCTGGGGCCGAGCTGCGGGTCAGGAGGCAGCAGCCCTTTACAGACAGCACGAGGGGCTTCTCCTCCGTGACGTGGAAACGACTGGGCTCCCAGCTCTGAACCCGGGAGGGTTTGGGTGCCGGGTGGGCGGCGCAGGAAGGGATGCGGGACAGCCGCCCCCGGCCAGGCTCCCCGTATGACCTTGACCACAGACAGGCCCCTCCTACAAGGCCATATGGCCCCTGATGGTCTCCCGGGCTGAGCACCCATATTCGTGACCAGCATCCAGGAGCAGGGGCAGCGCTCCAGGGCGGGGGTGTGGGGGCTGCACCGTGGCACCCGCGGGCCGGGCATGTCACTCGGTGGTCCTTACGGGCTCTCCGACCGCCTCGGGCCGACTGTGGACACGCAGTGACACGGTGGCTTTGTGCGTGGTCTGGTCTTGTGTGTGCACACGTGCGTGCGTGCTCCTCTCAGGCCGGACTCTTGCCTCCCGGAAGGAGGGTGAGCGAATTTCTTGTGGCCACTGTAACCAATGACCACAGCTCCGTGGCTTAGAAAATATAAATCTACCATCTTGCAGCCGGAGGTCAGAGGTCTGAAGTGGGCTAAGCACGGGCGGGGGGGGTCCCACAAGGTGTCGGGGGGGAATCTGTTTCCTTACGTCTTCCAGCTTCCAGAGGCGCCTGCACCCCGCGCTCATGGCCCCCCCATCTTTGAACCAAAGGGCGCCCCTCTCTGACCCACGGGCTCTCCGGCCCCCTGCTCCCCGGCAAGGAGCCTCGAGAGGATGCTGGTCTGCCCGGATCAGCCCGGCGCCTCCCACCCTAACACTGGCCGTGTGTCAGCCTTCGTCCCATTGGCCACCGGAGTCCCCTGGCCGTGCATGGGGACGACCCACGGGTCGTGGGGTTAGGGGTCCGGACGTGGACATCTTGGGGGCCTTCATCTTCCCACCACGTGGGGCCTCTTCCCGGGAAGCCAGGCCGCATGCCTGGAGTTGAGGTGGGCACCCCACGCGGTGAGCCCCTGCCGGGTGCCCGGGGCGCAGGTGCGAATAGTGGTCTCGGTGATGGGCGGCGGCCACCTGCCCGGGCCGGCGGAGGGGGGGCGTCGGCAGGTCCTCCTCCCCGCAGACGGGCGGGACATCCCAGGAGGGAGGACAAGGGGCAGGGCACCGTCACCGAGGCCCGGCTCAGGGGTTCTGGCTGCAGGGCAGGTCGGGAACCCCTCAGAACCCTTCAGCGGACGCCCCACAAGGGACAGCGAGGAACGGCCTGTGTGCTTCGTGGGGCAGGACGACCAGCGCCCTCGAGCTCCGCCTGACTGCGGGCCGTCCCCGACGCCGTCCCCGTCTGCTGGCAGCCTCAGGGGAAGCCGGACATGCGGCGACAGCGGCACACGAGGGACCAGGTGTGTCCTGCGCCCGCCCGCCTGGCTGAGGAGGGCAGAGGACAGAGCAGGCGCCGTCGGCCCCCGGGGCCCTGTCCCTCGTGAGCCGGGGGCAGCCGCAGGCCAGGTGGCCACCAGGTGACGGTCACGCTGTCTGGGGCAGGGAAGGGCCCTCCTGCCTTCCTGCTCAGCCCGGGCCTGCGCGCAGTTCCGACTCTGGGTGGGGCCCCCCCGGGACCGGGCCTTGGGGACCCCAGGACCCTGCCCTCACCTGCCCGGCTCCTGTTCTGAGGCCCCGGGCGTCCCCCCATCCCGCCCCTTCCGTCCCCCCCCCCCCACCCCGCCTCAGGCCTCACCTCCTCCCTGGAGCCCTCCCGGCCCCTCCCTCTCCTTCCCAGGCCCGGCCTCTCCTGCGGCTCGTGCCCCGGCACTACCCTTGCTCCTCGCGTGGGGGCGCTTCGGGACACTAGATGGGGGACGAGACAGCGAGGGAGGAAGAAGGCCGGGAGGGGCTCCACGCGCCTGGCTAGGACGTCCCGGCCGCGGGGTGGCGCCGGCGCTGCACATGGGCCTGGGGACCCAGGGACGCGCTGCAGGGCCCGCCTGGGGCGAGGGGCTGCCCCCGGGGCTGGCAGCCCAGGTGCCTCGGGGTTGCCGGCGACCCCTCGGTCGGACACAGCCCAGAATCGCTGTCTTGTGTTTCGGGGGGCCTGTGTGTCCTGCCTCCCGGGTGGGGGTCCCGGCGCAGGGCTGGGGCCTCCCAGGAGCACCGCCGCGGGCGTGAGTGCGCTGCCCGGGAACTTGCCCTCCCTCCGGCTTGAGCGGCAGCCGCCTCCTGGAGGCACCGGGGGGCTCCCCTGGGACGGCCCCTGCCTCCTGCCTGCAGGCCCCTGGGCCCCGGGGCGCCCCCCGCCCTGACGGAGGGTGAAGCGGGGCACCCGCAGCTCTTCCTCGCAGGGTACGTAGGAGCCCTAAGACCAGCACCGATGACGGGGCTCCCCCGGGGCCATGGGCTCGTGGGACGTCATGAGGTCCTGGGGACCCGCGCAGTCACCTTCCAGCCAAGCGGGAGGCCTGCTGCTGCTTCTGAGGCCACCTTGGAAATGGATGCTGGGGGCTTGGGGACAGAAGTGATGGGGGGGCCTTCAGCCAAGGACCACAGGGCTTGGTCAAGCCTCTCCGTCCAGCGGCCGGCAGCGCTCTTGGCCAAGGCCGAGGGTCCGCGCCACGCTCCTTCCAAGCGGGCGGCCGTCGAACCCGGACAAAGCCCAGGCCTCGTTCTGGAGCCGTGTGTACCGGCAGGGAGGCAGCAGGGAGCAGACTACCTGCAGGCCCCCCCGGGCCCCGGGGAGCAGTGGCCCAGGAAGCCAGGACACCAGGGCTGACACCGGGCCTGGATTCCCGGGGGACAAGCCAGAGCACTGCACCCACATCGGGGGGCGCCCAGGGGCCGATTCGCCTTGGCCTCCTGCTTGCCCTGCAGACCCGGGAAGCTTCTAGAAAGTTCTCTTCTGGGAGGGGAGAGCCTGCTGTAGGGGGCTCTGGGAAAGGACAGCGGGCTAGGGAGTGACCCAGGCTGCCCCTAGCACGCCCCGGGGGGACCCAGGGGGCAGCACCCAGGCTCCCTCCCACGGCTCGGGCTGCTCCAGGTCTCCTCTTAGTGAGGGCTGGGTGGGGGCGGGCGGAGCTGCAGCTGGACCAGGCGGGGCTGGCAGGGGGCCGGCCGAGAGGCCCCAGAGCCGACGCAGACACTTAGAGCTCGGGGAGCCGGCCCCCGGCACCCCCACAGGCGGTACAGGCCTGAGTCTGGGGCCCAGCGCCGGGACAGGCCCGGGATGTAGGACGAGAGCCAGGCTTGTGTTCCGGCCGCAGAAGCGGAGCGTCCGGGCCTGGGATGGGCCTCGGGATGGTGATGTCCCCTCACCAGGCGTCAGCGTGAGCGTCTGGGGGCAGGCCCGTCCCCTGGGAGCCGCCTCCCTGCGTCTGCTGGAGCCCGAGGCCGGGCCTGGGCCCAGCCCTTCCTTCGGCGTTGGCTGAGGCCTCGCAGACAGGCCCCTCCCGCCCCACGCACCACGAGACTGAAGCGTCCCCAGCGGCGCCCAGGGGCCAGCACGGAGACGCAGGCGGACATCGTGCCCGGGCCGCCCTGCCCTGTGCCCCACAGAGACCCCCTTCTCCAGCCCCCATCGGTCTCGCCTGGGCCCCTCTCCTCCGACGGGCTCTGCGCTCCCCAGGGCGGGTTGCACTCGCGGGGCAGGAGGTCGGTGCGCAGCTTCGGAGATGACGGTGGTCAGGGAGCAGGGGCAGGGGCCCGCTCTGCACCTGCAGACCCGGCCGTCTCCCCGAGAAGCAGGCGGGGGGCGGCGGCCGGGCTGAGGAAGGGGTCGGGCCCACGGAGGGTCATCAGCCCCCTGCTCACCAGCTCCCACTGCACCTCTAGGGACGTCGGTTGGGCCCAGGCCACAGATGCGGAACGGAGGCCAGGAGGGCTGGGTCCCCTGCCAAGGTCACTCTGCCTTCAGCAGCAGCGCTGGACGCCAACCAGGAGGCCCTAACGTGAGGCCCCCTGAGCCCCCCCCACCCGAGGCCGGAGCTCTGGGCCCCGCACCCCCGGCAGGCTCCGCAGCACCCCCAGGGCGCCCAGCACCCCCGCAGGCGGACCAGGAGCCCTGCCCGCCCGCCCTGGAAGGGCCGCCGCCGCCCGCGGCCAGAGCCTCATGTTTTCTGGCTGCAGCAAACAGCCCCTCGCCGCGTCCCAGCTGGCCCTGGCCCGGCGTCTGGAGGGGGCGCAGCCAAGCCCGAGGCAGGGCCTCTTGTCCAGCATTCCAGGGATCCTGGCGTCCGCCCGTCGCCCTGGGCAGGGTGCTCGTGCCAGGCTGGGCGAAGGGACACAGGCCCCGGGGGTCACCTGCTCTGCGGCCAAGCTGGCCCCGGGCTCCGGCGTGTGGTCCCGGGTCGGTGGGGCCCCTCCCCCAGGGAGCAGCAGGGCCGGGTGGGCCGGGGGTGGCTGGGGGTGGGCGCCAGGTCCCCACGGGTGCCCGCCCGTGACACCCCCCCCCGGGCCTCCTGGGGGCAGGATGGAGGCTCTTCCTTCTCAGAGCAGCGCGTGCCGGCTGGAGGTGGGAGCGGCGGTGCCGGCCTGGCTCCGGACAAGCCCATCTGGAGTTCTGGTCTGGCCGGACTCCAGGGAGCCGGGCCTGTCCCACCCCGACCCGGAAGCGTCCAGGACACCCCGGGGGCCGATCCAGGGCCCGCCCACCGGTCCGCAGGAGGAGGAGCCGGCCGCAGGCCCGGGGCACCGCGGGTCCTGACCCCCGAGGTGGTGCCCGGCGTCCCAGGAGTGGGCAGGCGGCGCCCCCGGCCCAGCAGACACCCCCGGGGCTGGGTCAGGGGGCCCCCCAGTGGGGTCAGAGTCACGTCTGTGCTGGGCTCCCCGGCTGCCGGGCCCCGGCCCTGCGTGGAGCTGCCACACTTCTGCACATGTCCGGGTCTGGGGTCCCCCTTGGGCTCCCCCCGGGGCTCCTGCCCTGGCCCTCGGGGCCCCCAGAGCCGGAGGATTGGGGCCCCACCCCCCACCGCTGTGTAATTCAAAACAGAAACAGTGCTAAGCTGTCAAGTACGTGGAAGGAGGTCAAGGTTCTGCTCTTTCCCATAGAGACTCCTTGGATGCCGTTTTGGAAATAACAAATACCAAATCCTTTCTAAAAATGTCACTGGTGGCCTGGCCCAGCTGTGGGCAACCCCCAAGGCCCGCCCGTCACCTACTGCTGGCTGCCTGCCGCCCTAATCCGCCCAGAAGAAAAGCCCATTGCTGGAGCGGCAGCGAGGGCGGCCCGGCTTCTCCCCGGGGCCGGGCTGCGGTGGGCGGGGGCTCAGCCTCCTTCCCACCAGGACCTGCCCCGGGGGGTCCGCACTGTCCCGGCTCCAGACCCGAGACTCCGGAGGAGGACGCTTTCCTGGAGCGCCTGCTGGGGCTCATCCCTCCCCGAGCCAGCCCTGGGCCGCCTGCCCACCCCGCGCCGGGACAGCCGAGTGCCAGGTCCACTGGGAGTGGCCCCCAGCACGGAGGGCCACCCGCCTGGCTGGGACGGAGGCGACCGGCCTGCAGGAGCGGCGCTCCACCTGCCGCTGGCCTCTAGGTCAGGCCACTCGCCTCCCCCACCTGCCAGTCCTGGAGGTGGCCGGCAGGTCCCTGCTTCTCGGAGCACAGCTACACGTGGGGACACTGAGGCCAGGAGAGGTCAGTCCTGCCTGAGGACACGGGCCACCGTGGAAGCCCAGAGTGTGGGAGGGAATGAAAGACCCTCGCCACCCGGCGGCCGCCGGCAACTTCCTGTGGTGTCCACCACCGAGCCGGGGCCACCTGCAGGCAGGGACAGGGTGGGGCACACCGCGGTGACGCCTCAGTGACCACTGGAGATCCAGGCCCCAGCGGTGACCCAGAACCCAGCGCTGGCCACTTCCCAGTGAAGGAAGCATCCAGAAGGAGGGGTGGCCCAGAGGGCAGGAGGGTCCGTGGGCTCCCTGCTCCCAGGGTCGCCCCCGGGCGGTGCTCCGCAGGAGGGGGGCCCCAGTGTGTCCCGGGCCCGCCAGTTCGGAGGAGCGTGGTGGGAACTGCGGAGGGAGAGGCCCCCCCGGCCTCGCTGCCTCCCCTCAGACCTGCTCTCCTCACCGTGGCCCAGATTCTGCTTCTGGAAATACACTCCCAATTAAACCGAAAAGCCCAGAGAGGGCAGCGGGGAGTTATACAACACCTTGTTACCGGGGCTCCCAGCGGGCTGCGGGTCGCGCAGTGGCCCGCCCAGGCCCGGTGGCACGGAGGGGGCAGGGAGGCGGTGCGGCCACCAGGGCCCGGCCTCCGTCCTGGGAGGGTGACCTGGGCGCCTGCAGGCCCCCATCTGCAGAGAGGGGATGTGGCCCCTCCCAGGGCAGCCTAGTGACAGTGCTCGGGTCAGTAGGGACGCGGCCAGCAGCTGGCTCTGCCCTCCAGGTGGCTCACGCACGGGGTGCGCAGGAGGTTCTGCAGGGCCGCCAGGCTGGGCTCGGGCATCCCAGGCTTGGAGGGGCCCCAGGAGCAGCAGCACCAGCTCCGTCCTGCCCGGGGTGGGGGGGCCTGGGTGCTGACCCTCACACCCTCCTGCCCGGTGGGTCCTCCTGATGGCTGGGCAAGGGCTGGGTGTGCCTGAGGCGGGCAGGGCTGTCATCAAGCCGCATCACAGCCCAGAAAGTTCTGGCAGAGCTGAGTACTGGCCCCGTGCTGGAGCAGGAGGTGTTTATGGCCCCTTGGCCCGGAGGAGCCCAGCCAGATCCAGTTCCTCAGCCTGAGCCCAGCGGCAGGTCCCCCTCCCGGCCCCACACGCAGTCCCCTCAGCCGCGGGCTCAGTTCCTCAGCCCAGAGGTTCACCTGCGTCCGCCTCCTCCTAAACCACGGGCGCTGCCCCCCGCAAGCATAGGTGTCAGGACATCCGTGAACCAGGGACAGCCCCGTCCCCCACACGCCCAGAGCCCGAGGGAACCGGGGCCCTGCAGCCGCGTCCTCGTGTCCTGGCCCCAGGACTGCTCCTGGCCGCAGAGCTCACCCCAGGCCCCCCAGGCCCAGATGCAGGTGGAGGGGGGTCGGGGTGGCAGGGGCTTCCCGTGAGGCGGGGCCCTGGCAGGCAGGGGGGTGGGGGGAGCCCTGGCTCTCTTTCAGCCCTCCTTCCTGGGGGGGGGTGCACTTTGTCTCCAGGGGAAACTGCTTATTTGTTTAGGAAAATATGTTAATGGGCCTTTCAGATCTGAAGGGAAAGTCCTGGAATCCTGGGGCACAGGCTGGGCTCAGAATGGGGGGGCTCTGCAGGAAGCCCGCCTCCCCCCCCCCCACCCGGGGGCCTGCGGGGCAGCTGACCCCAGGACCAGGACCAGGACTGGGCGGTCTGGGGGGGATTAGGCCTACCTGGGTTTCGTCTGATTCCTCTGGTGCTCAGAGGCACCAGGCATGTTCCCTGCAGACATTTGATTTATTTTATTGAAACCCCTGGGTCCTAGTCTTTCGCATTTTCCACTTGCTGTTAGTTTTGGAGCTCTTCTCCTATCGCCACTGTTTTTTCCTGTTTGTCACTTGGCTTCTAATTTACTGAAGACATTTATGTATAGAAATGGGAGGATGGTACACGATGTGGGGAAAGACGTCAGGGCTCGAAGCCGAGGCCAAGAGAGGGTTCTTGAGACGTCCTTGGTGCCAGAAGGTGGTTTGATTGGAGCCCGAGGACAGGACCGGGGGCAGGAAGAGCTGCCCGGGGTGGGGGGGTGAGGAGGGGCCCGAGTATCCTTCCCAGTTGGGAGGCGTCAGGGAGTGCGTGAGTCTCTAAGGAATTGGGAAGCTCAGTCTGCAGGACCTGGAGCTGCTGGCAGGAGTCACATGAGTCATGAGTCACGAGAGCCTCCGCGCGGGGGGCCCTGGGCTGGGGGGTGGTCGCCGGCACGGGTCTCGGGCCTTTAGAGGTGAAGTCTCTAGAGGAATGTTTATGTGTTGGAGGAGACTCACGGGTCCCGGGGTCGGGGTCGGGCTCCGATTGCCTGTCGCCTCGGTGGGTGCTAACGTCGAGGCAGCCGAGTCCCTGGAGGAGGAGGACGCGTCAGCAGGCGGCCCGGAGCCAGGAGACCTAATCATTTCCCTCCTGCCTTGGTTTCCCACCCAGTGCTCACTGAGTTAGCCATAGTTTCCTTTGATGAGGTCTCCGGGTTTATGCTCAGAGAGTTCTTATCAAATTCAAAATTGGCGCGAATACGCCTCTTTCATTTACGGCATGATTGCTTGTGCTCATTTTTTTCATACTTCTCTAGCCCATCTGGAATCAATTTATACGGATGCTTGGCCAGGGCGACAGCTTTATTCTCCTCTCCCAATAATTAGCCAATTATCCCAGCGAGGTTGGTCGGATACTCGTTACGGTCCGGGTCCGGGACTGGGGCTACCTGGCTGCGGGCGGGGCTCAGAGCGAACCCAGGAGGCGAGCACTGGGCTCGAGGGGCCCCACGGGGAGGGACCGCTGCACCCCCCCCCCGCCCCGGGGCCAGGGACCCAGCCGGCCCCGGCCTCCCCCTCCTCCCGCCTCTCTGACCTGCCCTCCCTCCCTCTGCCAAAGCTCATCCCGGGGTGGAGAGCTCAGTGCAGCAGGATGACGTCAAACTGCAGCAATGGAAAGCCAGAGACTGAAGGTAGAACTCCGTCCTCGAAACTCGGAGCCAGAATTCTTTCCCCAGTGAGGTCATGGGCGAGTGGGAGGGCCGCGTGGGCGGGCGTCGCTTCCGGGGAGCCCCAGAGGAGAGGGTCCAGGGGAGGCCGGCGTGCCGCGGGGGCCTCGGAGCAGAAGCTGGCCACAGGCCCACGGTGTGCCCACAGCGCACACGGAGCCCCCACGTCCGGGTGGGAGGCTGGGGGTCACGGCAGGCCCACACTTCTGGGCCGGCACCGAAGGCCGGAGAAAGCACAAAACTCAAGGTGTTGAGGGCGGCAGAGAGCCGTGGAGGCAGCGAAGAGAAGCACATGAAATCCGTGGGGGTGGGAGCCTCGGGTCCTTTACCCAGAGACCCTTGCCCACCTGGGTCTGGCCCAGCACCGGGGGCCCAGATGAGGGGCCCTGCTGAGGAGAGCGAAGCCAGCTCCACACGCAGTCTTGCTCCAAGGCCAGGCGGGACCCTGGGGGCACCTCAAACACACCACGAGGGTTCTCTGAGCGGAGGCCTCAGGGGAGGCCGGGGGCCAGGCTGAGCGATTCCGAAAGGCAGAGGGAATCCCTGGCAGTCCCCCCGCGGGCAGGGAGCTCTGCAAGCTCGCCCCGGCCTCTTCCTCAAGACGTCGCTAGAAGGGAGCCTGGAATCAAGAGGCTGGAGGGTGGGCGAGGACACAGAGAGGTAGTCAGGGCCCTCTCGGCCTCAGACCAGCGAGGCGTACAGGCCCCGCCTGGGCAGCCCGGCCAGCTCCAGCCCTGACCCCCGCCTGACACCTGCGAGGTGGGACTGCTGTGAGGCAGCCTTCCCTGGATCTCGCCGGTCCTGGGACGCACAGTGTGAAGCATATAACGAACACTTATCACACATGGAGGAGGCAGGAAAATATGACCCATAACTGAGAGGAAAAATGGACAATGGAATTAGACCCAAAGATGATCCGGACATCGGGGTTGGCAGGAAAAGACTTCAAAATAACTATGATGAATACATTAAAGGAAATTGAGGAAAAGATGGAAAGTTTCACCAGAGAATTGAAATCTTTTCTTTTTTTTTTAATTTTAATTTTTTATTTATGAGAGTCACAGAGAGAGAGAGAGAGAGAGAGAGAGAGAGAGAGAGGCAGAGACACAGGCAGAGGGAGAAGCAGGCTCCATGCACCAGGAGCCCGATGTGGGATTCGATCCCGTGTCTCCAGGATCGCGCCCTGGGCCAAAGGCAGGCGCCAAACCACTGCGCCACCCAGGGATCCCCTGAAATCTTTTCTTAAAAAAACTATCATTGAAATTATAAGGGGCACCCGGGTGGCTCAGTCAGTTAAGTGTCTGAGTCTTGATCTCAGGGTCATGAGTTCAAGAACGACATTGGGTTCCATGTTGGGTATGAAGCCTACTTAAAAAAATTATAAAAAGATCAAATAGATGTTCTATAACCATATATTCAACATCTGAAATTAATAACTCAACCAATGCCCTAGGCAGCAGAACACAGGAATGAGGAACCAGACGCCAGGTTAACAGAAAATACTGAAGCACAGAGAATAAAGATGTATAAGGGGAAAAGCCAGAGAAACACGTAAGACATATGAAGCATGCTCAAAAGTTCTAATGTACTAATGCTTAGAGTTTCAAAAAGAGATGAAAGAAATGGGGCAGAAGTAATGTGCAAAGAGATAATGGCTAAAAATTTCCAGAACAAATGAAAAACATCAGCCCGTGGATTCTAGACTTTTGGCAGAAGAATCAAGCTAATGAAAATAAGGCAATTATTAACTCTGGGAAAACTTAAAGTTACATAATAAAGGAAATATAATTAAAGTACATCTCATAGCTCAGATCTGAATGACATTTGCCTTATCTAATAACACAAACACAATTTTGATTTAATAAAAATTGTGATATATCCCATAAAATAAGGAGGAGAGGGAGAAGCTCATGGGTCTGTATAATGGTGGAGGCAAGGAAAGAGAAGTTCAAACTTCCAAACTAAGAACCCAGTTGATAATACCTAAAAATGAAAAACTCAAGCAATGATAGGAGAAATGTGTTATTTAGAAATTTATGAGGTATGAAGAAAATTTTTTAAAAGGGCTATAAGTGGTCACCTCTGGGGAGCAGAAAATTTCTAGAAGTAAGAAGAATCAAGGGACCAGAGCATTATGCTATAAGCCTTGACTAACAATTCTGAATTTTAAAATGAATCATATATCACTTTGATTAATGTCAAGGTCAATGGATACTAATTATTATCAAATGCCTTTTGTGGTATTTATTAATAAATTATATTTCTCATTTACTTGTAGATATGATTAAATTATTGATACAGCTTGGATTTTATGATTCTAGCTGATTATTGTCTTCAAAGGATGAATCCCATGCACTCAATGCATTGTTAACTTGACTGCATTTAACTTGCTAGAAATTTATTTGGAATTCTTAGATCTGTATTCATATTTGAGACTGTACCATACGTTTTCTTTTCTCTTATTTCTTTTGTCTTTTTTTAGAGAGTGGGGAGAGGGGAAGGGGCAGAGGGAGGGGGAGAGAGAATCTTAAGCAGATTCCATGCTCGGCATGGAGCCTGATGCGGGGCTCATTCTCACAACCCTGGGATCATGACCTGAGCCAAAATCAAGAGTCTGACACTAGCCAGTGGAGCCACCCAGGTGCCCCACCACAGTTTTTCCTTTAATGCTGTCTTTGCCAAGCTTTAGTATCACGGTTAAACAAGATTCATAAAGGGATGCCTGCGTGGCTCGACGGTTGAGTGTCTGCCTTCAGCCCAGGTTGTGACCCCGGGGTCTTGGGATCGAGTCCCATGTCGGGCTCCCTGCAGGGAGCCTGCTTCTCCCTCTTCCTGTGTCTCTGCCTCTCTCTGTGGCTCTCATGAACAAATAAATAAGATCTTTTTTTAAAAAAAGAAAAAACTGGAATCCTAAAATTGAGAAGATTTTCTTTGTCTTTTCTTTTTTTTTTTTAAATAGGCTCCATGTCCAACATGGGGCTTGAACTCAACCGTGAGACCGAGTCACACACTCTACTGACTGAGCCACCCTGAGAAGGTATTCATATGTTTTTTAAAATTGATTATCAGTTTATATGGCATTGGAAAGAACTGTTGCTTAAATATTGAAATATCCACACTTAAAATTGTATTGATCTGCCACCACTTATGCAAACTTTCAAATTCATTCCATGGTTATTCACCTATCAAACTTTTCAAATTTTCTCTTAATACAGCTTTGGAAAAGCCTATTTTCTTGGAAAATCACCCTTTTCTTTTAGAGGTATAAATTTATTTTGATGTATGTTTTTCACTTATTATTCTTATGTTTTTTTTTTTAAGAATTGTTTTTGATACTTAACTTTGCATTGGAACGAAACACATGTAGATTGGTTCTACTTGTAATTTGTTTCAAAACTCACTAAAGTTTTTTTTCTAATTTCGAGCTGTCCCTCATCACAGTGTCCTTCGTTCGGCATCCTCCCTCCGACTCCGGCGTTGGGAAGCAGGAACGCACGCTCCCCCCACTTCTGGTGCATAGTCCATTCCTCCAGTTTACTTCCAGTTTCTCTATGACCTTCCCTTTGTTTTCTTTCCATCCATCAATCTTTCTATTTTCATCTGATATTTAGGCCTCAGCTCTCCTTTTAAAATCTTATGATTCCACCAAGACCTCGTTTGTCCTCGTTTCTTTAGCATGTTGATTCTTGATTTTCTTTTTAAAGATTTTATTTATTTACTCATGAGAGACACAGAGAGAGGCAGAGACACAGGCAGAGGGAGAAGCAGGCTCCCTGCAGGGAACCCGACGCAGAACTCGATCCCGGGACCCCAGGGTCACGCCCTGGGCTGAAGGCAGATGCTCACCCATTGAGCCACCCGGGCGCCCTTGATTCTTGATTTTTAATGAAAGCTCAAAGCACACAGTTTGAAAGACGTAATTCTCTGTTAGAAAATCTTTTGTAAAATATGTTTTTTATCTTCATCTTGGTTGTTAGATTCTCTACTTTTATTTTTATTTTTTTTAAGATTTTATTTATTTATTTGACAGAGAGAGAGAGAGAGAGAGAGAATGAGCCCGAGCAGGGGGAGCTGTAGCAAGAGAGGGAGGAGCAGACTCCCCACTGAGCAGGGGGCTTGACCCCAGGACCCCAGGATCGTGACCTGAGCCGAAGGCAGGTGCTGACCCCACTGAGCCCCCAGGCGCCCCTATTCTGTACTTTCGGAAGGAAAGATTTCTTTATAGGCCCTAAGTGGGTTTTATTTGGGATGTGTGTGTGCATGTATGTGTACAGATGTGCTCCCATGTGAACGTGCATGCATGTGTGCACATGCGCGCCTGTGGGAACTGACATGTGTCTGTGTGGGGCCCATGTGCACACACGTGCAGGTGTGTGCACATGTGCCTGTGCACTCTTGTGTGTTTGTGGATGTGTGTGTGCGTGCATGGGGGTGTTCCCTGCTCGTCGTCCTGGAGCGGCACCAGGCTTCGCAGGCCCAGGGAGCAGAGACCGTGTGAGCAGAGGCTTCTTGACTGCCCTCATGCCCGTTTGCAGTGTGACGTCCTGGAAGGAGGCCGCTGCCCCCAGTGCCTGGCCGCCCCCGGTGTGCGCCGCCGTCACCCCTGTGGTCACCCAGTGTGGCTCTGTCCCTTGCAGCGGGTGCCGGAGATCCCGTGCTCTGGGTGCCCTGGCTCTGACTCACGCTGTGTCCGTCACAGCCCCGGGTCTGCGTGAGAAGCTCCCCCTCATGTCCGCGTCCAGCGGGGCTGTGTCCGGGGACCCACGTCCCAGAGTGGACGCAGGCCGGGTGGCGCTCTCGAGGCTCATGCTCAGGCCTGTCCGGGCCCGGCTGGGGACGGGCCCCAGCCTCAGCCAGCTGCCGCCGTGTCTGAGCTCCTGGGGGAGCGAGTCTCTGGCCTCTGCTCTGGGAGCCGCCGCGGGCCACCCGTAGGCCACCTGCCGCCGCGGGCGAGGCGGCTCACCTGTCTGACGGCCCACGGCGGTCGGTAGCCCGGTGGCCACCAGCGGCAGCCTTGGCGCGGTCACCTGGCCACACGTGCGCCCCCGGCAGGGCCTGACATCCGTCACCAGAAGGGGCTCGGGACTCCCTGCCTGCCCCTGCCCAGCTGGGGCTCCCTCGGCCCCGGGGACACCGGGGGCCTGGAATGGACCTCGGCTCGACACCTACCATCATGCAGGCCCGGCCCTCTGCCCCCCAACCCTCCGTGGAGTCCACACCCACAGCCCGGGAGGCCGAGGTCTGAATCCAGGTGTGGCAGCCGCGTCCCCTTCGGAGGCCTGGGGTGGGGGGTCATCCCCGTGGCCCGGGGCTCCCGTCTCCCGTCTGCCTCCCTCCAGGCCCGAAAGGTCGGGTCACAGGCTGTGGTTCCAGGAGCAGGGGAGCTTGGGGTGACCGCCTGGCTGGGCAGGGCCACCTGGGTCTGGGCAGGGGGTCGGGAGCCCTGCTGCCTCTGGGGGCCTCCACGTGGAGGACACCCGGGCAGGGCCACCTCCCTGGGGGGCTCCCAGCGAGTCGCTGCCCGAGCAGCCTGAGTGGCTCCCGTGGTCCTCGGGCTCGGAGGCCACAGTGTCCATGAGGACCGCAGGGGCCCCCACGACCGAGCTGCCACCCCTCGTGACACGTGGGTCCAGGCTACAGGTGGACCCAGAAGCATCTGCTCGCCGGGCTTCCCCAGCACACGGGACGCGCTGACGGCGGCCACTGTGGGGACGGGCCAGCACGTCCTCGCCCTCTGTCACCCACTGTCCCCTCGCTCATCCCTCCCTCCCTCTCATTCACTTGCCCTTCATTCATTCTTTTGTTCATTTATTCATCCCCTCATCCACTCCTTCACTCATTCACTCATCCCCTCATTCATTCATTCATCCCCCCTCACTCACTCATTCATTTGTCCCCTTCCCCACTCACTCATTCATCTCTTTATCCCTTCATTCTTCATCCCCTCACTCACTTACTCACTCACTCTCTCATGAATGAATGAATGAATGAACGAATGATTGCAGACGACTTGTGCCCTGGACAGGCCTTCACAGGGCTCCGATTCTCTCTGCGGACCCGAGACTCAAAGCTCCACGCTGCAGGCCCCCCACGCCGCTGACTTGCCTTTTGAACGCCCGCGGCCAGTGAAGGAGCGCGAGCCCGGCAGGGGGCTGGGAGTCCTGGAGACCCCACGTCCTTTCCTGAGCCCAGGTGTCACCTGCGCCCGTGGAGGCCCCTGTGTCCACGTGGGTCCCGGGCCCGGGACAGGGCCGTGTGCTTCGCCGCTGCAGCGAGGCCGGCGGACAGAGGGGGCTCTTCAGGGCAGAGCCGCTTCCACACCCCCTCGGCCCGGGGAGCCTGGCAGGGCCGCCGAGTGTCTTCTCACCCTCCTCAGAGGGACAACTGTGTGCGGTAATGTCACGCGTCTGAGGGACGTTCACTGGAGCCCACCTGCAAGCTCAGAAGGTTCTAGAAACCCCATCTGGAGCACAGCAAGGGGGAGGGCCTCCCGCAGGCCCCGGAGAGGGACGCAGGACCCTGGGGCGGGCATCCAGGGGTCCAGCTCCTGCAGGTGGTGGGCATCGCTGGCCCAGGGGCGCCTTGTCGGGGAGCAGGGGCGCTGTGGGAGGAGCGCCGGAGCGGCCCTTCCACAGAGGCTGTGTGGGGCTGCGTCACGAGCAAGGATACCCTGGAGCTCGCTGGACGGTGCTCCTGATCCTGACGCCTGGGGAGGGAGGTCCTGAACCTGCATTTCTAACAGGCTCCCTGGTGATGCTGGGCGTGCGGGGCACGGGGTCTGGCGGGGGTGGGAGGGTGCAGAGGGGGACCAGCCACCCCCTGAGGAGGGACACAGGCAGGAGCCAGGCCAGTGGCCATCCCGGAGAGAATGTGTCCCCTCCAAGGACCGCCGCCCGGCCACCGGCTTCCGGGGCGGGGGGCGCTGGAGGGAGGGAAGTCACGGGGCGTGCTGAGGTGTCGGGGTCCCCCTCTGTCTTCCTTGGCAGGCGGGAGCCGGCCTGGCAGGGTGCGGGGGGAGCCCCAGGACGGGGCCCTGCAGCGGCCGACGTGCCTGCTGCCCCAGGGATGCACCGTTGCCTGCCGGGAGCCCTGGCCTGGCCTCCGCTGTGCTGTGTGATGTCCACACCCACGTCCCCCCGAGGTTCCTCACCGTGGCGCTGGCTGGAGGGACCCTGGGACCCTCCCCTCCTTCCGAGGAGGGCCTGTATGGCCGCCTCGTCTACAGCCCGGCGGGCGGCGCGTCCCTGCCCCTCTTCCCTGGGCCCCGGGCTTCCCCACCCCCGGCGCAGCCCCCGCCGCCAGGCCGCCGGGCTCACGGGGTGCTGCTGGGGGAGCTTCGGTTCCAGGGCGCGTGTGGGCTACCGGAGGAGGGTGGGAGGGCCGGGTGCGGGCCGCTGCTCCTGAGCCTGCCCCCTGGGCTCACAGGAGGCCAGCCAGGCCCCTAGGCCCCACCTCACCTCGGGGCTTTCCTCGACACAGTCGTGCCCCCCTGGTCCACCCCCTCGAAGACAGGTCACCCTTGGTGACGATCCTGGCTGCGATGCTCCCCAGCGGGTGGCCTCTAGGCAGGTTCTTGGCCTCCCTGAGCCCCGAGCTCCTCCGCACAGCGCTGGGCCCCCCACTGGACGTGTGGCCCCCCCCCACGTTCCTGCCCACTCGGTGGTGCCGCTGGGCACAGGGCTGCAGGATGCCGCTTGCCGTGGCCACGCTGCGCCCGGGTAGGACGTCCGCCGGGCCTCGTGCGGACCCAGAGCCCGGCCTCCTCCCGGGGGGCCGCCCATCTCGGGGCAGAGCGAAGGTGGACGGCCTGCTTCTGAGAGGTGCCCCAGCGGGAGGAGCAGCAGCCACCACTCGAGGTGCACAGAGGGTCCCTCTCGGGCAAGCGCCACAGGCTGGGACTGTTCAGGGCCTCCTGGAGATGAGTCTACTGGAACATTCCATGAGCCTGTGTGCTGCACACGACTGCAGTGTCACAGGGGCACAGACGCACACACAGTGGACACAGACGTTCAAATCCATCCTCCAGTGGGGGCCCAAGTTTGCATTTCATCCAAGTGACATGGGCCTGCTTCACTCAGGGCACAGCCACAGCCACAGGGACATGGGGACAGAGAGCAAGCCAAGGAGACACATGGCCACAGGGACACACAGCCATGGGGACACACAGCCATGGGGACAGGGAGCCAAGGGGACACACGACCACAGGGACACACGGCCACAGGGACACATGGCCACAGGGACACATGGCCACGGGGACACACTGCCACCAGGACACACAGCTACGGGGACATGGAGACATGGGGACAAATACAGTCACACAGACACAGTCACATGCACACTTCGGGCCAAGCCCAACCACTGAGGTCCCCCATCTGTCACCCCAAAGGGAATGTCCGTGGAATCCTCTCCTGGGGACTGTGGGCCAAGGGACCAGCACGGCCATCAGAGGCCAGGAGACGGGGCAGCGAGCCAGCAGGGACTGTGACCTCTCAGGTCACCCCTCGATGTCACGTCTTCCAAAAGGCTCTGTGGGCCTCTAGCCAGGCCCTCCCCGGGTCCCCGCTGTGATTCCCCTCTGTCCATCTGTCCCTCTGGACCATGAGTGCCGACGGGCAGGGATGCATGTGGGCTCTGGCCCTGGTCTGTCCGTCGTGGGTGAGCCACGCACCGTGGGGGTGGGAGGTGAGGCTGGAGGGCACAGCCTGGGCCCTTCGTGGGCTCCGACTGGCGCTTCCTGTCCGGTGGTTGGTGGGAACCGTGGGAACCCGGCTTGCAGCGCGGCGAGCAGGCCCCGATTCCTCGGCCGCTCCTTAATGCCAGGGCCACGTGGCGCCATGCGACCACTCAGGAAGTGGGAGAGGGGAGCACAGCCCTAGAAATCTCTGGAAGCAAGCCTGCAAAGTTGGGGACCCTGGGGAAGCTGTGCAGCCAGGCTGCAAGCAGGTCCAGCAGCCCCGTCGGGACCACGTCCCCAGGGTCAGACCCTTGGGAGCCACGAGGGGAGGTCGCCAAGTGAGGTTCAGCAGCCCCGGGTGGCGGCAGGGGCCTGGCCAGGGCGCCTCGCTCCTCTCGGGCCCACAGCTCCCTGTGCCTCTGGGTCGGCCCGTTTGATGCTTCCCTGTAGAAATTCTGGGTTCCCCGACAGGAACGGGGTGTGAGCTGAGCCTCGGGTGCAGAGGAAACAGCACGGCTGAGCGGGCGTTACCTCCAGCCCCCGGACATCTCCGCCTAAGGGGTCCCGTCCTCCCCCAGACGGAAGCGCAGGCCCAGGGGGTCAAGGGCCACACTCGGGGAGTGGCCTGCGGGCGTGGACAGTGTCCAGCCTGGTGCTGACCCACAGGGAGCTGATCTAACTTCACCCCAAGGCCCGCGTGGTCTCCGAGGACCCCGGGTGCGCACAGCTGAGGGTGGGGGCCACTGCGTCCCTGTCAGCTGCTGACCCCAGCGCGGGCGCGGCTCCTGACACGGGGAAGGCAGCGGGCGCCTCTGTCAACAGCTTTGAAACAAATTAGATGTGCTGCGATTTACTGTCAGAGTCTATGCCAGCGAGCGCGGCCCAGACGTCCCGAGCCCGAAATGGGGCGCGTCTACTGTGACCCAGTTTCATCTTTCAAAAGCTGCCAGTGTTGATCCTGGGTCCACCCTGGCTCAGCCTGGCTCCATCATGGCCTGAGCCTGGGCCTCCCTGGGAAGATCCTGTCTCCATCCTCAGCTGAGCCTGGCTCCATCATGACCTGAGCCTGGGTCCCCCTGGCCTGAGCCTGGATCCATCCTTGGCTGAGCCTGGGTCCATCCTTGGCTGAGCCTGGGTCCCTCTGGGCTGAGCCTGGATCCATCCTCAGCTGAGCCTGGCTCCATCATAGCCGGAGCCTGGGCCTCCCTGGGCTGAGCCTGGATCCATCCTTGGCTGAGCCTGGGTCCCCCTGGGCTGAGCCTGGCTCCATCCTCAGCTGAGCCTGGCTCCATCATTGCCGGAGCCTGGGCCTCCCTGGGCTGAGCCTGGCTCCATCCTCAGCTGAGCCTGGGTCCATCATGGCCGGAGCCTGGGCCTCCCTGGGCTGAGCCTGGATCCATCCTTGGCTGAACCTGGGTCCCCCTGGGCTGAGCCTGGCTCCATCCTCAGCTGAGCCTGGCTCCATCATGGCCTGAGCCTGGGTCCACTGTGGGAGACTGGATATCCTCAAGTCTTGGCCGGCCCTGCTTGTTCTTCCCGCCACCTGGGGAGGTAGGACACTGTTTCCTCCTGGATGCTGCCCCCATGAGCCCGGGGCCCTACTCTCTCACTCATTCTTGTCTTTCAGAACGAGCTACCATAGAGGACTCGTGTTTAAGTCAAAACCCCCAGGAACTAACTTTGTGATGTTTTGTTTGTCCAAGGACCAGTCTTGCCAGCCTTGGCCAGACTATGGTCATTTAGGTGGCAGTAGCCCCCAGTGCCACCGTCCCCAGCTCAGAGCACTCTTCCCCCTTGGGTGTGACCCATTCCTTTGGGCCATGACATCCTCAAAACCAGAAGGTGGTGACAGTGGGGGCCAGAATGTCTGTCCATCTGTTCTCTGGAGCTTTCTAACTGAAACCAGCAAATTGTGGACAAGAAAAAATAACAATTTAAATTAACACTTTGGGTTTGATTCTCTGAAAACATTTCTATACTTAGCTATGCCTCTTCCCACTGCTGATGGTGCCGAGCCTGCGTGCTGGGAGGCAGCGGGACCCCTGTCATCGAGGCCTGCTGTGGGGGCTCCTCCCAGGGTGGCCCGTCCACACGCGCCTGGCCTCCCCGCCCTGGTGACCCTGGTCGTCCAAGCACAGGCTGTGCATTGATCTCTTTGGCTCTGAAATTATTTGAACATAAAGAGTTGGTTAAAACATCTTTTTTTACCCCCCTGTCTGTTTGGACCTCACAGCTCAGCTGCTGAAATGTCCTGTGGTTGCCATGTGCCTGGCTAGTGGCTTTGTGGGCTGTGTGCACCGGCTCGTGAGCTAGCTTTTCCTCCAGGGGAGCAGAGCCGAGAGCAGGAGGCCCAGGGCACGACGGCACGGCTTGGGGCCGGGGCCGGGGCCGGGGCAGCTTGGTGTGGGCCTCGGAGCTTGGGAAGAGCCACCAACAGCCGGGACGTTTGCTAAGGGAAGCCACTGCCCCTCCCTCGGGGGGCCAAGGGACTGGGGAGCCAGCCCCCAGCGGGGAGGGCGAGGTCCCGCAGGCATCAAGGCCTCCGCGGGGCCCGGGCGTCCGTGGTCCGGTGTCCCCTGCACCCGGCCTCTGACCTCGTGCAGAGGCAGGTCTTCCGTAACGCCCCGGAGCTGAACTCATTCTTGGAACTCAGAGGAAGACGCCCTGAGCGTCCGTCCCCAGATGCAGGGACGCCCACACTCGGAGGGGCGTGGAGACAGGGGCCACCCGCCTCGGCTGTTCCAATCCATGAAATCCCCCGCGTGTCGGAGGCGCCGACGCGTGGCTGCTCGGGGTGAGGGGCAGGTCGAGTCGGGGAGCGGGTTCCCCCAGGTCAGGAGGTGTCCTCGCGTTGCCTGTGTGAGCAGCCCCACGGCCCCGCGGGCACGCCAAGCCGCCGCCCGGTGCGCTCACGGGTGAATGTAAGTGCGTGAACTCGGCCTCAGGAAAGCTTTGGAAAAACAGGAACAGCCCAGCGAGGGGGGGTTTCTCGGAAGACATTTCTACAGGCAAATGTGGGCGAGGGCTGGGCCCCCGCCAGGACCGCGTCTCCGAGCCGCCCCGCGGCCCCCCGCGGCCCCCCACCCGCCCCCTGGGAGCCTCGCTGCCCACGGGCGCCCACACCCCGCGCGGGACTCCGCGGCGCTCCTGTCGGGCGAGAAGCTGTGGAAATTTCCCACGGAATTTAGGCCAAGATGAGTCAATGACAAAGGAAATCTCTTTTTAGATCAATCTCTGGTAAGGATGGCTTGTAAGGTCAGCTTTTAAGGATCTGCCAGACCCTGTTTGCAGGAGTCTTCAGGCGAGGAGACCTGCTCCCGCGTCCCCACGCGGCCCTGGCGGGGGCGGCACGGGGCTTCGGGCGTCGTCCCTCTCCTGTCGCAACACAGCAAAGGGCCTCGGCATCCGTCCTGCGGCTCCCGGCCTCCCGCCCGGCGGTTTCCAGAGGCAGCTGCTCTCAGGCAGGGCTGCAGCGGCTCCGGCCCGACGCCGGCGGCGGGGGCTCCGCAGCCTTCCTCACCGCCCCGAGGGTCCCTGCCGCCACCGTGGCGACGCGCTGTCATCCCCCCGCCTCCGAGCCCTGGTGGCGGCCCACCCTGCGGTCGGGTGGGCTCTGGACGGCCCCGTGCGCCCCCTGGGAAGGCCCAGCCCAGGCCCGGGTCGGGGTGACAGAGGCACGTCCCATAGGAGCGGCGGGAGCGGCTCGGCCAGAGGACACAGGGAGGGGCGCACCCCAGCCACGCGCCCGGGTGACCTGTAACCGCGGCCTGAGGCCCCAGAACAGCCGCTCCCAAGCAGCGGACATTTCCGGGGAGATGTGCTGCCCCGCGTCCCCGGCTGGGCCTACCCAGGACTGGTCAGCGCAGGACACAGGCCCGGGCCAGGCCGAGACGCAGGCAGCCCCAGTGGCCCTGCGGCCCAGAGCGAGGCTCCGCTGACCAACCCCCGGCACGTGAATGTCCCTCTGCCCCCGCTGTTCCCTCCCTCGGACCCGGGTTCCCCGGGAGCTGTCCTGCGGGCCCCACCTGCGCCTCCCGGGGGCCTCCCCGATGCGGGGCTCTTTGCATCCCTGCTGGCGGGTGGCAGAGGGAGCGCACGGTCTGTGCCCCTTCTGGAAACATCCCCGGCCTTCAGACACAGTCGGAACTTGTTCTTGGTGGACATTCTTGGATCTCCGATAAAAATGATGAATGGTCCGATATCCCTGGGGGTTGGCTCCCCAAAGGCTAAAGGTAGCCGCTGTGTTCGGGCCGGTTAGTGCAGGAGATGGAACAGAGGGGCCTGTGGGGGCGGGTCGTGCACCCCAAGCCCATCCCACAGACGCCCCAGGTTCAGTCCCCGCCACCCAACACACTTGGTTCCTCCTCAAACCCCGCTGGCCCACCAAGTCCTGTGAGAGCCCTAGAAGGGTGCATGAGTGGAGACGGCCCGGCGAGGTCCGGGCGGTGGTGACATGTGCCCCCGGAGATGAGCGTTGCTGCGCTGCCAGATGAGCCCCTGTGACCCTCATGCCCTGCACCCGGGGGGTGAGGGGAGCATCCTTAGCCGTGAGCTCGTACCTGGAGGGACCGGCCCAGGAAAACCCCCCAACCCAGTGTCCCCCCGGACCGAGGAGGGGCCTGCATCTGCACAGGGGCCACTCGGTGCTGTGACAGAGCTGAGTCGTGGGGTCCGTCTGGGCACCCTCTGGAGGCAGCTGGCCTCCCGCTGGCCCTCGGGGCCCTGGAAGGATGGCAGGCCAGGACGCAGGCTGGGCCGGGAGGAGCCCTCGCGTGCGACCGGACACGGGGGACCGAGCCTCCAAGTGGGCCTCAGCCTGTCATCGGGCGGCCCCTGGGACTCGGCAGCTCCCATCCTGGCCCCGGAGCCGCCGGCCCCGTCCTGACTCGGACGCGGACGTGCCTTCAAGGGAGCGACGGGAACCGTCCTTCCCAAGATCAAGGGAGCTCGTCCTGCACCGAGTGCTCTGATTGTAAGTAGGTGGCTCACATTTCAATTTGGCGAGGATATTAAAACACATCCCGGAGGGGCCTTCAGACGCTGGGTGAAGGAGCAGGGGCTCCCGTGGAAACTCCCAGAAAGAGGTCACGGAGCGATGGCCGCGGGCTTCAGCTGGTGCCCAGGGGCAGCTGCTCTGGGGGCACCGGGCCTGCGAGCCTGCCAGAGGTCCAGCCCTGCCCCCGCGCATCTGCCAGTGACCCCCCGGCCCCCGGGGCCTCTCGGGCTCCGGCTGGCTCCGAGGTCGGCACCCCCGGCCCTGCAGGGTACAGCCTGATGGGCTTGAGTGCCAGGGGCTTCCGTGGGCCCGTCATTCCCGGATGGTCCTGGGCCCACGGACGGATCCAGAAGGGGATCTGCAGGGGCTTAGGGAAGGCCGAGGGTCCCCGAGGGCCCCGGGAGGTGGGCGCCCCATGACGGCAGCCTGGGCTTCCCGGCCGCGGCCCCCCCGCAGCAGGCGTGCGTGAGCCCCGCCGAGCGTGCAGCGTCCGTCGGCTCCTGGCCGTGCAGGGCCCGTGGCTGAACCGAGGACGCCGGACCGCTGGACAGATGGAGCCCTTCCAGCGGACGGGAAGCGCTCATGTTCTGGAACGAGAGATGGAAAAAAGTCATTTTTCACGCAAGTGTCACATGTGCAACAAAAACCCTCTGGAAGGCACGTCACATGCTCGCTTCTCCCAGCCTGCAGGCACAGCTGAGCACACGCGACACGCGGGAGGCTGGGTCCTGGGGGTCGTCCCCGGGGTCCCGGGCGCACTTCCCACGCAGGAGAAAAGCCGCTGCTTCTCACAGGCACGTCTGGGGCAGCCCCGGCGTGTCCGTGGGCACAGACCTCCGCGGGGCTGGGGCTCCTTGGGCGGCCCGACCTCGTAGAATGAACGGACGGTCCCCCAGACGTCTTTCGAAAATCTTCTATAGTTATTGATCGGCCCGTATAGTTTTTCTTGTGCTGCTTTTTAAAATTTTTTTAATTTAAATTCAATTAATTAACATGTACTGTCAGTCTCGGAGGGAGAGGTCAGTGACCTCTCACTGCATCTGTTTCGCTGCATCTGTATCTTTGGGGTGAATCCCCAGCAGGGCAATTGCTAGGTCGTAGGGCAGGTCGTTGTTTAACTCTTTGAGGAGCCTCCACGGTGTTGTCCAGCGTGGCTGCACCAGGTCACATCCCCACCAGCAGTGCAGGAGGCTCCCCTTCCTCCACATCCTCGCCAACACCGGCTGCTTCCTGTCTTATTCTCCCCATTCCCACTGCGGTGAGTGGGATCTCATCGTGGTTTTGATCTCTATTTCCTTGAGGACACGTGATGCGGAGCACGTTCCCACGTGCTTGGTGGCCACGTCTATGTCCTCCTCCGTCTTCTGCCCATTTCATGACTGGATTGTTTCTGTCTTGGGTGTTGAGTTTGATAAGTTCTTTATAGATCTTGGATCCTAGCCCTTGATCTGATAAGACATTTGCAAATATCTTCTCCCATCCTGTCAGTTGTCTTCTGGTTTCGTGACTATTTCCTTTGCTGTGCAGAAGCTTTTTATCTCGATGAAGTCCCAACAGTTCATTTTTGCTTCTGTTTCCCCTGCCGGTAAAGATGTGTCTTGCAGGAAGTTGCTGTGCCCAAGGTCACGGAGGTCGGTGCCTGTGTTCTCCTCTGGGATTTTCTTGGACCCCTGTCTCACATTTAGGTCTTTCACCCATTTTGAGTCTATCTTTGTGTGCGGGGTGAGGAAACGGTCCAGTTTCATCCTCCTGCCCCTGGCTGGCCAGTGTTCCCAGCACCATTCGTTGCAGAGACCGTCCTTCTTCCAGGGGAGAGTCTTTCCTGCTTCGTCGAAGATGAGTTGACCACAGAGTTGAGGGTCCACGTCTGGGTTCTCTGTTCTGTTCCATTGATCTCTGTGTCTGTTCTTGTGCCAGGACCACACTGTCTTGATGACCACGGCTTCATAGTACACCTTGAAATCTGGCATTGTGATGCCCCCGGCTCTGGCTTTCTTTTTCAACATTCCTTGGGATGTTCGGGGTCTTTTCTGGTTCTAGATAAACTTTAGGATGATTTGTTCCACCTCTGTGAAATAGTTGATGGCATTTTGACAGAGATTGAATTGACTGTGTAGATGGCTCTGGCTAGCAAGGCATTTTAACAATATTTATTCTTCAATCCATGAGCATGGGCTGTGTCCATTTTCTTGTGTCTTCCTCAATTTCTCCCATGAGTGTTCTATTTTCTGATGCTTCTTGAGGCCATTTTGTTGACTTATATATATATATTAAAGATTTTATTTATTTATTCATGAGAGACGCAGAGAGAGAGGCAGAGACACAGGCAGAGGGAGAAGCAGGCTCCATGCAGGGAACCCGATTAGGACTCGATCCCGGGTCTCCAGGATTATGCCCTGGGCCGAAGGCAGATGCTCAGCCGCTGAGCCATCCAGGGATCCCCTGTTAACTTATATTTTATAAAATTATTTTTGTTGGGATTTTCATGCATTAACTGTGTGTCTTTTGTTATACAGTTTTGCTTATTTCTATTTTTGCTCTTTTTCCAGATTCTGTTTGCCACCGATCTCTTTCTTTGTTGCCATTCCTTTCCACGGAGCAGGAGTTAGATGTATTGATCAATTTTTTTTGTTTTTTTTTTAAGATTTTATTTATTTATTCATGACAGTCACAGAGAGAGAGGGAGAGAGAGAGAGAGAGAGGCAGAGACATAGGCAGAGGGAGAAGCAGGCTCCATGCACCGGGAGCCCGACGTGGGATTCGATCCCGGGTCTCCAGGATCGCGCCCTGGGCCAAAGGCAGGCGCCAAACCGCTGCGCCACCCAGGGATCCCCCCAGTTTGCTTTTTAAAATTGATATAGTTGAGAAATGCTCAGATGCTCGCGCTTCCTCCCAAGGACAACATCGAAGACCTCCCAGTTTGGTCTGGGAAGAGAAGTTGACACGTCCCATAACCATTAACAGGTAGCACCAGCAATTCCAGTATGTCCAGTATGTCCCAGTATCTGAGCGTGCCCTGCTATTGGGGGGATCTGCTTTCCCTCCTAGTGGCTGGGGTCTCCAGGCAAGCCAGGAGGGCTGCCCGGCCCAGCCTGAGGAGAGGCCGTCCTGTGTCCCCCGGCCATCGGCCGTCAGGGAAGCCACAGGCTCGTGCGCGTGCCCCACGCAGCCAGACGTATAGGGCCCTTGTCGTGCCTGTCGTTCCCTTCCAGCGTATTTCATCGAGGTGGAAAAGTGTGGCCGCTACAGAAACATATTCTGGGAGGCTTGAGGTTTCACGAGGTCCGGTACATGAGCAAATTCGGGGAAGATGTGACACACGCTCACCAAGTGCATTCTTCACGTGACACCCGGCATTCTGTAACACGGTCACTTCAACCGTGCCGCCGAAGGTCTCAACTCCCTTCACGGGTCCAAAACCGGCAGCTGGTGCGTGATTATCTCTCAACACGGACACACTCCTGCAGACGTGGCTCGGCGCCCGCAGCTCCTGTACACCAACACCCGCAGCCTGACACTCGGAGCCGGGGCGCCACACTTCCCCCGCCCCATGCGTGCCCCTGCCGCCCCTGCTCTTGGCTCACGGAAGCCCCGCTCCTCCTCCGGCTCGGACTCCTGGACTGCCTCAGTTTCCTTCCTGTCCAAAGATTCATTCTTTCATGCTGTTGTTGGAGGGGAGCCATTTCACTTCCCTTACACAGGACCGGCGTACGGGCTCTGGGATGTGTACTCCGTGCGTGTGTGTGGTGTGTGTGCATGCATGTGGCTAGCATGTGTGTGTCTGTTGTGGGTGTATTTGTGTGCAGGTGCACGTGTGGGCACACAGGGGGCCATCCGTGTCCACCCCGGCAGGACTGGGGACTGGTTTTCCTCCCTCCCCAGGGGGTGCAGCCCCCTGTCCCACAAAGGCTGCAGCAGGGAGCCTGGGGAGCCCACGTCTAGGGGTCCTCTGTCCTCCGATCACCTTTGTCCCAGGCCCTGTGTCTTTGGCTCCCACTGGCCTGGCCCTGAGCCCCAGTGGGGGCCCCCAGGCAGGGTCCGCATGCACCGAGGGGACGTCCCCTGCCGTCCACCGCATCCTGGCGATTTGGGGGGGCAAGAGCCTCGGGGGGCTCTTGGGAGCCAGCACAGCTGCCTCAGAGAGGCGAGAGGGCCTTGCAGGCTCCTGGTGTGCCCAGGCTGGCGCTCCTGAGTGGGAGGCTGCGGCGACACAGGGCGAGCGGAGGGCAGGGGACCCCCGCTTGATGCCCACCAGCCGGCAGGCACCCCGGCCCAGCCTTGCACGAGGACTGGACGGCCTGGCTCCCCACGTGCGGTGGGCTTCTGGGGTCGTAGCGGGACCTGAAGAGGAAGCCTGTGACTGTGACGGGCGGGCAGCTGTATCCTGTTCGGGAAAACCTTTCCTGGGTGATTCCAAAGTTAATGAAAACAGCAAAATGCTTTCATTCCAGAAAATGTCTTTTAATTCTTCCTTACTGCATTGAAGACAGACGTGGGGCCGGAAGACACAGGACGGGCCAGGTGTAATTACTGTCATTATCCATCTTTGGGAAGCAACGCCTTCCGTAAACAGGTCCGCGTCCTGACACTCCAAGCAGAGAAAACAAACAGCGGCCGACACAAAGGCTGTGCGTCCAGGGTGAACGCCGGCACGTTGGCTTTCTGGGGAATAAACAACAGATGCCTCACAGCTGGACCGCATCTGGGCACCGGGGGTGCCTGGGAAGAGCGAGCAGGAGGCGCCGGGGCGCTGGCGGGCCCCGGGGCGCGGGAGGCTGCGCACGCCAGGCTGCTGCGCTTCCCTGCCGGCTGCAGGGCGGCCCAAAGCCACGGACCTGCCAGGAAAGGGGGGCCAGGCCTCGTGGGACCTGCCCTCTCCGGCTGGGATCCTCCCCGAGGGCATCCCCCCCACTGCTCCTCAGTGTCTCCCTGATACTTCAGGGGGCCCCCAATGCACAGGGATCCCTCCCCACCCAGAGACCCAGGTCCCCACAGACCTCGCCCTCGCCCCGTCCTCTTGTCTTAGCTGGGGCACAGCTCCTGCTGGGGGGAAGGGACCGGGCAGCAGGCGGGAACAGCTGTCAGCGTGCCTCCACTTGACCAGAAGGTGCTGCGGGAACTCAGCGTACTTCCAAGGGAGCAAAGCTCCTACGTATGCACGTGTGCACACACACACGTATGTTTGTGTACATGTGAACACACGGGTCTCACACGTACACACAGCATCTGGCGTGCACATGTGTACCCATATGCCTATGCTCGTGTGCCCATGCCCACAAGGACACGTTTGCATTCATGTGCACACATGAGACACGAGCACACGCGTGTACACATATGTGCACACACATGCATACACTCACGTGCACATGCCATAACACACGAGCGTGCTCACATGCATGTACACTGCTCTCTTGCTGGTCCCACCACCCTCCCCACATCCTGCCGACACTCCTCGAGGTGTGGACAGGACCAGGGGCCTCAGCACTGCAGGCGGTGCCGGGAGCCGGGAGCCGGGCAGGGGTTCGCCACCCAGCCTGGGGGACCCGCTCTGGAAACCCTTCCTGGAACAAATGGCCTGGAGGGCCACCCACACGTCCGGGCCTGCGGGGGGCGGGGCCAGCCTGGGGCGGGACCAGCCTGCTGGGACAAGGGGTGGGGGGTGCCTTTGGGGACTCCGTGCCGGAGAGCCCCCCTGGGCGGGTGGGGCCAGGGCCACACTGGGGGGTCAGACAGGGGAAGGGGCGGCGGTGCCAGGGCGCCTGGGGGCCTGGGGGGAGCCCGGGCTCCGGCCCGGGAGGTGAAGGTCAGCGCATTCCTGCCGATGCTGGAATTCTGACATCAGATTTTCCATGCTCGGCTGGGGGCGGAGCCGGCGCGGAGGGGGCGGCCAGGGCTCCTCTCCTCCGGGCTTGGCTTGGCCCCGCGGCCCGCGGCCGCCTGAGCACCCTGGCCGCGGGCCACCCTCCGACTTTCTCATCCCGGCTGAGGTCTTGCTGAGTCACATGGGGGCTGGGTTAGGGGCTCTAAAAATAGCCGGGCCCTGGGGCCAGGCCCGCAGTTATTATTAGGCCGGACGGAGCCCCTGGGGGGGTGGAGGGGTCCGCCTCGCAGAGCCCCTGGAAGAGAAGGGCCGGGCGGCAGGCAGGGCTACCTGGGCCCCAGCCCTGGACACGGAAGCCCACCCCCTCCCCGGGCCCAGGGGTGGAGCCCCCCACCCTCCTCCCACCCAGACAGCCTAAGCTCCTGGCCCTTCACACAGGCCGGGGTGCCCCCTGCAGAGCCCGGGATGTGGGGCCGAATGAAAACGTGGCCCCTTGTGGGAGAAGGATTCAGAATTTCAGGACCAGTAGGGGGTCCTTCTACCTTGCTGTCCTGGGGGACTGTCCAGCCCACAGCCTGGGAAGCCGGCCCCGCACCTGTCCCCAGGGGTCGTTTTGGTTTCCCAAGGAGAGAGGTCACAGCCTCAGAGCCTGTGGGGGGAGCAGGGGTCCCCGAACACCAAGCCCGCCATCTGTTTCCATGGGAAAAACAGCCGTCAGGCTTCCTCTCCAGGTGACTTGAGCCGTTCGTGTGACATCATGGCCCTCGGGTTGGTCATGCTGCTGCTGAGGAGGCAAGTGGCCCCTGGGTGCTGCTCCAGGGGAGCTCAGGCTCCCTCAGAAACTCTCCAGTTAACCCTGAGCCCCCGGACAGGACACTGCCCCCGGGCAGGCGTGCAGGGCCCTCCACCCACTCCAGCCCCCTGCCCCCCACGCGACCCAGGACTTCAGACCCAGCCAGCAGCCTCCAGCCAGGGCCTCAACCACAGCGGCCTCCAGGGCCAGAGACCGTTGGGGGAGAGCCAGCCCCAGGGGCAGGCCTGCTGCTGCCGTGTGGGGTCTTCCCCCCGCGTGGGGTCACCTCTCGTGGTAAAGCGGCTCCACGCAGCAGCGGGGCAAGAAGCTGTGCCAGCACTAGCTAACTTCTGGACTCCACGCGGGCGAGCGGACGTCCTGGGGCAGAGCCACCCACTCCCTCTCCGGACGGGTGAGCTCCACGGGGCGGGGGCCCGGCCTCAGGAAGCCCCTAGGGAAACAGGAACTTCCCGAGTGAGCGCTCTGCGCCTGGCTGTCCCCGGGCTGGGGGCGGGCGCCGTGACCTACCCACACCAACCAGGACGGCGCCTCACTCGGATCGCCAAAGTGGCACTTAGGCCGGGGATGACCCGTGATGCCCAGAGGGGTGCCGGCTCATGGGGCGCCCAACAGCGTCAGCGTCACCGGGTCACCCACGGGGCTCAGCCCAAAGCACAGGCGTCCCTGAGCACCGAGGCTGGGACTCCACCCTCAAGTGCAGGGACCCGGTCCCCTCAGGGCTTCCGGAGGAGGGAGCAGGGCCGGCCAGGCCCGGGAGGGCCATGTGCTCAGCCCTGACCCGCAGTGGGGCCTTTGCAGGCGCTCCCCCCGGGCCAGAAGGAGCCACTGCCATGCTGGCCTCCAGACCTATGGCAAAGACGAGCCCTTTCTTTTCTTTTTTTTTTTTTTTTTTAAATTTTTATTTATTTATGATAGTCACACAGAGAGAGAGAGAGAGAGAGAGGCAGAGACACAGGCAGAGGGAGAAGCAGGCTCCATGCACCGGGAGCCCAATGTGGGATTCGATCCCGGGTCTCCAGGATCGCGCCCTGGGCCAAAGGCAGGCGCCAAACCGCTGCGCCACCCAGGGATCCCAAAGACGAGCCCTTTCCTCCTGAAAAGGTGATTCATGGGCTGGAAGGACATGAGCCAGGGCTCACCTGTCGGGGTTGCACGGCCCCCCGAGGTCTCCAGGACCAGGGTCCCCAGCACCCACTCCCCGGGGCTGCACATGTGGGGAGAACGTGGAGCCTTCTCTCTAGGCAGCAAGCGCTCCCCGGAGCCCCCTCAGGGGACAGATCTTCGGGGGAAACCGTGTAGTCCTGTGAGCGCTGACAAGCAGCTGACCCGAGGAGCTGGGCAGCTGCCCCGTGGCGCACAGGCACCCAGCTGCAGACCCCGGCTGCCGGGACGCCGGTCGGTCACTGGGGACCAGGCCACCCAGGGGCCCGAAGCTGCCCACGGTGCAGGTGCACTGCTGACGTCACCCGCTAGTGCAGCCGCCTGCGGGTGTCCCCTCCACCCGCCGTCACACGTCACTAACGGGGCCGAATTTCCCAGGAAGCCAAGAAAAAAGCAGGAATCTTGCACCCAATTTCCAGTTGGGGCTCTGACAGTGCCACCTTCCCAGGTGTCCCGCTCCACACCTGGAGCCCTGGGCCCCTCAGACTCATCCCCCCCGGCTGGAACCTACCGTGCGGCAGAGGCCGGGGAACGGGCATGGCCCCTTCACCGGGGCCCGCAGACTCGGTGACCCCGAAAGAGATGCCACCGCATGTGAGCCGCCGGCATCGGGGCCGAGTGGAGATGACGTCCCAGGCTGATGGACGGCCCCTTGGTGCTGGAGCCCAAGTCTGGACCTGGCTTGCGGGGGACACAGGGGCGCACAGGTGAGCTGGCTGAGCACTTGCTTCAGGAGAGAGGGGTGCCCGGCCCCAGAGGGAGTGTGGCTGCGGAGTCAGGGCTGAGGAGGGCCGGGGGTAAACGGGGCAGCGGGGGCCCACGCCACCCTAATGGGGAAATAAAGATCCACATTTATCTCTTTGCTCAAAGTAAGAGCTGACCTTTGAGAGCAGACATCTGATTTGCGGTGATGGGAGACAGGCATATGTGCAGCCCAGGCCGGGTCTGGCCTCCGCACACTCACATCCCAGGCGGGTGGTGGCGATGGAGAGAGGACGGGGTGGGGGGCCCGACAGCCATTGCTGCCACCTGGGGGGCGTCCTCCACGAGCCCTCCGCCCCCTGGCACTGTCAGCAGCAGCAGCCGCCCCTCACTGCGCCGTGCAGGGCTGGAGCACAGGCGCCAGGTGCCCCCAGGGAAGAAGGATGGAGGGTGGCTGGGCTCCCCTGGAACTGTCGGGGGCGGGGGGCTCTGCACAGCAGCCTGGAGAGCTGGGAGGACATGGACGAGGTAACACTCCCGGGGGCCTGCAGACTCAACGCCTCCCTCCCTGCGCTTGATTCATTTCTAGAAGCCCCACGTTAGGACCAGAGCCCCGGGATGTCTGTGGTCCCCTCCCTCCCTCCCTCCCTCCCTCCCTCTTCTCTCCTGGGGGACCGGCCCCCATGGCTGTGGTGGTGCTTGGATTCCCCAGGACGTGGCCGGCAGCTGCCCTGAGTGCTGCGCGTCCCTCCCCAGGATGGGGCCCCGGTCCTGGGAGCAGACCACGTCCAGGTCCCTCTGGGTGCCCTGGGTCGGGATGGGACAGAGGAGTCCGCTCCCCACGAGAGTCAAGAAGCCAACAGTCAGGCCCGAGACAGGGTCAGCCCGGGGCTGGAGGCAGGACTGTCCCTGGCCCAGGAGCAGTGACCCGTAGGGAGAGAGGCCTTCAAGGGTCCCACCTGTTGGGCGCCCCCGGTGAGCAGGGCGGGTGGGAACGCCCGGGCGTGCACCTTAGGAGCCCTTCAGACCCAGACACCGCCCGCCTCCGGACGCTCCTGCTGGGGGCGGCCCCTACGCCGGGCCCTGCTCTGTGTGCAGGTGCAGCCCCATCGACGCTGGACACGGCCAGGCCCGCCAGTGGGCCCTGCAGACCTGGGGCGAGGGGCGCCCAGAGGGAGAGGGAGACCGAGGACGCAGACCAGGAGGTGGAGAGCCACCTGCGTGACCACCCTGCTGGGCGCCCCCAGCCTAGGACCGAGGGGGCCGACCGAGGGGCCCCCCGCAGGGCTGGCTCTGGGCGGGTCAGGGCCGGGCGTCGTCCGCTCCTCCCCCGCCTGTGCCGCGCCCGGGGCCACGCCCGCCGCGGCCTTTGCCCTGCGCCACCCACCCGGATGAGTCACCCAACCTCGACCCGCAGACCCACAGACCCGGCGGTGGCCCGAGGCCGGGCCCGGCGATCCCTGAAGCCGGCCCGGCTGGCGCAGGCCTGGACGCCTCGCCTCTGCCGCAGGGGACCCTGCCGCCGGGCCGCGGGCTGGGCTCGCGCCATCGCTGCAGGAAATGGAAATGTTCCTAAAACTTTTCACTTCACAGCTGCTTTTACTTTTTAAGTCCAGGCTTAAAATAGCCTGGAGCGGGGCCTCTGCTTGGCCTCCGCCGAGGTTCAGGCGGCGTCAGGAGGCGGCTCGGCCGACAGCGCTTCTCCTTTCCGTGTGACTCTGGGAGCAACGCTGTGTTCGCAGTCAGGTGACGGCCAGGTCGCTGCCCTCACGGCGCTGGGCACACTGGGGTGAGCCCCGCACACCCCGGCGCCCGGGCCAGGACCGGGCTGCGTCCTCCCCGCGCGCTGCCCTCCTCGCTGCGGCCCCACGGCCGGGCGCCAGGCGCACACGGGGAGGCCGCGGCGGGGACGTGCAGGCGTGTGCCCGAGCTCACGCTGGGGCTGAGGGACAGGCCAGGACCGCCAGCCTCCCAGACGCACAAGAGGGAGAGCGGCGGACCCCAGCCACCCTGAGTGCCCACTGCCAGTGCGGCCTCCTTGTCCACCGAACGCGGACGACGCTGCATCTGGGCCTCGGGTGGAGCCCCGCAGAGGTCTGGGGTGCCCCCTGGCCGCCCCGCATCTGGCCTGTATGCAAGCGGGCCCGCGGGCTCTGCAGGTGCAGGCAACGGGTGACCTGCCCCCCGGGGCCACCGTGAGCTCGAGCCCCTGACCGCGCTGGTTGTGGTGGCCCTGGATGGCACCCAGGAGTCGCCCCAGGCTGCCTGGAAGTGGTGACACCCAGAGCCAGTTTAGAGTGGGTGCCCTCAGGCCGACCACTCTCTGGCCAGCCCCGGGCGTGGGGGCACGATGAGGGTCTGCGCAGGCCTGACCGACGCCCTCAGAGCAGCAACCACATGGGGCCCGGAGTCTCCCCAGGGTGGGTCACCAGGCCCTGGGGTCCTGGGCCCGCCCTCCCAGTTCCTCTCCTGCCCTCAGGCCCAAGACCCAGAGGCAGGGGTCGGTGCCAGGACACTCTTCAGCCCCTCCCCGAGCCTGCTTCCTCCCCCTCCACCCTCCGCACTCTGCGGCTCGGGGGCTGACCGCAGCCAGGTCCTCCCAGGTCCTTAGTATGGCTGGTGCTGCCCAGCCCTGGGCCTGTCCTCTGCCCTCCTCCAGCGCTGCCCCAGGGGCTGTGCTCTCAGGCTCTGGCAAAGCCGCCAGGCTGCAGGACCCTGAGGCTCTGCCGGGAGGGAGAGGGAGGCCCTGCTGACCCAGTGGCAGCAAGGCCCTCCGATGACTCAGTGACAGGGCCCCTGCGGCTGCCAAGAGGGACTCCAAGAACCAGGACGTCAGAGTGTCACCGGGGAGCCCCCCAGAGAGGGCCGCGCCTGCAAACCCACTCACCGTGAGGACAGGACGGCCCCACCAGCCCGGAGGAATAGGATCCCCGCAGGAGGAGCCTGGCTTGGGAACGGAGTCCCAAGCTGGGTTAGGGGTCCCCAGCAGCTGAGTCCTATAGGACAGGCCGTCCTCACCCTCGCCCGGGGCAGTCCTGTGGCCGTGCCCGACTCTATTTGGCTTCCTGGCAGACAGTCTGCAGGGAAATGAATGCAGTGACATTGGCTCTTTGAGGGGGGCACTGGATGGGATGAGCCCTGGGTGTCACACTATAGGTTGGCAAATGGAACTTCAGTAATAAAAAAAAAAGAATGAATTTGTCATTATGTCTTTCTGCCAAGGGAAGAAGCTCCTAGGCTGATTCGGTAAGAAACGCCTTGGCGGAGAAGGGAGGGGCTTCCCCAGCGGGGTGCAGCCTGGCCGGCCTGTGGAGCCTGTGGAGCCAGGGGCCCGGCCCACCTCGTCCTGGGCAGGTGTGGGAAGCCTGGAAGCTGAGCAGCCTCTCCCTGCCCAATCCAGGAGGACAACTTAAGGATCTTGGGGTGGAAGTGACGCTCATTCTGCACCTATCTGACCCCTGCCCGCCCTCTGCCCTCTGCTCTGGCCCCGAGGCTGAGCCCGGGCTTGCCTATTGGCCTCTCTTTGGGTCGAGGCAGGAAGGGCCAGGGAGAGGACAGCCGGGGCGTGTCCTCCGTCCTTCCTGGGCTGTGTGACCATGATCCACACAGGCCGTCCCCTCCCCTCGTCCTGCAGGTCTGGTCACGCTCCCCGCCCTGCCACCTGCCAGCACTGGGAATGCCGTGCAGGGCCTGAGCCGAGACTCCTAGCGCCGATGGCACACATGTGGCAGGTCCCCTCCCTCGGCTCCAATTCTGTTCTGTTGAAGGTGTCGTTCTCGGTCTCGTGGGTGACATACCTCTTGAATACGGGTCCTTTACTTCTGGCCCAAGACCCGCATGGCACGTGCTCTGATGGCCACTGCCCTCTGCCCCTTCCAGCCTGGTTTTGTCACCACAGGACACTCCAGCGTCGTACTGTCCTTTGTGCCCGTGCTCCCAGCTTGCACGAGGAGCCCCGTGGGCCGCGGGCCTCCGTCACAGCCTTGCCCTGGGCTGCGTCGTCTGAGGCGGGGCCAGAGAGCAAGCCTCGGTCCCACTGCTGACTCACGGGAGCCGTCCGGGTGCGGCTGACCCCGACGGAGGTCAGCTCAGGGTCCCTGGGCCTCAGTTTCCCTCTTTGCCTCGGCTTTCTCAGGCTCCATGAGCCTGTTTGTGTCTGTCTGTCCCTTTGCTGTCTTTGCTTGCGGCCCGGGTCTTCTGGGCTCCTCTGCACGTGGGGAAGCTGGTGGAGGGCACCCCAGCCCCTCTCGCCCCCCAGCCCACAGCCCCCGCACCCCCAGGCCTGGGCAGCCAAGCCCCCTGGCCCCTGCACAGCCCTGCGGAAACAATGAGCTCTGTGCGAGAGGGAGCAGCCGACCAGGGGGCGGGCCCCCCAGGAAAGGGGAGTCCACTGGGCTGGAGGGAAGTGGGACGTGAGTATGCCTTCGTCCCACAGGCATGGGGCCCTGGCCCTGCTTCCCCAGCCTGCGCCAGGCTGAGTCTGTGTCCCCTGCCAGCGGGGCGTGGCCCCCCTCCCGTGGCCTCCGCATCCCAGTGGAGGAGGACAGGGTACTGGGAGCCAAGCGGGGGGCGCAGGGGAAGCGTGTCCTCTCGGGAGGGGGTTCGGCCCGGCGTCGAAGCCCCGAGAAGGACCGCGGAGAGAAGCCGGTCTATGCTTCCTGAAGCCCCGGGGACTCCTGCCTCAGTTGTTCCCTGGGCTTTGGCTGGAAGGGGCAAAAGCTGCAGTTCCTAAGCAGGCTTTGAGTTTAGGGTGAATCTTTTGATTAAGGCAGCTGTTGCACTAACTGGTCCAGACTCAACGTCCCGGTCAAGGGGGTGACAAGCCAGCTGCTGAGCGGGTGGTGGTCCCACCTGCCATTGTGCAGCTGGAACTCGGGCCAATGACTCCTGCCAGCCTCCGCCAGCACCGGTGGGAGGAATGCGCCACCCGAGCAAAGCAAACTCGAAAGACACGGGTGCCGCGGGGCGTCGTCTCCACGGGCAGAGCCTCCGTCGCCGGGCCGGGCCCGCTGGGTCGCCCTCCCGCACACACACGGATGCTTGACACGGCTTTACCCTTCAAGGTATATCATTCAAAAAATTGTGATAGGCCACGTCGTTAAGTAAATATTTTACTTGACTCATATGTCAAAAACCAAACAGTTTGATCAAATCTACTTGTGGTTTGAAAGGAAATCTGTCCGGTACTTTCCATTTTCGGGTGCGTCTCAGCTCAGCTTTAACATCAAGCGTGTTAGTGAGTCAGCTGCCCGGTACGTGGCGAGAACGCCGCGTAAGTCACGACGGGGAGGAAACCAGAAGTGAGAGTTTTCAAATGTTAAACGCACATTTAGATCGCGGCGTGCTTCTGCGTGCAGACCACGCTCGTTTGAGACGTGTGAGAGAAGACGGTGCTAGTCCTCACGACAGTCCGGACACCCAGGAATACATTTGGAAACTACGTATGACACGTCTTGAAAGAAAGGGAATTGGGCTGAAGGAAGGACGTATTAAGAATCTTTGCGTTGGGATCCCTGGGTGGCGCAGCGATTTGGCGCCTGCCTTTGGCCCAGGGCGCGATCCTGGAGACCTGGGATCGAATCCCACGTCGGGCTCCCTGCATGGAGCCTGCTTCTCCCTCTGCCTGTGTCTCTGCCTCTCTCTCTCTCTCTGTGTGACTATCATAAATAAATAAAAATTAAAAAAAAAAAAAGAATCTTTGCGTTAGTGGAAAGGCCTCTTTTGAGACGAACGTATTTTAATTTTATAATTGAAAGGGTGATAAATAATTCCTGCCGGGTGAAAGAGTGTATCGTACAGTATCAGAATTCTCTTAATAGGGCAGCCCCCATGGCACAGCGGTTTAGCGCCTGCCTTCGGCCCAGGGCGTGATCCTGGAGACCCGGGATCGAGTCCTGAGTCGGGCTCCCTGCGTGGAGCCTGCTTCTCCCTCTGCCTGTGTCTCTGCCTCTCTCTCTCTCTGTTCTCTCATGAATAAACAAATAAAAAAAAATCTTTAAAGAAAAAAGAATTCTCTTAATATCAGTAATGATATGCCTCCATTTAATGGAGGAGGCTAAAATCCATACATAGATATGACCAGAAAATGAAGTATTTGGCTGCTCCTGATTCTACTCATTAGACTTGAATGACCCTCAGTTACGCACAAATGGTGAATCAACGTGGCTCGTGTAAGTGAGCGAGGAGGTGTTTCTCGCTGTCTCGTCATTACACCGCAGTCATTACTGTTCTCACGAGCAAACCTGTTTTCTAAGGTATTACTGGTCGGAAATAAGTAAATATTTTAAACAGCAGGAGATCTGAAAACACACCGTGTGTGTAATAAGGGTGAGGTCTGGTGTCCCGGATCGTCCCGGGGATGGCCCGTACCAGGGACAAGGCCAGGATGGCAGTCGGCCACGAGCAGGGGCAGCTCCGGGGGCGACTGGAGGATTGTCCCCAAGGGAGCGTATGAAACCCTAATTCAGAGGGCGTGGTGATGAGCCCTTTGTTTTCCTTTCCTCGCTTCCATAAACTCAGGAAAACCAGCTCTAGAACACAGTCGGAGGGACTTTATCCCGAACCCAAGGACACCTCCCTTGTTAAACACGCTGAGAGGCGGCGCAGACAGACACACACGCTCCCTTCACGGACGGGCTGTTCCCAGCGCCCACGGCGTTCCCCTCGGGACCCGACGGCTGACGGGCTGTACCCGGGCTGCTGTGCCGCCCGCCTGCCCCTGAGTCTGCGCAGGACACCTGTCCCCATCACGGGACGGACCCTGCTGCCACTCTGTTTTGCACTTGGGGAACCCAGTGTCCCCCACGCTGCCCCAAACCCCCCAGCTCTGACGCCCCACTCTGCTAGGAGGAAGGGCCGCCAGGGCCCCCCACCCCACGTCCCCACGCCGCCACTGGCCTCCTGCCGCCCTCACTCCCGAGTCCAGGTCCTCGAGGACAGGGCCCCAGGGAGGTGGCCTCACCTCCGTGCCCGCGTCCCGGCCCCCTGCGCTGTCGCAGGAACTGCTCTCCCCGCCAACAGGAGCCCTTCGGGGCCAGTGTGTGGCCCTCGGCGCTGCGCTGCCCGGTCGTGAGCAGCGCCCGGAGCGCTCGGCCGACCTAGACCCCTGGAACTTCAGCCACTTCCCTTTACAACGAAGGAGCAATCCTGCTGACCGTACGGGGTCGGCGAGGATGTGCCAAAGCAAAGGCGTGCTCGGCGCCAAACACAAATCACTGCAAGTTGTTTTACTAGAAACGGTGCTGTTATCAGTAGAGGGGCCTGGCTGGCACGGCCGCTGCTCACAGCGACGACGCAAAAACGTTTTTTTTTTTAGAATATATCTTCTTAGTGAATTACTGAGCCCAGTGAGGTCACTTGTTCCTGCGGGCTGGCTTGTTTGCACGCCCACTCGCCGCTGCTTGGGTTCTCGCGTGCAGCAGCGTGTCATGTCTGCGTGTGCCTACGTCACACTGGCAGGACCTGCTCCACGTGGAGGTCAGAGAGAATGGGAAGGAGACGCACCCTCACCAAGTGCTGTTGATTAAGGACTTAGAGAGGCGAATGTGTGTGTGGGGGGTTTCTTTTAAAATACTGTCGGGACACGCTTGGTCTTCTGAAGGTTCAAACAACGGACGGCAGACCTGAATCTCTGCAAAGCTGATTTCGTAAACACAAACTTGCAAAATAGAAACTACACCTGAGTTGAGGATCCTTGGAAGCGGAGGCTGGATTGCCAGCACCAGCCTTGCCGGATGTTGGAGCAAGAGCTGGCGCTTCTTCAAACACAGTCACCAGGAGAAAATCGTGGCGCTCGGGCTTTATCCTCAGAGCAAACGGACACCATGTCGGGAGCCTTGACCGCTTCATTTTATTTTAGTTTTTTAAAAGATTTTATTTATTCATGAGAGACACACACAGAGAGAGAGGCAGGGACACAGGCAGAGGGAGAAGCAGCCTCCCTGCAGGGAGCCTGATGCAGGATTCGATCCCAGGACCCCGGGGTCATGCCCTGAGCTGAAGGCAGATGCTCCACCGCTGAGTGACCCAGGGGCTCCTGGTCACTTTAAAAGAGCGCTGCTGACTCAGAGACTGATTTCCCTTGTATAATTTTCCTGACTTTGGGGCATCCCCGGTGGCCCAGCGATTTAGCGCCGCCTGCAGCCCAGGGTGTGATCCTGGGGTCCTGGGATCGAGTCCCACATCAGGCTCCCTGCATGGAGCCTGCTTCTCCCTCTGCCTGGGTCTCTGCCTCTCTCTCTGTGTCTCTCATTGATAAATAAATGAAATCTTAAAAAAAAAAAATTCCTGACTTTGTCTTAGTTATCACTTGGGATTCTTGGTGATTTTGGAAACTGTCTCCTTTCACCACAAAGGGCTAGCGCCGGGGGTCCCGCGTCCCCTGAGGCCTACGGTGGGCAGCCCGCGGCCGTCTGGTGCGCACCTGCCTGCCTGCATCGTGGACCTGCCAACACGCTCTGCCTGCGTAATTTATGTAGGTGACTGGCCATGTCGACGCCTGTTTCTGCCAAAGGAGAGGAGCTCACTGTCCTATCAGAAGGGCGGGCCTGTGCTCGCACACACATGTCACCAACACGGTGCCATGGGAGACCCACGACCGCCCTTTGATAACCTCCAAAGTCCAGCGGAATGAAAGCAGCTCCGAGCAGGGCCACCAGGAAATGTGGGGAAAGGCCAGCGCCCCCGGAGGACTGCAAGGCCCGGGCTGGATGGGCCAACCCTATTAGGGGTGCCACTAACTTCCCAGAGCTGACTAAGGACAAATCACACAGGAGAAACCCAAGGTCTCTGAAGTGTAACGGGAAGCCCTCTGCACGGCATCTGGCCTGACTCGGGCTTTCTCTCCCAGAGCCGCGCATCCTCACAGTCAGGGATCTGTGACCCGTACGGTGACAGCATGCCCACGGCCCTGCTTAGCGACTCATTTCCATGGAGGATTGTGGTTCATTAGGTGGAGCAGGGGGTACAAGACGTGAGCCGATGCTGCCGCCACCCCCGTCCGTGCCTGGCAGAGGATGCTCGGTGCTCTTTGGGGCAGGGGACCACTGCCCGGGGCCCAGGCCTCTTCCCAGCACGGTGCCCCCTGTGTCCCCCCGGCTCCTTCCCCGAGTGGGTTCCACGGGGAAGCCTGACGCAGGCCACACAGGGCCCCAGGCCAGGTGGCGACAGCTGTGCAGGCTGGGATGAGGACGAAGCCTGTCCGCGCGCCCGAGGCCCGGGGGGCGTGAGGAGCAGCCTCTTGCTGTTATGTTTCAAGGGTGCTTTTTCTAGGGAATAAAACGTACAGACCTGAATGTGGTCTCCTTTCTCGTGTACTGATTGCTCCAATTAAAGCTTCACAATCTCTTACCTGAAACCCTTGGGACCAGATATAATTTAGAGCTCAGAATTCCCCCCTGGGCTTTTAGGGAGATGGCAGGCAGCCTACCCTCGTACGATGGGGCACAGACGGCGGGTCCCGCAGAGAACCCGTACCCACGTGTACCGATGTTTCAGAAACAGCACGTGATTTTCAAAATAAGCTGGCACCCGAGGACCCTAAGTTCAGGTCATGCCAACAAACAGGTTTAAAACCAACTTTCTGACGTTGGAGGATTTGGGTTTACGTCGTCATGCGTGAGAAATAGCAGATGCCCATGAACATTACCATCGATTCAGTTCCTTCTTCAAGCACGTAAGGTCCGCCTTGAAGTGCGATTTTTGCACAAGGAAATCCAACTGTGTTGAACGGGCAGTTCCGTGAGTTTCGAGAAACACATACCCCCGTGTCACTCCTCCGCCGTCCAGATGCCGGGTACGTCCCGCCAAACTCCAGCCCCCCTCCCGCTGCTTGCGCCTCGGCCCGCTCCCCGCCACCTTCCAGAACGTTCTATGCGTGGAGGCGGAGGCTACATCCTCCTCGTGTCCGGCTTCTTTCACGCAGCGTGGAGTTTCCGAGGCGGAGCCGTGTTGTTTCTAGGGCCACATGCATTCGTCGTGCGCGCAGGCCGCTATCCTCGTTCGCCCTCCATTCCCGTGGCGGGCATCGGCGTGACAAAGGCATAGTTTTAAAGTGTTGATAAAGCACAACTCACCCTTTTTTCCCCATTTGTGGGCCGTGCGTTTGCCATCCTCTCTGAGAAATCTGTTCCTGCTTCAGGGTCTCAAAAATACTCTCCTATGTTTCCAGAAGTATTATAGCTTTAGCTTTTGCGTGTGCGTCTCCGATCTGTGTCTGTTGATTTTGAGGTTGTGTGTGTAGAGGGCCAGTCAGGGTTCGCGGCGCTCCGTGGACGGCCAACTGATCCCAGCGGCGTTCGTCGAAAAGGCAGTTCTGTCCCCCGGAAACCGCTGGAGACCGCGTGCATGTGGGCCGGCTTCGGGGCTCTGTTCTGCTCCCCTGATCCGCTCGCCCATCCTGATGCCAGCCAGACACTGTCTTGGCTACTGCGGCTTTAGAAGTCTCGAAATCAGGCAGTGTGAGTACCCCGGCTTTGTTTTTCCGTTTCAAAACTCTTTGGCTATTCTAGGGACTTTGCATTTCCATATATATTTTAGAAGGAACCTGTTAATTTCTGAAACATAAAAACAAGCCAGCTGAGCTTGGAGTGGGATGGCGCTAAATCCAAAGCTCCGTCGAGGAGAACTGACATCGTAGCTTCACTGAATCTGACATCACATCACGAACACGGGGTGCCGCCCCATTTCCACGGATCTCCTCTAGATTCAACCGCCATGTCCTGAGGTTTTCGTCACAGAATCTTCTCGTCCTTTATTATGTTTATTCATAAACATTCTAATCTTTTTTTAAAAAAGATTTTATTTATTTATCCATGAGAGACACAGAGAGAGAGAGGCAGAGACACAGGCAGAGGGAGAAGCAGGCTCCATGCAGGGAGCCCGACGCAGAACTCGATCTCGGGACCCTGGGATCATGCCCTGGGCCGAAGGCAGAGGCTCACCCGCTGAGCCCCCCAGGTGCCCCTCTGATGCTCATTTCTAATATACAGCAATACAATGGATTTCTGAATATTGACTTGTATTCTGCGACCTTGTTAAATTCATTTATTTGGTTGTACTTTTTGTAGATTCTTCAGGATTTTCTATGTCAGTGATCATGTTGCCTGAAACCAAAGGCAGTTTTACTTCTTCCCTTCCAATCTGTATGCAGTTTCTTATTTTGTTGCACAGACAGACCTTCAGTCCAAGATTGACCAGGAGGAGTGAGAGTGGATACTCTTGCCTTGCCCTGAAACTCAGAAAGCGAGTGGTGTCTACCAGCACTCACATGGTGTTTGCACACATTTTCCGTAGATGCAATTTATGAGGTTTAGGAGGTTCTCTTTATTTTTACTTTGCAGAGTTTTTTAATCACAGAAAGGATGCTAGATTTTGCCGAATGCCTTTTCTGAACCCACTGACCTGATGGGCAGACATGGAAACAACCTGACCTGGCAACAGAATGCGTCCATCAGGTGTCTGAGACTCAGGCACTGAAAGCCTCCAGGGAGGGCTTTCAGTCGTATCAGAAAGCACTGACGTTACCACGCCTGGTTTTAAACGGAGGAGCCAGGACTGTGTGTATGGCCCGATCAGCTAGGTGAAGAGCTAAGCGTAAACGGTACTTGACACAAGTACTGTGAAAATAGTAACAGTGCTTGATTTGTTTGGAGTGAAATTATGAGCCACTGCTCCTCCTTACCAGACTCTGCGTGCAACTCCTACGGACTACAATATGCTCTGATGAGCACGTGACTCTGCTGAGGAGACTCTCAGTAACCGGCACAACGCCACCTAATCACACTGACCGGGTGTACAGTTCTCGCCTGCTCTCCCGCTGTGATCTCAGCTTCCCGAGGGCATTAACCATCCCCGCCGTGGTAGTGCACAGCACGGGGGAGGCACCCGATAGGCTTGCCGGAACGAAGAAGCGAGTGAGAAAAGGAATGAACGAATGGACACAGGGTAAGGCCACCCATGCTGTTGAGGGTTGCCGGGGCTCGGGCCTGGTGTCCTGGCCCTGCACCTGCTGACTGCGTGGAGTTGGCCAGCTTTTCTCTCCGGAAGCTCGGTTTTCTTACCTATAAAACAGAGCTGCATCCCACATGCGACTGCTGAAGAGGAGTAGAAATACGAATGGTAAAGCACCTCACGCACAATTGGTGCCTGCAAAGTGATAGCTCTTACTGGAGAGAGCTGATTCATGAAGAAAGAATCCAAATAATTCAGAAGGAAAGAAGCCTCCCTTGCTCAGATGAGTGTGGAGTAACAAGCTGCCCACTAACTGACTAATGGCCAATAATATGCCTCTGGCTAAAGCAACCGAGTCCAGCCCCTCCCCCAGAGGACGCAGCCCTGGGTTCCTCCAGTGTGTGTCTGGCCAGGCTGTCTGCAGAGTCAATCAACTTGAGTGAGACCTTGAGCCCAGGGCGCCACAGATAATGGACTAAGGGTGACCCACCTGGCAGGAGTATTGAAAATTAATGACCATAGGATTAAAACACACTTAGCAACTACAGAGTGCCGTCCATCTCTCCATCTAGCTGCTGAAGGGGACTTTTAAGCACGCTTGTGGGTAAGGAATCCCAGCCGTGAGCCTCTCAACCATCGGGTGATCCGAATTCATAAATAAATTGGTTGCTGTCTTAAACTAAGTAATGATACGATATTAGTGGCTAACGTGCTGTCCTTTTTAAAACAACAGCTGACAACATATTGTTGTTTAATAAAAGACTTGGCCAAACTCTCTCTTGGGAGCCCAGAGGGCACGTGGCCAAGCAGGCCAGGTCCAAGCGTGCAGGCTTCTGCCGAAGAATCCTTGTCACACTGCTGGCTGCTCCACCTCACTTCCTCTGCCCTGTTCCTTGGTGGGGGATCCAGACCCAGATGCCAGGGGGGCCAGGCCTCTCCTGAAGCCAGGTAAGTGGGCTTTGCAAAACTTAGAATAAGTTGCGAAACTTAAAAAATGATATCACTATTTTGGCAAAGGGAACAACCAGACACGGGACAAGATTCCAAAGGCAAAAAAAAGGACACGCAAAGAAAGAGAAAGTAAGCCTCCCTTTCTGCCATGACTTTATGAACGTGGCTTTAACATAGGTGGTGCCAGTGTTCCTATGCCTCTGAAAGTCCCACCCTGGACCCAGGCACCATGACGGCTCTGCCGTGGCTTGGGTTTGCATGGTGCGTATTTGTCGTTTCCCTGGGGCAGGCTGCACCCTGCATCTTGACGGCAGAGAAGGGGAAAGGAAAGCTGATGGGATGGTGTGTGTGGCTACTGGTGGGTGGGTGGGGGAGGAGGCAGCCTCTGGGAGGCTTGAGGGGCAGAAGAAGCCAGTGAAGTCGCCTCTGGGGCACAAACGAGGCTGCCCATGGCTGGAGGTGGCCACAGGCCCCATGCATCGGTAAGTGGGCACTTTGGAGTGTGAGCCTCAGAAGGAAGGAGTGAATTTGGAATCTGTTGCCATCTGCCAGCTTCGAGGAAGCCCTTCCCAGGGCAGCAGCAGGTACATGGACAAAGTCTGAGGACACTGGCTAGCAGGTGGTGCCCACAAAGGAAGGAGGAGCCAGGACCCAGCCTGGGGACTACAACACAAGGGAAGTGCAAGCAAAGGAGGCTGAGGGGGTTGGCAGCCAGGGGGAGGACGGAGATCGCCAACGTTATGGTCACCAGGGCAGACCCTGTTTCTGGGGGCAAGTCGAGGGGGGGGCAGAAGCCGGTGCTAACCATGAGGATGCCCCATTGGGGTGCAGGCGCAAGAAGCACAGTGGGAAGAGTGGTCCATCGGCACTCGGGGCAGACTGGTCACTTCTAGGGGAAGGTTTGCAGCAAAGGGAGCAGAGGTGGGGGAGCAAGGAGGGGCAGAGGCCTGAGGACCGGGGAGGAGGCGATGCTCTTCTCAGGCACCAGGTCCTGGAGTCAGACGCCTCTTGGTTTGCTTTCTATGAAGGGTGTCCTCAGCACGCACGGATTTTGTAAAAGGGTAAACAGGGGATGCGGTTATGGGTCAGCTTGGGCTGCCCCGACAAAATACTGCACAACAGGCGCCTTAAACAGAACTTTACTTCTCACAGGCAGGACGCCCAAATTCTGAGATCAAGTTCCCACGGGGTCTGGTTGTGCTGCAAGCTCTGCCTTCCTGGCTCATGGGTGGCCTCTGTCCATTCACATGACCTCTCCTTTGTTCTCTGTTGGGAGCGGGAGGGTGTGGGGACAGCCTGTGCCCTGGGGGCTCCTCTTAGGAAGGACACTAATTCTACTGGAAAAGGGACACACCCTCAAGGCCTCACCTAACCTTAAGGATCTCCCTGTAGGGCCCCTCCTCCTCCCCCTCCCCACGTGGGACACCCGGCGGGGGCGGGGGCGGGGGGCTTCGCCTTTGCCAATTCTGAGTCCAGCCCCGCTGAATGAACTAGACCTTGGCTTCCAGGTCAGACGGGTTCTGGGGCGAGGAGGTGGTCGCGGCAAGCAGGATCCCCCAGGGATCCCTCAGGCCTGCAGACCCACCGACCCTGCGGGTTAAGGGCGGCCGGGCCCTGGCACCCCCGTCCCCGCCCGGCCACGTGGGCACAGCTGGGGCGCTGGCCTGGCGGGGGGAGCGGGGCGCAGGGGGCCAGATCCCCGCCCGGCCACGTGGGCACAGCTGGGGCGCTGGCCTGGCGGGGGGAGCGGGGCGCAGGGGGCTGCAGATGCAGCACTCGGGGCCCACCTGCGCCCCCGCCCAGGCCACGCCCCGCCCCAGGCCCCGCCCCGCCCCAGGCCCCGCCCCCGCCCCAGGCCACGCCCCCGCCCGAGAGGCGCGTCCGCAGCCCGCCCCGCGTCCCCGGCCCGAGCCCACCGTTCCGCCCAGGCCTCCACGCCCCGTCGAGCCCCGCCTTGGGCGGGGGCTCCCACGGCCTGTGTGAGAGCTGACTCAGTGTCCCGGGCCGCCGGCTCCCACCTGCGCGGCCGCAGGACCGCCCCCGGCAGCCCCCCTGCTCCAGACTAGCGAGCGGCCCCTTTAAGAGGCTCGGGCGCCGCGGAGCCGTGACGTCACAGGAGTGCGGGGGCGGGGCGGGGGCGGCCGGGGCCGACGGGAGGGCGGCGGCCGCAGCCCCGCCCACCGCAGGCCCCGCCCCCGCCGAGGCCCCGCCCCGCGCACGCACGCCCCGCCCCGCGCACGCCCCGCTCCGCCCCGCGCACGCCCCGCCCCCCGGCTCCGGGCGGGACTCGCCTCGGCGGCGGCGGCGGCGGCGGCGGCTGCGGGAACTTCGGCGGCGGCGATCCTAATGGCTGCGCGCGGGCCGCGGTGAGGCGCGGGCAGAGAGCGACGGGCGCGGGGCCGCGGAGCAGCGAGGGCGAGCGAGTGCGCGCGCGGCCGGACCCCGGCCAGGCCCGGCCCGACCCGCCGAGCCCGCGATGCGCCCGGGGCCGCCCCCGGCGCAGCTGACGCCGCGGCCCGCGGAGACCCCGGCCGGCCGGCCCCGCGCGAGCGCCCGCCGCCCGCCCAGGCCGCGATGGCGGGGAAGGCGGCCGCCCCGGGCACCGCGGTGCTGCTGGTCACGGCCAACGTGGGCTCGTTGTTCGACGACGTAAGTGCGACCCCGCGACCCCGCGACCCGCCCCGCCGGCCCGGGCCGGAGCCGCTCCGCGCCCCGAGCCCCCGAGCCCCGAATCCCCGGGCCCTGCCCCCTGCGCGGCCCGGCGCGGCCGCGAACCTTGGACTCCCGGTCCCCGCCGCCGGCCTCCGGGCTGCACAGGCTGAACCCCGGCCCCAGGGCGCGGCCCCGGAGCGCAGGCCCCACCTCGGTTCCCGGCCCGCCCCCCCGGGCCCGGACCCCCGCCGCCGAGGACCCGGGCCGGCCCCGCGGGTGGGCTGCGCGCGCCCTGGCCTCGCCTCGCAACTTCGTGCCTCCGGTTGTCAGCGAGGGCGGCCCGGGAAGCCCTGCAGGAGTCTCTGCCGCCCGTTTGTTAGAGAGAAAGATGCCGGGAAGCCGTCAAGGCCGGACGGCGGATGTGAGTGCCCGCGGGGCCCCTGCCTCCAGCCCGGGGAGCGGCCCCGAGGCAGGCCCGGGCTGACCCAGTTGGCCGTGCGCGCCGCGGTGCCGACCCAAATAGAGCAGAGCAGCTCCAGGTGGCGGGTGTGCAGCAGGAGAGGGCGATGGCACACACGGAGCCTGTGGCGGCCTCGCTAGGTGAGCGGTGGGTGTGGGCCCGTCCCCGGGCAAGCACGACTTGGATTCCCGGAGAAGGTTCTGGCGTCCCGCCGAGCCTCCGCCTGCCGGCAGCCGGCATGGGTGAAGCGTCTCCGTGAGCTGAGGTCACGTAGGGGCTCGGCTCGCCTTCCTCGAGAAAAGTGGGTGCTATTTTTGTGTTTTTCTTATTTTAACTCCCAGGCCGTCCGCGTATTCTGCTTCCCTGCCGGAGTCGGACTGCGTGTCCGTGCCCCCCACCCCTCCCCGCTGTTTCCCCCGACAACTTTATCTAGTCTCTCTCCTTTGATCGCTTTTCTGCAAAAGTGCCCTGTACGGGTGCGCGTCTGTATATTTAGCGTTCTATTCTCGGCTTTCCAGTAACACGCCACTACGACACGGTTTTTGCTCGGATGATTCAGATCCGTTAGCTGAGGCTTCAAAGCCTCAGAAATGTCAGGAAAATTAAGCACACGGTGGGGCATTTCGGTCTCAGAGGGAAAAGAATTCTGCCGTGCAGACATTCTTTCCAGTAATCTTTGATTCCGAGCTCTGGCGTTTTTGCTGTGTTTCGGTCGCACGTGCGCGCTGCTCTCCGCTGGCGCTACAACGGGTAACTGACTTTCGTTTGCCAACGTGTTTCTTCCTGAATTTTCTTTTCTCTTAAAGGCTGTGTGGAGTTTTGCCTTATGTTTACACCTGGAAGGAACATTTGTTTTGGTGAACGGCGCGCAGGTTAAACTTGCCGGACGTCTTTCGATCTGAAGGCCAGTGCAGGGGTAGCTGCCCCAACCTGCAGGTTTCTCGGCGGGTGGAGTTCAGCCTGGAGGGGGCAGCCTGGAGGGGGCAGCCGTCCTCCCTCGAGGCCTGGAGAGCGGCAGGGGTGGGCGTCAGCCGGGCTGCGGCTGGGATGTGCTGGTGCCTGAGGCAGGGAAGCCTGGTGGTGAGAGCTGCGGCGCCGAGTGAAGGGCGAGTGGATTCCTTGGGGTATGGGAGGTTTCAGATCCGCCCGGCGACTGTCTGCACGACGTGTGCCCGTGCTGAGGGACACACTCTCGAGAAGGTGGCAAGGCCTGGGGAGGAACGCTTCTAGCCTGGTTTTGTCACCGCGGGGAGGGGCATCTGGGTGAGACCCAGGCACGGCCTGCCGGGAGGGACGCGGGAGGTAGGTGATGCACCTGGGCTTCTGGAGTCCTCCGCCCCCCCTTATTCCCTGCCCCCATCTGGAGGTGACACTGTCAAGAGGCGTTCGGCAGGCTGCTCTTTTCTCGCCAGCGCCCCTGGCTCGTGTCCACCCCGCTGGCTGGCGCGGTGGCCCTCCCCGAGGGCCCTCAGGTTGCTCCTCCCCTGCAGCGATACCCCTGAGGGTGTGGGAACGGCCTCCCTTCGGCGGTTCCCACACTGTCACCCTTCTGTTATGGAGAGTCGTGGGGGACCCTGGACGGTTCTTGGTCCCGTAGGTTGCGACTGTCAGCATTCGCCACATCGGAAGGTTACAGTCCGGGAGACGTGCAGACCCGGCGGCACGTTAGCCGTCAGGACGGTGATGCCATCCCACGTCACGGCCCTCCAGGGAGCTCCTGGTCCCTCGGGACACAGAGGCCGGGGGGAGGAGACCATAGTGTTATCGCGAGCATGGCTGTGACCCGCAGACCCAGCCAGGCCTCCTGGGCGTGACTCCCAGGCCCTCCGTCCTCGCTGGTGGCCCTGTGCACGCGGGTCTCCCCGGCTGGGGCCTGGGGGCAGCTTTTCCGGGCTCACGGCCGCGGCCAGATTGCGTCAGGAGAGCCCGGCGGCTCTTCTGTGGTCCCCAGTTAGCCTCCGGGTGTCACGACGCATGCTCCTGGAAAGGGGTGGCCAGGGCTGCACCCCTAATTGTTTTGCTTCAGATGGCTGGATTTCTAGCGTTTGCTTCTTTACATTGTTGCTGGAAGCGAACTCAGAAGGTGAATTCCTGCCCTGCGGTTTCCGAGCGGGGCCCACCCGTGCGGGGCCCACCTGTGCAGGGCTGTTGCTTGGGAAAGGCGCTTGGCCGAGGGCAGGGTTCTGAGCAGGGCTTGCCCTTGGGGATCTGCCTGTGGGCTCGTCCTGCGCATTTCCAGAGTTGTGTCACTTTTGAGCTGGTTTCCCTTTTCGCTGGGCCAACGGCTGGGCCCTCTCCCCGGGGCTTGCGGAACCTCGCGCAGGAGCCCTGCAGAGCTGTGAGCTGGCTGCAGTCGCCAGGGCCTTCCCGGCAGCAGGTGCCCCTGGGCCCCGCCCGCCCAGCCCCGTCTCTCCTGTCTCTCCTGTCCCTCCGCGTGGCCCTCCTCGCCCTTGTTCCCATCCCAGCCTGAAAGGGCACGTCCCCAGCTGGCGCTGCGTGCGGGCCACGTGTACCCGCTGCCTTGCCCCCTCTCCTCCCGGCCCCTGTCCAGCTCCGGGTCACACGGGCTTGGTGGAGGGAGTCCACGGGGACTTGGAGCCCGAGGGCTGCTGTCGTGCCTGTCCTCACGTGCTCTGGGTGGCCTCTGATGCCGTGGATCGGTCTAGTGTTTCAAGGACTTTGGTGATGGCTTCGAGGACACATCATTCTGGTGTCTAACGTGTCGCCCCTCCACCTGTCACGAGCCCGTGGTTTTCACTGTGTTTGCAGACTTGGGCAGCTGTCGCCACGGCCCATTTTAGAGCCTGTTGTGTGCCAAAACAAGAGGTGCTGTAGCGGCCGCCTCCCCAAGCCCCCAGCCCCGGGTGGTCACCAGGCGACTTCCTGCCCCCAGGAACTCCCTTATTCCGGGTGTTTCACGTAACTGGAGTCGCACATGTGGCCTTTTGTATCTGGCTTCCCTCACCGGGCGTGAAGTACCCGAGTACCACGTGGCGGGTGCTGGTGCTTCGTCCCTTCCTCTGCCCGAGCCCCGTCCCCCCGTGGACTCAGCGTAGTCTGTTGATCCGTCCGTCAGCTGGTGGACGTTGGGGCAGTTGTGGACGGTGCTGCTCTGAGCATTTCTGTGCCCCGTCCTCATTTCTCCCAGGCACATGCCTCAGAGGGGAACTGCTAGGTCCTTGGCGACTCTGTGCCCCACCTTTGGAGGCACTGCCCGCTACTGCCCAGCGTCTGCACGATTTTTCCTTCTGTTAGATGCGTTCCAGTGTTCTGGTTGCTTCCCATCTTCCTGGCCTTGTCCTCTTTCTTCAAAGGGTTTTTTCTGGGCTGTTTGGACACCCCTGCTTTGGGCTCTCCTCCTCACCCCCACCTCCCAGCACCAGCTGCCTTTCTCTGGCCACACTCACCCCCGTGGGGCTGGTCTGGACTCGGGCCTCGAAGGACCGTATCCGTACCGTATCCGTGCAGATGCCCAGGGGGCAGGAAGGAGACCCAGACCCAGGACTTGGCCCGTAGCGCAGTGCGAGCGGCTCAGTGACTCCTGCTGTGGCTTGGGAAAGCCCGGGGCTCAAGGCCGGTGCAGGGACGTGGTGGAGAGTTCCCCTCAACGTGCCGGGCTGCCCGATGGGTCGTGCACCGTCTCTGCAGCCCCCGACGCAGGCTGTGTGTGCTAGGTGCAGGGTGGGGGCTGGCGGGCAGGGCCTCCCAGCGGGCCCCCTGCGTCCTCTGCAGCCCCCGAGCCCCCCGGGAGAGCTCAAGACTGGAGGTGGCTCAATACATGTGGGTATTTTTTGCATTGCTGCCTCTGACCTGAGGTCTCAGGTTACTTTCTCCGTAGGAGTTTGGTCTGTTTGCCAGGGTGGGGGCCTCTGTAGATGTGGACCTACCCGTTCCCCCCGCGGCAGCATCCCACAGCACGGTGGTCCAGAGCCCGGTGTGGCTCTGGTGCTGCTGCTTCTGCTCCGGAAACCGCATCTGCGCCCCGTGTACCTCCTCTCACTCTGGACAAACGGCGTGTCGTGCCGGCCTTGGACGTGGTCTGGGACTGGGACTTGACACGCCGAGTGCCTGCGTGCAGGCTGTGCGGGCCTCCCGTCCCTCCTGCCGACGGCTGGGCCTCATCGCTGTCCGGCAGCCTCTGAGCACGCGGTGTCCTCTGCCCACACGGGCGTGCTCAGCGTTTCCTGTCTCCGTCAGCTCTAGAGCTGCTGAGAGAGGTTTTCCACTGCACGGGAAGGCACGTCCATTCAAAGTGTTAAATATTTTACATGCTTTGAATCTAGCGAGGTGAGCGCTGCAGGTGGGCTTGCTGGGGGTTTGTACCGAGATGCATCTGCGTCCACCGCCTCTTGACCTGGATGACCCGGAGATGTTACACTCGTGGGCCATCACCGGACAGGTCCCTGCATCACACACACTGTCACACGCAGACACGGTGCCCTCCGCGGAGTGGGAGCAGGGGTGGGGCTAGCGCTGCCCTGGGTCCATCTCCGGCGGTCTGCAGGTTTTGAGGGGAAGAGGCCCGTCTGGGTGTGATTCTGTGACACATTGGGTCCAGTTTGGAAGTTACAGAAGTTGGACCCAGGTCTGCCTGCTGGCGGATCGCCCTTAGGGGAGCCCCTGTCTGACCTGGGTGGGGGGCGATGAAGCAGCTGGAGGGGGGCTTGCTAAGGCACAGCGGAGTGCTGGTCCCTTGAATGCTGACCATCTCCGAGTCAGCCCCTGCAGGTGGGGGGGGGGTGGACGAGAGGAGGGTCTCCTGTTGGGAGGCGGGCTGTGTCTAGGAACGGGGTCCAGAGGTGGGGGGTCGGCACAGGGCCAGGAGGGCAGGGGACGTCTGGGCAGTGTGTTGGTCACCATTTGTCGGTGTTTGTTGGGATGCAGCCCTGCTGCCCCCGTGCCTCCCGGGGCCCTTCCAACATGCGTGAGCTCGAGGAGGGTGGTCGTGGGGGCTGGGGAAGAGAGGGGCAGAGATGTTCCTCAGCTGAACATAAAGTGCCTGGGGCTTCTCTCTTCTGTTGCTGCCTCATTAATTAGGGCGTTTGGAACTGTCCAGCCTCGACCTCCTCCCTAGACACGCGGGGTGGCAGCTGGCCTACCGGCTCGAGGCCTGGCTCCTGGCTTGAGCGTAGGCAGTGAACGTCGAGGCCTCGGCCCCCTCCCCAGGGCCCCCCGCTCTGTGTGTGTTGGAACCTGAGAGGTGTCCCGATACGGAGGCCTTCCGTAGGGCAGGTGCAGAGCTGGTCCTCTGGGTGCCGGTGTGGGCCGTGGGTGAGTGCACACAGTCGTGTGCGTCCTGACAGAGCCACCGATGGGGAAGCCGTTGGGGTTTGACCTTGAGCCGTGGAGGAGGCTAGAGCAGCGGCGCGTCCAGCTGCAGTGAAAATGGAGCCAGTGTGAAAGGGGCCTTTTCAGCGGGTAAGGACGTTAGTCCAGGAACATGACTGTGTGGTGGTTGCGCCAACCTGGGGCGGGGTTGGGGCGGCCTGCTGGGGGTGCAGACGGGCCGGGCTGCACGCATGGGGCCGTGTTTAGGGCCTGCCCCTGCAGGCTCTGCTCCCTGTGCCCGCCTCTGCCGGGCTCTGGCCGTGGGAATGGAGGGGGCCCTGCACTGTTCACGTCTGCAGTTTGGGCGCACGGGTGTGTTTTGGGAGACGGAAGAGGCCCTGGAGCATCCGCCTGGACCTGCCCCGAGTAGGCCGGGCTGGGCGGTGCTGTGTGCCGAGGCGCACTGCCCACCCGTGGGTCCAGCGCCGGCAAGTGGCCCAACGACCTGGGAGGTGGTCCGGCCCCCAGGGGCGGCTCAGGGGTGCCCGGGGCTCTGCCGGGGGCTGCTCTTGCTGCCCTCACACGGCACAGCTGTTCCGGGCTGACAATGTGCCCCGGCTGAGCGGGAGCCCACGGGTGACGAAGTCCCAGGGAAGCGCTCTGGGCTGGTCTTCCCTGGGGAATAGTCAGCCTCGCGTCACCTGTTACTTGAATCTTGACCCACTGGGAGGTTGTTGTGGCCTCAGGCCCCTTGTCTTCTCCCTCCTGAGCTCTGACGGGGGCCTAGGGCCCTTCTTTGGGTTTCGGGCTTGGTTGGGACGTGGGGACTGGGGCCACACCCCCTCACCTGTTTGAGCCAAACGTGCTGGTGTGGGGGTGGCTTTCCCAGAGTTCCTGCCCTGACCGACCTGCCCCGAGGTGCATCCGCCTGCACCCCGGCCCGCCCTGCCTCTGCGCCCGAGCCTGGCCCCGGGCCTTCCATCGGGCCCTGCCCTCTCTCGGCCGCGCGTGCGGGAGCGGAGTCCAGGACTGCTTCCTGGAGGCGGGGGCCCCCTTCCCCGAGGCGGAGTCCGGGCCTGGCTCTGGTTCAGCCTGCGGGCCTGGGCTCAGGCACCCGCCGTCTCCGCCCCCCTCCCAGGCCCCTGAGCCATTGCTGTTACCCTAGGACCTGGAGGTTTAGGAGGGCGAGGGCGGCATGGCCCGGCCTGGGTCTCGGGGGAGGGATCCTGCCTCCGTGAGAGGCGAGGCCACGTGGCGGAGTCCGCAGGGACACGGGGGACGGGAAGATGTGGAGGCTGCAGCGTGCTGTTTACCACCCGCGCCAGGGCCGTGCCGGCTCACCCTTGTTTGCTCGGGGCGTCAGGAGGCGGGCAGGCCATCTGGCACGGGCCGCGGCGCCCGTGGAGGGGAGCAGCAGCCCTGGCTTCCTGGGGGTGCTGGGGCTGCCCGCGATCCCGCCGCGCCTTCCTCCCAAGACCTCGTCGCCTCCTGCCCAGCCAAGGCGTCCTTACCGCGTCCAGGGCTGAGCAGCGCCGGGGACGCCGGGTTGGTCCATCGCGGTCCCCTGGACGCGGGCTCCTGTGTCGGGCTGTGGGGGGCCTCCGGGACGCGTGTAGCTGTCCCTTCACTCCCCACTCGCCTTCCCGACCTCCTTCCCCACCAAGCCCCTGTGGCAGGTCGGTCCTCCGTGGTCTGCACAGGGTGTGCTTCTGCAGCTGCTCTGTCCCCAGGGTCCCTTTGGCCTCCTGCTGCTTACAGTCCCTTCTGGGGACAGCGCGCTGTGACCAGCTCCGTGCTGTCCCGTCCCGCCCTCCCCCTTCCCCACCTGAATCCCTCAGCTTTGTGCTTTCGTGTGCACGTGGCTGTCTTCACCGTCTGTGGTGTTGAGGGGTGTGGGCCTCAGGGCAGCCGCTGCGGGGTGGGATTTGGGGTTCTGCTGGGGGGGGTGGAGGGCGGAGCAGTCAGGGCTGGAGGGAATCAGAAGGCGGCGGCCTGCGGACCCTGAGCGTGTCAGAGCCAGGTGGTCCCTCCAGGGCCATGGGGGTGCGGTGAGGCCCCTGCGGGCGCGGCGGCAAGGCTCTGGGCGCCAGCCTGTCCTCTCTGCGCTTTTGTTGAGGGGCAGTTGTGTGTCGCACGGCTCACCCTGCACAAGCGTGCGGCTTAGTGACTTAGGGCAGCCCTGGCAGTTGTGTGACTCTCCCCATGCTCATTTTACGGCAGGTGCCCCCTGCCCATGGCAGCCCTCGGTGCCACGGCTCTGCGTCCTGTCTACAGAACTTTGCCCCCAGCACCCACCTCGTGTGGTGGGACCACACGGCCTGTGGTCCTTGGGCCTGGCATCGGTGTCCTGCCCGCGCAGCTGTTTGTCTCAGCAGTTCTGTGCCTCCTTAGGGTCGAGTGGGTTCCAGAAGGTGTGCGCCCTGCAGCGTGTCCGCTCCCCGGTTGATGGATGTGGTATAGTTTCTGATTTGAGCTGCGTGAGCGATCGTCTCCGCCTCTGGTCGCGTGGTCAGCGGACACTGGTTTTGTGGGCAGTGCCCACCTGTTCCAAGCAGCTGCACCATTCCACGTATCCTGGCCGCGTGGGGCCGAGGCTCTCCGTGTGGGTCGGCCACTGCAGGTGTGGTGGAGATGGCCTGTGCACTTTCTGGCCCCTGGCTTTAAAAACAGGCGGCTGCGGTGGTCGTGTGGGTACCGTGATTATGATGGTACTGGTACTCGGCAGGCTGTTGACTGGGAGCGGCTCCTCTGGGGCTCTGGCACTTCTGCTCACCCCCTTGGGGCAGGCACACCGGATGCCGGGACTTCCCTAGAGGGCCCCACTTTGCCTGGATGGCAGGTACCTGTGATAGTGTCGTGCCCTCCAGTGTGGTTATGCAGGTGAGCCAGGGGCAAGGACAGGTGCACTGGGGCTTGGCTCCTGGGACTTAGCCTCTGCCCCACAGCCTGCCCCCCCATGGGGGGGATGGCGCGGAGTCGTGTGCTCAACAATCAGTCTGGTGGTATTAGTCTTGGGGAGCTGAGCAGCGGTGGCATCTGCAGCCTCCCCTCCACTGCCCGGGCATGGAGGACACCGCCCCCAGTGAGGGGCAAGGAGTGCCTCTGGCAGGTGAGTTCCTGTCTCCCAGCCTCTGGGTGTCTGCCCCCCCCCCGCCCCCCGTGTACCTTTATCTCCTGGGGGTCTGGGATCTTTTATAGTCCTGCTGGTGAGGGGACGCTGTTCCACGGTGCACCCAGCTGGTCAGCAAGGACTCTCTCAGGTGGACGGTTCAAGGAGTCGGCAGCTGTTCCCGAAGTTGCACTAGAATGCTGGCCCGCGGGAGGGGCCTGGCCATCCTTGCCTGGGGACGCGCCCACCCCGTGCTCAGGTCCCTGCGGCTCGCCTGCACCAGGATCCGCATGGGCCTGGAGCTTCCTTTGGCCACACTCGCACTAGTCCTGGGACTCTGCCGAGGCCCGCAGAGCAGATGGGGTGGGGGGTCCTGAGGACCCCTGTGGGAAGCAGCTGTCCGACCCCAGCTCTGAGCTGTCGGTGGCTCCAGAAGACGACCCGGTAGAGGGTTGGGCTTGGGTGAGCTCTCACTTGCTGGGGGAGCCTGAGCTGAGATTTGGGGTGAAGGGTCAGTGCTCTTAAAACCATGTTGAGGCCTCTTTGTGCAGAGCCCGTGGGGCCGCTGCACTGAGAGGTGCCCACGGAGGAGCTGAGTGGACAGAGCCGCCCGTCCCGGTTTGCCTTGGGCGCCCTCCAGACCCTCTTGGGGCCTGTACCAGTTCCGTGTCCAGGCTTCGTTGGGGTGCGCCGGCGGGCGCTGGCTTCGTCCGCTTCAGCGGGTGGTTGCCCAGCACCTGCGTGCAGAGCGTGGTCTTCGTTTGTTGAGTTGTGATTTGGGGTGATTTGGGATTTATGTCAAGATGGAGTCATTCTGTTAAGAACGACATGTGTCCAAGTGGCAGACAGGTCTGTAGGGACGCCTGTTTTGCTTTTTTCTTCTTCATCACTTACGGTTTTTCAGATCTTTTGCAACTTCCTGTTTTTGCTGTAACGCCGTCACCGCCCTCAGCGCTGCATCGAGGCAGCTCGCGCCGTGCACGCCGTCCAGGTGGGAGGGGTCGTGCTTGCTGATGCCGCGAGCAGAGTGTGCAGAGTGGCAGGAACTGACCAACCGGGGCCACCAAGGCCGGGCCCCAGTGGCCAGGACGGTCGCTGGGCCAGGTGGGGTCTTGCCCCCGGGCCCTGTCCGCCCAGGCGCTTGGTGCTACTGGAGAGGAGCTCTGGGGCCAGGAGGTCTGGGCTCCCGGTTGTGGGTGGTTCTGCTGAGTTGCCCCGGTTCAGCCTCAGCTGGGCTTGCAGGTGTGTGGGTGATGAGGGCCCAGGGAGCTCATTTGTAAGGGCTGTTACTAGCGTGGTTCCGGTGGCCTTGGGCTTAGTGAGTGTCTCCCCAGAACTGGGCCCTTGTCCAGGGGCTGGAACCTTGGCAGGGAGCACCAGGGAGCACCCCAGCTCCCCCACACCGGTGCTCCCAGCAGCACACTCGCCCTGCCCGCCTCTGTGGGCAGTTCCTTGAATTGGCTGGGCAGGTGGCTGAGCGCTGGAGGTCTTGGGGTCCCCCGGGGGCGGTGCCTGCGGCCCCGCGTGCTGCCTTCCCTGCCCCCATTCCCACGCCCACCCTACCATGTTTCATCTGAGGCATGAGGGACTGTAGGAGAAGAGGGCGGCAGGTGACGGGCCAGCAGAGAAGGGAGTGTCCTCGGGCTGAGGTGAGGAGGCCGGAGGGGGCCTGGGAGGGGGCCTGGGTTGGGGGGAGGAGCATTTTAAGTTGGTGTGCTGGGGTGTGGGGTGCAGGGCTGCAGGAGCCAGCAGGCAGGAACCAGGGTTCATCGTCTGTGGCAGCTGCATGGTCGAGGCCTCACTGCCCGAAGGGGGGCTCCCGCTCTGTCCTGCGGGGACGCACACGCGCTCTCAGGGCCAAGGGGCCTCCTGCGGGGTAGCCCGGCTCACGGCTCACACTCCAGGCCCCCAGCTGCCGGTGTGGCAGGAGGTGGACTTGAGGGGGCCTAGGATGCCCAGAAATACGTGCCCTGGGCCCACAGACCACCTCTTGGGCGAATGGCCGGGGTCAGGACCTGAAGTCCATGGGGCCTGGGGGCCGGCTGGAGAAGTGAGCAAGAGGTGGCCTCCGGGGCCACTGCCGAGCAGGAGCGGAGGCAGGAAATGGGGGGCTGAGCCCGCGTGGGAAGCCGTGCGGCTGGCGTGGGCGGTGTGGTCAGCAGGCCCGGCGGGGCCAGTGGATGGCGGAAGCCAGGCGCTGTGGGCCGAGGGGTGGCGTGGCTCGGAGGGCCTTGGAGCCCCTGCTCCTTCGGGCCGCGGGGGCTGTGGCCAATGACCCCACTCCCGTGGCCAGCGAGGTGTGGGTGCACTGTCACCCCCAGGCGTGGCCTTGAGTCCGGGTACCCGGGCCATCGGGGCTGCCGCGCCCCGTCTGGGTTTTCACTGCTGATAAGTGAGTCAGTCCGGAAGGGGAAAGGGGGGTGCTCGGGGCGGACTGGAGAGTGAGGCGGTGGCAAGGGTCGGTGCCCCGGGGGGGGTGCCCCGAGGTCCTCACGGACGGGATGGCAGGGCACCGAGGAGTGTGCTTCCCGTGTCTGTTCTCTGTGGCAGGAAAGTGTACGAGGGAGGGGCCTTAGGGATTTGGGTTCTGGGAGAAAGCTGCCGGCTGAGAGCCTGGGTGCTTCTAGTTTTCTGTAATGAAAAAATCAGGTAGAGTGACCCCAAAGGCTTCCTGCCACACTTTGCGCAGACCCTGTGCGACACTTTGAATCGCCTGACAAGCCAGCAGCACAGACCGACCATAGAATGATTGCAGTGTTTTATGGGAATTGCTGCGTTAGGAATCTCCACTTGGGACGAGAAACAAAGTTTTACCATTTTTTAAAATTTTTTAAATTTATTTATGATAGGCACACAGTGAGAGAGAGAGGCAGAGACACAGGCAGAGGGAGAAGCAGGCTCCATGCACCGGGAGCCCGACGTAGGATTCGATCCCGGGTCTCCAGGATCGCGCCCTGGGCCAAAGGCAGGCGCCAAACCGCTGCGCCACCCAGGGACCCCAAAGTTTTACCATTTTGTAAAAGTAAATCCCCCTGGCTCCGGCGGGGTTGCTTTCACGGAGCGGGTCCCTCCCGGAGGGGGGAGCCGATGCAGGGTCTGTGCAGCGGGGGCGTCGGGGGCGTGTGCCGGGGTGCAGGGCACCGCGGAGGGAGCCCCGGCCAGCCCTGCCTTGTCGCACACAGGCCTCCTCCGGGTGCTGAAGTTACACGCAGGCGGGTCCTGGCCGCCGCGCACTCGTGGTCGGGGTCACCCTGCTCCCGGGACTCGCGCGGGGCCAGGCCGGGGCAGCCTCGCTGGTGCGCGGGACTCCCGCATGGGATGAGTCTGCAGTCTCTTCTGGTTGGGTGGCAGGAGGCTTGGGCGGGGGGTCGCTCCTGGCAGCACACGCGTCCTCAGCCGGGCACTGGCGGTGGGTGGCCCCCGTGGTCATGGAATCCTCAGAAACTCTTTAGTAGGAACGAGGGCCCTGGGTGCCGAAATCGGAGGAAATAGCCATTTGTACATTTGGTGGAAGGCCAAGGAGGCTCTTCTTGCATGTCTGAGTTGGCATGACCGTGAGTGGAGAGGGTCTCCGGGGCGCGGGCCCGGGCCTCCTGCCGTCTCGGGGCTCCTGGTGCAAGTGGACGCTGCGCCGCCGAGTGCCAGGAGTGCCCCAGCCTCACAGGACGGATGGTGACGTGCACGGGGGCAGCGTGTCCTGGCCTTTGTGCCTCGAAGGCACGTGGACGACGGGCAGGTCCCCCTGCGTCTTCTCTTAGGGCCAGGCTCCCACCAGTCCTGGCACCCTGGCTGCGGCCACGCGTTGCAGAGTGCCCCGAGGTGGAGAGTGAGTCGCTGCAGCTGGCGGCGTGCGCGGCTGCGTTTACCGTGGCTCTTGTCATTGAAAAATGGAGACAGTTCAGCTGCCCCGAGACTCTCTCTTGCAGCGTGTAGTTCGGGGTCTACAAAGGCTACACAATCCTAGAGCGTGTTCGTCACCTGTACGAAATCCTGGTACCCATCAGCGGGTACCCCCAGATGCTGGAAACCACTTATCTCTCTGTGTTTATGAATTTGCCTCTTCTGGAGGTTTTCTAGAGGGAATCCGACGACACGTGTCTTTTATGTGTGGCTTCAAGGCTTGTCCGCGCTGTGGGTGCATCAGGGCGTCGTTCCTCCTCGGCTGCGGCTCCTCCGTTGTGGGGCTGGACTGCCCCGTCCCCTCCTCTGCTGGTGGGCACCTGGCTGTCCCCGGTAGTGTTGCCAGGAACGTCTGTGTGAATGTGCGCTTCTGACCCCCCCGGGCGTGGACCTAGGACTGCCCCCGGGTCGTGTGGTAACAGGTTTACTGTCGTCCAGAGTGGCTGCTCCGTGTTGCCCCCCGCCCCCCGCACACGGGGGCCCCACGGTCTCCGTGTCTGAAAACGCGAGTCCATCTTTCTGATCCTGACTTCCCCGTTGCTGTGAAGTGGTTTTGATTTGCGTTGCCCGATGACTGGCGGCGTCGCCTGTCTGTCCGTCCGCTTAGGTATCCGTAGGTCTACTCTGGACACATGTTCATTTACATCCTTTGCCTGCTAAACATTTTTTTCTTAAATTGTTGAGTTTTTCTTCATGTATTCTAGGTCCTGGGTTCTTATCAGATGCGAGGCCTGCAAATACTTTCTCCCGTTCTGTGTGTCGTCCTGTCTTGTTCCTGCTGGTGTCCTTGGAAGCAGACGTCTGGACCTTTGGTGAAGGCCACGTTATCTGTCTTGGGTTTCTTGTGCTTCAGGTTGTATCTGAGAAACCACTGCCCAACCCAACGTTACAGGAGGACTTACCTGATCTTTTCCTCTAAGTCTGTACTTTTCAGCTGTCGTCTATTTCAAGTTAATTTTTATATTTATTTAAAATAAAATATTTTATGTATTTATTCACGAGAGACACAGAGAGAGAGGCAGAGACACGGGCGGAGGGAGAGGCGGGCTCCCTATGGGGAGCCGGACGCCGGACTCGATCCAGGACCCTGGGATCAGGCCCTGAGCTGCAGGCAGACGCTCACCTGCTGAGTCCCCAGGCGTCTCATATTTCAAGTTAACTTTTAAATATGGTGTGAGTTAAGGGTTCTTGTTTGCTCTTTTGCCCACGGACACTTGGCTGTCTCAGCACCATTTGTTGAAAAGACTGTTTTCTGCCACCGAATTGTCTTGGTGGAAATGAATTGAAATTCGTTGGAAATTAATTGGCCATAAAGATGCAGATTTCTCTCGGTTCTGTTCCCTAGACCTCTGCGTCTGCCCTCGTGGGGGGACCACACCGAGTTGGTGATGGTAGCCTCGTAGCAAGTGTTGAAATCAGGAAGCACGAGTCCTGCCCTTTGTTGGGCTTGGTTGCTCTGCGTGTCTTCCCCTTGCACGCGGATTCTGGGAGGAGCCTGTCCGGGTCCACCGAGGCGCCCGCGGGAGTGTCCGTAGGGATCCCTCTGGGAAGCGCGGCCCGTTGGCGTGGCGTCCTCAGTCCAAGGCCACAGGAGGGCCCTCTGTTTATTTAGGTCCTCTTCGGTGTCTGTCAGGGGTGTTCTATGGGTTTCAGTACGAGTCTGGCACTTGTTTTGTTTAATTTATCCCCCGTCTTTCTGCTGGTCTGTTTAGATTTTCTGTTTCTTTGGGTTTGGTTCTTGCTAGTTTGTGTCCTTCACGTAGGTTTCCAGCCTGGCCCGCGGCCCCCGTGGTCTGCCCGTAGTCCTTCTGGGTTCAGGCTGGCAGTGATGTTCCCCTTCCGACCCACTTTAGCCACCGGAGTCTTCCGTGTGTGTCAGTCCAGCCAAAGGTTGTCAGTTCTGTTGGTTTTTCTCAAAAGAGCAGCTTTTTGGTTTCATTGATTTTTCTCTGCTATTTTTCTGGTCTCAGTGTTGGCCGCATTTAGAATCAAATCCCACAGAAACCTTTCTTGAAAAACTCCTGATGATAGAACCTCATTCTTTGCCTTCCACTTTGTGTTTGTGGTTGACACCGAGCCACTGTCCTGCTTTGCCCCGAGCAGAGACGGCATCTGTGAAGCAGGCCGACGTGGCCTTCTGAGTCACCTGTGCTGGGCACCCCGGTGGTGGCTTTTGGTCCTCGCTCCGGACGACTGCACTCCGGGGCCTTCCCCTCTATGCCGGCACCAGGGCCGGGAGAGGTGGCCCTTAGGGCAGATGTGTTGACTTTCTTTGTTGCTTGATTAAAGGCAAACTGGGCACGAGTGAGCCTCCAGCCAGATGCTCCTCTGAGCACTGACGTCTCTGGGCACCCGTCTGCAGCTCTGAGGGCCAGAGGGCCGTGGCCACTAGCACCCTGGAGCCTGCGACTTCTGCTCCCGCGGGCTCCCTTCTCTCCCACCACGGGACTGATAGGAAGAAGCGGGAAGTACCTAGAATAGTCTTCAGAAGTGGGGTTGGGAAGAAATGCCCTTTGGGACCTGTCCGCTTGGCCTCAGGCGTGAGGAGTGCATTGCAGGGGGTGACACGGTCCTTCCTGACCTAGGTCCTGGGCTGTGGGATCGCCTGCCCTCGGGATGTCACAGTTTGGAGTGGAAGATGAGGGCGAGATTACAGCTGTATCTTGTTTGTCAGCCTCAGGGCTCTAGGGAGACACAGCTCCTCGGGCTAGTTGAAGCACAGAAGGAAGATTTAAAAAGAGGTGGCTCCGGGAAGGGCCAGGAGTCGGGCTTGCTGGGCCCAGGGAGGGGGTGTCCGTGTGTATCCCCGCCTCTGGGGGCCCTCGCTGCTGTTGGGCAGGGGACCCGCCCCGCGACTTCTGAGCCCGTCCCCACCTGCCCTGCCCCTGCCCTTGCCAGGAAGGGTGCCCGGACAGCCTCCTGCTGCCCCTGGTGCCCACCGCGCGGCGGGCCGGGCCTGGGGCCTGGGGAGCCCGTCCTGCTGCCGGGCTGCGGTGCTGGAGGCGCTGAGAGGCCCACGCCATCCTCGCCTGGCCCGGCCGCTGGGGGTGTGCCAAGTGCCCCCGGCTGCTGTCGAGGGCGATCATGGTTCTGCTTAAAGTGTACTTTCCTAACAGCTTGCTGTTTGCCGTCTGAAAACAGATGTTTTTTTTTAAAAAAAAAAAAAAGGCTGAGAGGGTGAGGACTGATTCCTGGGACTTGGGCAGGACGAACCTCGAGGTGCTGAGGGCGCTCCGGGCGGGGTGGGTGGGAGCCGGGGCCCCCGCCGTCGCGCTCTTCGCCACTGGGTTCCATGGAATGCAGTATATTTGTATGTTCCTTGAGCTTTTTAAAAATGGCATTAGCTAGAATTTTTATAGCTCCAAGTTGGATACCAGATGTGTGTGTGTGTGTGTGTGTGTGTGTGTGTGTCTGGGTGTAAGTTTAACACGTCTGTGTGTAAATGGGTGTTTTAATATAAACTACTTCCACTTGTTGGCCTTTGAGCCACCCCCGGGTTAGGGGCATGACCCCCACTCAGAAGTCCCCCATAATAAATTTTGACTCCAAACCTTACCGCGCTCGGGTGCCGTCGACTGGGAGGGAAGCCTTACCAGCGGCTTAGTTAACCCGGGTTTATACGTCGCGTGTGTTAAATACTGTTCTGACAGTAAACCAAGCTAAGGAAAGAAAGTATTGTCAAGAGAACCGTGAGAAACAGAAAATACACGCACGACACTGCAGTGTACTTGTCGGAAGGAACCGTGTCTACGCGGACCCGGAGTTCAAACCCGCCGTGCACTGGTCGACCGAGCGTTGGTTTCAGACCCTTCTGCTCAGTACAGTTACAGTTTCCTTTCGGGGTGAGAAAGGGCACAGAGCATAGTGCCGATGTAGAGGGGGCTGTGTGGCTTCCCAGGGCCCCGAGGGTGGGAAGTGTCTGCGTCTCACCCCGGGTCCCCCAGTTCTGAGTTCTGCCCCAGAAAGGAGCAGCGTGACAGGCCTCATGGGGATTGTTGTTTCTGGGTTCAAATGTGCGGAGGAGACGGGGCCTGGGACTTGTTTTCACAGGTAATTGCCCCAAAGGAGGGAAAAGGGAGGTCACCCAGCTCCTGGGCTACAGGTGCGGAGGCCTCGGCAGGTTTGCTCTGTCTTGAGCGTGGGGTCTTCAGCAGGAGCAGGAGCTGCTCCCTGTGGGCCCCGCGTCCACCGAGCTTGGCACCCGTGCCTTCTCCCCTCCTGCTCCCGCCATGTCTTCTGGGCCCTCCTGCTTGTGCCAGGAGACCTTTCCCAGGCAGCCCGACTCTTCCCAGCCCGTCCCCACCAAGGGCAGTGGGGCGACCGTGAGAGCTGCAGATGCCTCACCGCACCTGTTGGGGGTCCTGTGCTCGTCAGGGGACTGGCTAGTCCACCGCCCACCCTCCAGGAAGAGGACATAGGAGGGGTCGGGGGTGGTGTCCCCCAGGGAGAAGGGCGCTCCACGCAGCTGTCGTGGCAGCCATACAGCCATGGGCTGATCCGGGGCCTTTCTCCCCACGCTTCCTGAGCTGTGCGCGCTCTGGCCTGCGGGCTGGCCCCGTGGGGCTGGTGCCCACTATCCGGATGGGGTGGGCTGGTGGGCTCGAGAGCCAGTTGGGAAGCCCTGTCTTGTGAGGTTGGGAGCTTTGACTTTTGAAGTGGTTGTGAGATGTGATGTCAGCAAGTGGCAGGAGTAGACACACTTGCACTCGCGTATGTGGCCAGCCCTCACGCCCGTGGATGCCCATGGTCGCCTGTGGACCAGCTCTCCCGTCCCTGGGTGTTAGTAAACCAGCTCTCACATCTGCGATGTCCATGGGCTAACTCCCACGTCTGGGACCGCTCTCGCATCCATGGTTGGGCCTCAGTGGACCAGCTCTCACATGCCTCACACTCCCCAGGGCCAGATGCGCGGAGCGCTCGGCACGCATCCAGGCTGGGAAGCATGGTTGGGCCGGTCTGGGGGCCTCAGCTGCCATCTGTCCCATCAGGATCGCTGATGCCACAGGATCAGTAGTTTGTGGGCTAGTTTGGGGGCTGTGGGAACTGGACAGTAACTCCTGGCTCTGCTTGCTGGTCACAGCTATTTTTTTCTTGAGAGAACAAATCACAGATTTGGATGTTTTGCATCTGCATTTGTAAGTCCAGCCTGCGGAGCTCGCCATCCCCCGTGGGAGTCCTGCTGACCTCGGGCCAGTGGACTGTTCCCGATGCACTGGTCCTTCTACCTCTTACCCCCTGAGTGTGGCCTCAGCCTGGTGGCCAGTCTGCCCCTCCCTACCCTGACCCCATGTCTTGTTCCTCATCCCTTATCCTGAAGGTGGGCAGCCCCGAGCAGGTTCCTGGGGACGTAGGAGGGCGGCACCTGGAGCGGTACCTGGGCCGCTCTCCTGCAGGCCGGTTCCCCCCATCCTGACCTCCTCCCAGGCTCCTGCTGGACTGTCCCGCCACCTCTGGAGGCATCTCTGCCAGCCCACCCTGGAGGTCTGGGCCCAGCAGTACGCAGCCCAGGCCATACCCATGAGTCTTGCACGTAGGAGCAGACTGCTTGCGGTCTGCGGCTGTCACCCCAGAGCCAGCTTCAGAGCCATTGTCTGCCTGGGACTCGGGGCCCCCGTTGAGGTAGTCAGGTGGGCCCTCTTCTCCCTGGAACCTATTGAGATGCAGGATTCTTGGGCCCCTTTTCTTGCTGTCTCTGTGGCTCCTGCCCTGGCCCCAGGACAGCCTGTGACCTGGCATCAGTGGCCCAGTGTGTCCCTTGCAGAGGGAGTCTTTGTGTGGGTCCGGGCGTCGGTGTCATCAGGGGCTCACACACAGACCACAGGACCAGGGGCCTGGAACAGGTCTCGGAACTCGCTTTGTAAGAGAGAAGTCCTTAGAGGTTGGCCATGTCACCTCTCTGTCTTGTCTTCTGTCGTTGAGAAGAAAACCCGAGTCAGAGATGGCAGCTGGCAGACCGGGAACCACTGACTCGGGGCTGACTTCCCACTGTGAGGTGGAGGGAGTAGGAGGGGGCTAAGGCCCGCCTCTGGAAAGCACGTCTGAGGAGTTGGGACGGAGGAGGGTCCTGGCCGCGAGCTGTTGGTGATGCCCACCCCCCGATTCTGTCCTTCACTGCACACTCCGTGGGCCGTGGGCCCCCGATGGCCTGGTTGGCAGTGTAGTGGGGTAGTGGCCTTTCCTGGTTCCCGCCTGGTGGCCCCAAGTAGGCTGCCCCAGGGCTGCTATTTCCACGTGGCATGGGCTCCGGGCCTTCCTTCTGAGCCTCAGCTCAGCCGGGACTCACCTCCTCCTCGCGCTCCTACTGCCCCCTGCCCATGCCCATTGAGATGAAGCAGAACCTTCTGGAATGTTTTCAAAGGAGTGGTTGTCAGACTGGAACAATATGTAGTTGAAGTTGTGTTTTAAATACGTGGTGCGGCCACACCGAGCTGGGACCCCTTCTCGTGGGCGTCACTGCAAGCCCCCAGGTGGCTGTGCTCACATCTGGAGACACGGCCAACTGGACTAGATCCAGAGTCACAGAAGTGGTGGGAGCCGCCCTGCCACAGGGGGTCTGTGGGGGAGGAGGGGCCATGGGAGGACCCGAGGAGACCCCCCCCCCCGAGGCAGAGGAGCCATAGGAGCAGAGGACGGGAGGTACAAGGAGGGGCCAGAGGGGATGGGGGTCAGGATGGAGGGCACTGGGGGCAGGCCTGCAGGGTGCGGGGTGGCTGAATGTGGGGAGGTCCTTCAGGCCGTGGGGAGGAATGACCAGGCCGCCCGCGCTGCACCCCGGAGATGGGGGGGGCTTCGGAAGGTGGAGTCTCCTTGGCCCACGTGGACCAGGGCACCCTTGTCTGAGGGCTGGTGCTCCAGCCGGGTGTGGGGCGCGCTGGCTCCAGGACACGATGCCACGAGAAGCGGGAGTGGGTGCAGATGATCATGGGACCCCTGTCCTTTCGATTTCTATATGGTTTTCTATTTAAAGCTTTCACCAGACTCTTACTTTGGGTTAAGAGAGGCTGAATTTGGGAATTGGGCAGGACTGGAAAGCAGCTTGATGTGTTGTTCAGAGTCCAGGCTGTGAAGCCAGAGCGAGCAGTGTCCCCAGCCCCGGGGGCCACCGAGGGTCACAGCACCACGGGGCTCCCCCCGTGTCTCCGTGCACCTGCCCTGCCCCTGCCCCTAGCCCACCCGGCCCACGGGTCCGGCTCTGGCCTCTGTCCCCGGCTCATGCGGCCCCCGGAGAGAGGTCCCGGAGTGGAGCATGTGTGGCTGCGGTGATTCCGCGTGGCCGCTGCGGTCCCAGCGCTTCCAGGGCGACTCCGCGTGTCGGAGTGGGAGCGTGGCTGTGCTTTCCCGTCGCGGGAGTGAGGCACAGGCACGTTCACGCCCGTGAGTTTACACAAGCGGGCGCAGGGCAGGAAAGCAGGTGCGCGTGTCGGTAGGTTCGCCGAGGGTAATTGTGGGTCGCCGAGTGACTCTGCAGCCCAGAGCAGTTCTCCCTCGGGCCTGCTGTGACAGCTGCAGTGTGGAGTGGGCGTGCCCCGGGGAAGGGACGCAGAGAAGTGACGGGGAAGTGGGGGAGCGACGCCCGGACTCCCCCTGGCGCTCGGGCGGCGCCGGTTGCCCTCTGCCTGCTGCTGAGGCCGGCCTGGTCGGGGCCCCGAGACTGGATTTTGTCCTGTGTGTTTGGGACCTGTCGTCAGGGAGGCACACGCGTGGGAGGGGTCTCCGTCCCCACCCTGAGGGTGAGGCTGAGGCCAGGCAGCGGCCGGGAAGGGCCCTGGAACCTGCCTCCGGGGCCACGCACAGCTGGCGGGGGCTCGCCGTCCGCGGCCTTCGTGGCCTGGCCTCCGCCGGGTGGCCGCAGCCCCCTGTCGCTCTCCTTGCGTGTGACTTTGCCCCGGCTGCCGCCGTCCCGTTGGCGTGGCTGCCATCCTCCCCGGGAAGGCTGCGCTGGGGCCTGGAGCGGCGGGGGACCGGAGGGTGCTGGACGCCCGGGGCCGCCTGCTGGGGCTGTGCAGTGTCGGGCGCGTCTGAGAGGCTTTGACCCAGCGCTGCCGTGGTGGCCGTGGTGGCCCAGCACCTGTCTCCGTGCACCCCCCGAGCGGTGGCCGTGAAGTAGCCCCACAGTGCAGGCCGGGTCCAAACGCTCTGGTCTCGTGAGGAGGAGGATGTGTCCCTCAGGGGTGTTTTCTAAATGGCCGAGGACTCGAGGATGGAGATGATGGTGGCACGAAGGCAGTGTGGCGATGTCCGTGGGTCTCGGGTCGTGTTTGCAGCTCCTGACCGTGCTGGGACTTTCCGTGTGGTCTGAGAGCTCTAGACTTGAAGACGGCTACGTCTGGGGTTACTTGGTGCCCGCGGAAGTGTTTGTCGAGCGCCTGCTGTGTGCCCGGCCCCACGCTGGCTGTGGGAGCTGCGTGTGTGGGCCCTGAGCTGTGCGGGAGAGGCCTCCTGGAGAGGCCTGGGTGAGCCTCGCGGAGACGGGACTGGCCGCGGCTGACCCAGAGATGGGGGCCCCTTTGGGCCCAGGCTGGAGCCCCTGCTCCCGGGAGCTCCTCTGCCCGGCGTAGCACAGACACCAGCGAGCCACTTCCACGGTGCCGTTTTACAGCCTCTGTGCTGAGCACAAGGGTCACCGCTTATTTTATAGAGTGTATGTGAAGTGGTGCACGTGTGAACATTTATTTTAATTCCAAACCTAATCCACTTAAGGAATAAGCCAAAGACGCCTCGAGCACTTTCCATTCTTCACGTCTAACCTACAGCGTGTGGGAGTGCACCCTGTGGTGTGGACGGCACGTAAGCTGTGTGGGGCTCGTAGTCGGTCAGAGCTCGGCGTCCCAGGTGGCTCTGGCTGGACCCGAGGCCAGCCGCGCAGCCCGTTATCTGTGTGCACGCAGTGGCTGCTGCCTCCTCCCTCGGTCTCTGGATCGGGGCTTGGGTCCTTAGTGGGGTCGTAGGACTGAGGACCACTGTCCTCCACGTTCCACCCAGATCAGTGGCTGACCGGGCGGCCGTGGGGCGTGGGGAGGGGGCCGTGAGGCCTCAGCAGCCTGGCCCCCTGCCCTGCGTTCCCTGGTTCTCCAAGGGAGCTTGTCAAAGTTAAGTCTGTTTCGAGACATGAATTTGTACAGCTGTGCTCAAATAACTGAAAAAATTAACAAAATGGATAAATTTCTAGCAACATTTGCACAACCCCCCTGACTGAGGAGGAGAAAGTGAAGTTGTCCTGTTATCAGAGGGAAAAAGGAGTGATGGGCTTATCAACACTCTGCCCCGCAGAAGTGCCAGGGCGGGGGCGGGGGCATCTAGGGCATCTAGGCTGCCGGGGAACCGCCCACTCCAGGCCTGCGTGGCCTCTCGCTGCTCCAGGGAGGTTAAGAGCCGTCGGGGCCCGCAGAGCCCTGGAGTCAGCACCCTGGACGCTGCCTGGGCGTCTTCGTGCAAGGGTCCGTGGAGGCCGGCAGCAAACGCAGACATCGAGTGTATTTGTATTAGACACGTAAGTGTAGTTTGCGTTTGGAAAAACTGGGCCACATAATTCAGCTTGTTAATAATTTGTCAATAGGAAAATAATCCTTTTTTGGTCATCTCTCTAGATGCCAAGAATGTATTTGATAAAATTCAACATCTCTTTGAGTAAACAGTGGTTACTTTTTTTTTAAAGATTGTATTTATTTATTCACGAGAGACAGAGAGAGAGAGAGAGAGGCAGAGACACAGGCAGAGGGAGAAGCAGGCTCCATGCAGGGAGCCCGATGTGGGACTCGATCCTGGGTCTCTAGGATCACACCCTGGGCTGAAGACAGGCGCCAAACCGTTGAGCCACCCGGGAATCCCCAACAGTGGTTAATGTTAATAAAATTGATATAGGCACGTATTTCCTTAGTAGTATTTATTTTATTTTTAAGATTTTAATGTATTTATTAGAGAGCACACGAGTACAAGGAGGGAAAGGGAGAAGCAGACTCCCCGCTGAGCAGGGAGCCCCAGGACGCGGAGTTGGATCCCAGGACCCTGAGATTATGACCTGAGCCAAAGGCTGAAGCTTCACAGACTGAGCCACCCAGGCGTCCTTCCTTAATATTATTTTAAAACTTGGAAATAAAACATTTCTGTTAAAGTCAGGGACAAGGGAAAGAAACCTGACATAAATGTGATTATTTAAATAGTTCTAGAAGCTTTAGCTACTGCAGTTAGTAATTAAACAAGAAAGACTATAAATACTGAAATATTAAAATGGGGAGAGAATTATTTACAAACGTGATTATGCATCTGGGGAAAAGTGAATTTCCTGAAACCTGTGATATGCAATGAAAGCGTGTGGTGATGAATACGTAAGAGTCCACAGCGTTCCTATATATACAGGCAGGAAACGAGACGTCCGCCGTGGTCGTGAAACCTGCCCATGAATTTAGGCGCCGAGATCTCCGCGTGGAGAGGAGCTGCGGTCAGTGGAAACAATGCGCCTGTTGACGAGCGCAGACGCCTCACGTCTGTAGAACAGAGACGTTTGCTAATCTTCAAATCTAACTCATCTCCTGGGAAATACACTGTGTCAGTTGGGATGCTGCGGGGCGAGCCCAGAGTCCCAGAGTCCCCTCCGACCGGCTGCCACCGGCTGCCGTGCGGTCACACACGTAGCAGGAAGCCTGGGGAGGTGGCGGGCGCGCCTGGGCAGCTCCGTGTGCCATCGGGGACCAGCCCTCCCGTCTCCGTTCTGCCGCGCCCTGCCCTCTGGTAAAGGCTGGGTGCCGCCTCCGATCCTCAGGGCACGCTCTGTAGGCAGGGGCGGGGCGCTGGCTGGGCGTGGGAGCGCAGCCCTGTCCCCACCAAAGAAAACCTCAAACAGGAACCCCATACTTTTCCCCCAAAATGTGAAAACGCTCATTTGGAAAGACGTGTGCACCCCTGGGTTCCCCGCGGCGTTGTGCACGACAGCCACGACGCGGACGCAAGCCCCGCACGTGTGCGCATATGTGCCCACGACGAGGGATTACTCCGCCGTAAACAAAAGGAAGCCTTGCCATCTGCACCAGCACGGGCGGCCCAGGGAGCGCGCTGCTCGGGAGCTGACCGGAGGCCGAGGCCATGTCATCTCCCCCGTGTGGACCTTACAGATCACAACAACAGGGGACGCCCTGGGGGCTCAGCGGGCGAGCGGCTGCCTTTGGCCCTGGGCGTGACCCCGGGGTCCCGGGATCGAGTCCCGCGTCGGGCTCCCTGCGTGGAGCCTGCTTCTCCCTCTGCCTGGGCCTCTGCCTCTCTCTGTGTCTCTCATGAATCAATAAATAAAATCTTAAAAAAAAGAAATCCGAACAACTGGACAAAACGTAAGTGGCCTCAGACACAGAGTTAACTTGTGGTTGCCAGAGGGCAGGGGGTGGGGGGCAGGATAGGAGAACGCCCCCCCCCAGCATTTCCTGGGGTACCTTTTAGACAACTTGTTATCAGTTTTGGGAGGTTTAGGTTTACAGCAGGTGGCACGGAAGACGCTGGTGTCCCGGTGCTGCCCTTCGGGTGAGCGGCCGGCACCTCCGTCCCAGCTGAGAAATTCTCGGTGGCCCAACGCCGTGGGCTGAGCCGCAGTCTGGGTCTTACCGGTTTCCCGCAGATGCGTCTCTGCCGTCCCCGGTCCCGGTCCCGCATCCTGCCCTGCCGCCCCTACTCCTCGGGACCCTGGCAGCTTCTCACTCTCGTTTTCCACATTCCTGACGCATGGAGGAGCCTCTCGGGCGTTTTGTGGGTGCCCCTGTACTTGGGTCTTCCGGGCGCCTTCTCGTGATTAGCCTGGGGTTATGGGTTTTCGGAGGAAGACCGAGAAGTGAACGCGGCGCCTGCCAGGTCTCCACGTCCCCTCCCTGCCCTGCGGGGGGCCGGGCATCCGTGCACCCCACCCTCGTGGGTAAACCAGGCCGCGCCCGGGGCACCGACGCGTGCTGCTTGGGGTTCTCCCAGAATTGTTCCTGGTGGGTGACTCGGGGGTGCTCTCTGGTGCCGGGTGCAGGCCCACGCGTGGCGGGTAGAGGTCGAGGACGCCGGCCTTGGCTGCTGCGAGTCCTCCGTCTGGCTCCCGTGTGCACGCCCGTCCTGCAGGCTTTTTTGAGCGCTTCCTGACTCATCTCGTGTTTCCCCTGCCCCCTCCCTGGAGCCAGCCAGTTCTCCCGGGCCTGGCTCTTCTATGGAGCACGGTATTTAGAAACAGGATCTGGGTGCTTGTGTGCTCATTACCCCTCGAGGGGTCACACGCAGCTTTCCTGTCAGGGAGGGCATCCTCCGGGAAGGCTCAGCAGTGTCCCCGGGCTGTGTCCGGTCGGAGCCTCTGGCTGCCAGGCCGGATGGGAGGGGACCGGGATGGTGTGGCGGGCTCCCCGGGCCTGGGCCCCCGCGGCGGGTGCCTTCGCTGCCACGGACCCCTGGAGTCTCGGCCCCAGACCATTTGCACTGCTCTGGAGCTCGACACGCCAGGGAGTGTGTGAGTGGCAGCCAGGAAAAATCTGAGAAAGGAGAGCAAGGCAGAGGCTGCTTCAGCAGGGAGCCTGGCCGGGCCACCAGGCTGGGGGTCAGAGCGGCCTGGAGGTGATGCGCAGCGCGGCGTCACACCTGCGAAGGTCGCCGAGGGGTCTCCGGAGGCCTCATCGCGGGGACAGCGTCTGTTGCCGGGGGGTGGTGGACGTCCACTGACGCGGTGCTTACGTGACACACACGCATCGAGTCACACGGACGCCTCCAGCTTCTCCAGCGTTTTGTGTCCGTCACACCTCGGCAAGGCCGGGGGGCAGGGGGCACGTTGGGAGCACGCGCGAGACAGGCCTCGGGAGGTTGGCGTGGGCCGGGGAGCCAGGCCGCGTGGCGCTGGTGGGGCAGTGTGGACGCCCTGCCCGACACGACAGCCCGTCGCCTCCCAGGCCCCGCGGCAGGTCCGCGCTGGGAGCCAGCGTCCCTGGTTTCCTCGGGTCCAGGGGTGTCTGCTACAGGACACACGCTATTGTCCGTACTCAGAAAGGAAAGAGAAACCGCTGCCGGCACAGAAGCAGGAAGCCTTCCGTGCAGAGGCGGGTCCGGGTTTCAGAAACGTGGATGGTTTCCGTGTGAAGATAGAAAAGCAGAAACAGTACTACAAGAGTCAAAAGTAAAACGTGTCTTCGCACCTGCACGCAGATCTGCACACACACGGGATCCGAGGTCGGAAGACGGGGTGACTCCCTGCTACAAACAGTGGTGCGTCTGCTACGGTCCAGGCGCGGGTCTGGCCTCTGAGGAGATGCTGCCGAGCAGGACGAAGCAGCTCCGAGCAGCTCCCCTTCCACCTGCCCTCGAAGTGACGCGCTGCGCTGTTCCTTTGTGAAGCGTGAGTCTCCGCGTGGGACGGGCTGCGGGGGGGCGGGTGCAGGCCTGGGTGTGCTGCTCCAGCCACCTGTGCGCCCGGGCCCCGCTCACCTCCCAGCTTCATCATTAAGGGCCCAGGTATTTAAATGACGCTGTTTTATTTTCTCTTAATGTACCATGATGATTCTCCCACTTTTTAAATCATTGCACGGGAGCTTGGCGTTCCGTTACAGCATCTGGAACCAGCGTTGGGAAGTTCTGGCCGAGTCGGCGGCCATCCTGGCCTGCACCCAAGGCCGCCTGTGCAGGATCCAGTCAGGAGTTCGCACGCTCACCGCCCACTGAAACCCTTTTCACAGGCGCCGATAGCAGAGTCCGCTCTGACACTTCCAGAGTGTCCCCGGCAGCGTCAGGAGAGCAACCAAGTTATCAGCTTGTCTGTAATTAAGTCCTTGAGTTTCCCATCCCAAGCAAATTATTAAGAATTTTTCTGTAATAATTGAAACTTTCAATAAAGATTGAATTTTATTACCAAAGATGTGTAACTTTGTTATGTATGTTAGGAAAAAATATAAATATAGATTGTGATGATATGTTATTTGTTTTTTGAAATACTTTTTTAAATACGGGACATCCGACCTGTGCCCAGATCTGATCTCACGAAGACAGCACCAGACTCTCATACTCGCACATCTTCTTCTGGTTGTTGTCACTTCTCTCTGGTTAACAATTTAAGTTTTATTTAAGAGTCTCCCGAGGCTGCGTGGGGGGACTTACGTCGGCGCGCTCTCCCCGCCCGCACGGCGGTGCCACGGCTTCGCTTGAGGCGGGCGGAGGGATTTCCTGGCAGATTCTGTTGGTAGAGCGTCCTGGTGGCCTGCCTTCTGTGCGGTGCGCCACACCACCGGGTTTTCCCTCGGGCTCCCTGCTGCACCCCCATCTCCACCCCCCACCACCCGGGGCTTCGGGGGAAGAGTCGCCTTTGTCCTCACGTGGAACAGCCTTCTGTCCTCCGTCATCTTAGGAGTTTGTTTTTTATACCACGTTGCACGTTTTTGTGTTTGCGGGTGCCAACACCCTTGCTTCTGTTTCCCCAAGAATCCCGGTGCACCAGCAACGGGACAAGGAGGCGGTGAAACCACTGGGAAGCGTCAGTGGCCGTAGCTTGGGGACCATGGTGGTGGGTGTTCCGGAGGAGCAGGGCACCTGCCGGGCCCTGGGTGTTTCTCAGCGTCAGGACAGCGGGAGGCCGACGCCCTGCAGCACTGCGCCTGATGGAAGGGGTGTGGCCTCACATCCTTAGGTGCAGGCGGGTGGGGGGCCCCTCGGTGCTGTTGCTCTGAGCCCCCTCCACTGCTAGGGAGCATGTCGGCCTTCCAGCTGCTGGCTGGGCCGGCTGAGGAGTGGAGACCAGATACCACCACGTGGGCGCCTCAGGCCTGTTCAGGTCAGGCCACGCACCTGCTGGGCCCACCTGCCCCAGGCCCAGGTGCCCCGAGTGCGGGGAGACAGGTGGGATGGGGTGAGGGACAGATGGTGACGGTGGACAGCACAGACGGGGGCCCCAGGCTCCTGCCCGGTGGGTCTGAAGGTGCGCGTGGAGGGGCAGGGAGGGAGGCCTGCCTGGCCAGCCCCCCATCACTGGGTTTCTGGGTGCTGCCCCCAGACTGCCTGCTGGTGGCCTACTCCCCACCCACTGCCACTGCGTGTGGTTGTGAGCGGGTCTGGCCGTAACGAGACCAGCCACTATGGACCTAAGCAGAGCTGTCCGGGGGCGTAGCTAACTTAACAAATCACAGTTGGGTGGAGTGCGTACTGGGAGAACCAGCAGCCCCGGGGAGCGTGTGCTGTGTCCATCCCGTGTCCACATGGGAACAGGGCCCCAGAGCTGAGCACACGGTGAGGGAGGCCAAGGTTTGAGCCCAGCCCCGGGCTCCGGACTCCTTCCTTACTGCTGAGTGTGGGGTCCCGATGGGGCTGCACCTGCACCTGGGACAGCCCTCCCGTCCATGCTGCTGGGGCTCCCAGGGGCAGTGTCCTTGGGGAACCAGACAGGCCTCGCTGGCTGATCCATGGGGCTCTGAGGCCCTTCTGTGCCTCCCTGCTTAGCATGGTGGGAGGGCCTGGTGAGTAGGCATTCGAGGCGGGGTCCCACGTGGAATCACAATTGGGAAGTGCCAACTGAGCAGTCATCCACAGGGAGCCATGTGACTCACCTGGGGAGCAAGGGCTCTGGAAACCCCCAGGTGTGCCAGCCCAGGTGTGCTCACCCAGGTGCCTCCCCCAGGTGTGCTGACCAGGTGTACCCAGAGGCTGGCCATCAGCGTGTCAGAGTCTGCAGACTTTGATAGAGTTACTGATGGGGAGACGCACTTGGTCCAGGGACGTGTCCTTCAGGATGTTGTACGTGCCTTAGCTGGAGACACTTCTGGTGTGGCTCGGGTGGTGGACGGGGTCCGCTCACGTGTGGATGGAGCGGTTTTCCCGGCGGGTCGTCTGCATCCAGGAGGAAGCCGGGATTTGGGCCGGGGAGAGCAGGCCGCCGGGTGTGCCCGGCCCCGCCCCGCGTCGTGATCAGGGGACGGTGTGTTGGGGGCACTCAGAAACACTCGTGGGAGCCCAGGGCTTGCGGTGGGGTTGCCTTTTGTTTGCCCCGTTTGGTTTGTGTGGCTCCCACAGAGTATTTTTGCTGTTGCTCCTCGTGGTCTGGTCGCACTTGCCGGCTTGTTGTCGCCCCTGCCGCTGGGAGGGCCCGTGCACCTTGCCCTCAGTGTCTGGGAGCTGGGAGCTGGGGTCTGTGTCCTGGGCCGCCGAGGGCCGAACCATCCACATGGGGTCGTTTCCAGAATCAGAGCGAGAGCACCTTGAAGACACGGCAGCAGAGCTCATCGGTATCTGGCTGCTTTTCGCAGGCTCGGGTTTGGTGGGATGTTGCGGACGGTGTAGGAGCCCGCGAGGACGGGGTCTGTTTCCCGCCGTGGCAGGGTGGGCCGGGGCGAGCGAGCGGGGCTCAGGGAGGCTGTTCTTGCCCCTCATCATACGGGGCCCGTTAAAGGGACTGTACCGGTCGCCACCTGACGTGCTAGGGAAGGGAAGAGCCGCCGTGGGTGGCGTCGGAACGCGGAGCAGCGACACTGGTTTCCCGGGCCGGCAGCCGTACCGCTGAACGGAAAAGAGGAGGTGCGTGTGCTTCCAGGGCCTGCCGCGGGCACGCGCCGTGAAGTGGGCCGTGTGACGGGGAGGCTTCTCAGCACGCACGGGACTGGTTCCGGGCCCTGGAATTTGAAAAGCCCGGTGGGCACTTTGCCGACTTTAGGAGCACGACGTTGAGGCGTGAGATCCCAGCAGAGGTGGGTTCCAGGCTCATTGCCGCTGCTTGGATAATCTGTGCATCAGGTGAACACGCGCTCTTCCTTAGGGCCTGGTGTTGGCACATCCGTGAAGGATTGCCCGGACCCCTGCTGGGGTTGCCGCCTGGATGTTGGCACTTTGCACCTGACACCCCCGCCCCCTGCCGAGGGGCCTGTGCACAGCCCAGGAGCTGACGGTGGGGTGGCCTCATCCCGGGGGGCCTCGCTCGCTCCCAGGAGCCCCCTCTGTCGGGGGGGGAGGGTTGCACAGACGGGGCAGCGGGAGACCCACAGGAAGGAGCGTGCCTGGCGGGCTCTCACCGCAGCAGAGTGGCAGTCGGGCTGGAAATTGTAAAATTAGTAACCAGCCATCTAACCACACCCACAGTCACTTGGAAACTAGTGAAAGAGGAGAAGGCCGTGGCCCCCACTCCCCTAACCAGACCACAAGCACTTGAGTGCATTTACTTTTAGGCTCTTTCCTGGGTAGAAATCCGTTTATTTGAAATTCTGTAAACCATGTTTACATTGGCCAGAAGGAATCCAGCACGAAGTTAAACAGTTGGCTCATGGGGCGCCCCTGCTCTTGGCCCCCGAGTGGCCCTTCCCGCCAGCCTCGCTGGTGCCCAGGGCCCTTGAGCTTCTGTGTGGCCGTGTGGCCGCGGCCCTGGGTGTGGGGTTCGGAGGACCCCCTCACGCTGCCTCTCTTTGGCTTCTTTCTCGTACTTGCTGCCGAAGAGCCATCTGACTACTGTTGTGGCTCTGGTGACCTCTGGACCCCGGGGCCCGTCCGTCCCTGTACCGCCGTCCCTTCTAGGGAGATGGTCTGTCCCTGCTGCCACCGCCGGCGTGTGGTGCTCCCAAGCTGCTGGCCCCACCCCGCATGCTCCAGGCCCGCCCTGCTCTGCACATCCGTGGCCACGTTGGTGGAGGCTGCGTGCACGGCCGAGGTGCTTGCAGCATCGGGCCGCAGGGCAGAGGCGAGGGTGCCCAGGGTCCATCCCCTCCCCGTGAGGTCCGGCACTTGCCCTGTGCTGTCCAGGGTGGGGCGCCAGGTGTGTAGGTTTGGCCGTGTTTGCAGGGTGGACGGCAGGTTCAGATTGGGGTGACGTGTAAGTGTGGACGGTGCCCTGGGGTTCTGGGGCCCAGCCCTGGGTGGAACGTCCCCCGAGGCCTGGACGGCGGGGCAGGGCCTGCGCTGGGACATCCTCCTCCTCTGCTCCGTTCCTCTCCGACCCACACACTCCCACCCTCGGGCCTACCTGCACACAGCACGGGTATTTAAACTCACCTGACTGGCAGCGTGTGAGTTAGAGTGTTCTAGATTCTCCTGGGTTATTTTCCTGAGCATTTGCCTCTCAACGAAGTAGATCTCTTGATGACTCACGCCCGTGCCGTGCGAGCACGCGCTCTATGGGAGTGTGGGTTCCGTCCTGAGGCCTGAGTGGGCCCGGCCGGCCACCTGTGCCTGGCACCCGCGCCTCCCTCCCGGTGCTGCTGGCATGGGCCCTCCTGGGGCTGCCCTCTTCTTCCTGCTGCCCACCTGCCAGAGGCATGTGGGCCCCCTGGGCCTGCACCTGCAGTTGGAGAGACTCTGTCAGGTGTGTTGCAGACCCTGGGGGGCTCTGGGACCTGGGAGGGGGTCCTCAAGGTTGGGAAGGGCGTTGAGGTGTGGGGAGGGTTCCGGCCGAGGCAGGAGCAAAGCAGCGAGGTGGAAGGCGTGAGGGTGTGCCAGGCAGGGCCGCGGTGCCTGGGGACGAGCTGGGAGGACCAGGTCGGCGGCCCCCACCCCCTGTGCCCATAGAGCCCAGCACTGCTGCAGCCGGGCTTCGTGGAGTTACTCGGCTGCTGCGTGTTTCGGGGGCCCTCTGGTCGCCTCGTGACTCACCTTTGTATCTGAGATTAAATGTACGGGAGGCGCGGGGCTGGGCTTCCTGCCGGTGTGTTCTCTGGTCTGCGGCCCTGTGCGTCACACGTTTATCTGCGGCCCGGGCCCTGGGTGGATGTGACCGGGAGAAGCCTGCATTTCTGTGGGAAGAGTGCCTCTGACCTGGGGGCCGGGGTGGGCAGCGACCCAAGGGGCCCGTGGGGCTCTGACGTGTGGACGAGGGTTGTGGCTCACACGTGTCTCGAGATGGAGATTCCACGTCGTGAAGACAAACCCTCGCGTTGTGGGTGCTTCCGATGCTGTGGAACGTGGCCCGTGGGCGGCCGTGCCTCCCTCCGAACGGGGTCTCCGAGCCGCCGGCCGCTGTGCAGCTGCCCCCGCTTCGCCCGCCCCCGTCGGGCCAGCTCCGCCTTTCTCAGCCTGGGGAGCCTCGGCCTCCGCGGGCGGCTGGGGTCGCACGGCCAGGCACCCGCCCCGCGTGGCCCCAGCACACGCTCCGCGCCCGCTCCTTACTCACTGCCTTTGTCCTTAATAGTGATTTTGCAGAGGGTGTGCTTCAGGAGGTCACTTACGTGGTCTTTGCAGGAAAACGTGTTTTAGCTTTTGCCTTGGGCGTCTGATGAGACTTGTGAACAGCGTGTGCGTCAGGTGGGGGGAGTATCGAGAGCCTCCAGCCCTCACCTGCCCCTCCTTCCACACTCAGAGCCGCTGTGCTGCCCTGGCCCTCGGGCCCCACCAACCCCTGTCCTGCCTCCTCCAGCCACGTCGGAGGCGGCCCTGCTGTACGTCTGTCCCGTGTCCTCCGGCTCAGCCGTGGCCGCAGCCGGGCCGGGCCTGTGGGGCAGGTGTAGTGACCCCATGACCCCACGGCGCCAGGTCCAGTGTCTAGGACCCCGTGCCCTCAGGCACGTGTCGGTGACCCTACAGCCCATGGGTCAGGTGTCCGTGACCCCGTGGTCCACAGGCCAGGTGTGGTGACCCCATGACCTAGGAACGCAGCGTTCATACCTCCTGCTCCCCAGCCCGGGCTCCAGTTGCCCCAGACCCCGGATGGCTTGGAGCTGGAGGACTCGGGTGGTTGGCTCCGCCCCCCCAGGGCACCCTCTGCAGGTCCGTGTGCCTCGCTCCTGTCCCAGAGCATGAGGGCTGCCTCTCCGTCCCTCGGGGCCACCACCGCGCCTCGGCTGTTACATGTTTCTGGGGCCCCGGGCGGAGGCCCTGTGCTTTCCCCGCAGCCTGGCCAGAGGTTTCGGAGGGGGCCCGGGTGTGAGCCAGCCTTGCCTGCAGCTGGGGGGCTTGCATTCGTCCCTGGCCCCCATCCTGCCCCCCTCCTGCCGCATAGGGACCTGTGAGGCTCCGGGGAGATGTGACATCAGTGCAGCCCTGGGTGTGGCCAGTGAAAAGGGAAGGAGCTGGAAGGATTTCACATGTGTTTACAGGGGCCCTATTTTTAGACGTAAGTTATTTTGGACTTGAATTTTAAGATTAAAAAATATCTGAGACTGAGAATTAGCATGTCTGATTGTTGGAGAAGGGGTGTTTTGGGCTTTCCTGCTTCATGACCTGCCTGCCCCTCTGCGGCTCCTGACGCTTGGCCGTCCGCGGGGCCCTACGGCCGTCCAGGGTCACAGAGGGCAGTTCCCTCCCTGTCCCCAGCACGGGCTGCGGAGGGGGTCACGCTCTCCCCGTGGCCACTCTCCCGCCGGTGGGGCTCCCTGTCCGCCCCGGGGTGGGGCTGGAGCGGCCCCTTCCTGAGGCTCACGGGCGGGAGTGGAGGGTGCGGGAGCGGGGTCTGGGGCAGCCGGCGTGGATCCCCCCGGGGGAGGAGCAAAGCCAAGCCCGTGGCCCCCTGGAGCTCCTGCAGCTGGCCACGCTTCGTGGAAAAAGTCACGGAAAGGGCCTCACGGACCGTCAACTTCGGCCCTTTCTTGTTTATTTTTAAACTCTTTCCCAACATTTATTACAAAATTTCCAGCATATGATAAAGTTGAAGGAATTTTTCCATTAGTGCTGTGTGTCAGCCACCTGGGTTCTGTCGTTAACTTTCTGCTGCATTTGTTTCATGGCGCAGATCCGTCACCCCGCGCGCGGGTCACTCGTGGCTTCCGTGCACCTCGGGGTCGGTGGCGGGTGGCAGGCAGGACGCTCCCCTCCAAGCTCTCCGGGGCGTGTCGCCAGCGGGGCTCAGTGGGGCTTTCGGTGTTTCTGTTGGTGGAACAGTTCCGCGTGGTCGCTGGACGGGGTTAACTGTTCGTTTGCTGAGTTCTGACAAGGCCCTTTTTTTTTTCTTTAATGGTTTCCTCCATTTTTAAATAAGATTTATTTATTCATGAGACACAGAGAGAGGGAGAAGCAGGCTCCCTGCGGGCCACCCAATGCGGACTCGATCCCAGGACCCCGGGGTCACACCCTGAGCCGCCCGGGTGCCCCTGAGTTTTGACAAGTTCTTACATTTGGCCCAAACCTTCATCAAGGTGTAGACCACGACCGCCCACCCAGAGGGTTCCCGTCCCCTCCCCGCTGGGGAGCCGGGCCCGGTTCCCTCCAGTGCACTTCAGCTGCCCTGGCCGTCCCGCCAGTGGGTCCACGTGGGCTCTGGTCTGTCCTGTCCGTCTGTCCCATTGGTCCCGTTGGCAGCGCAGTTTGCTCCTTTTTCCCCGTAGGAGTTTCTGGCCGTACATCGGGGGGTCTAGCTCGTCTCCCACCCACATATCCTGGGCTCTGCCCACGTTTTCGTTGTGAGCGTCGCTCTGAGCATTCGAGTGCAGGTGCTTGTGTGGCCACGTTTTCGTCTCAGGTAATTCCACCTGGGAGTGCAGTTGGTGCATCACGGGTGGGACTTGCCCCGAAGTCCCCAGCCCCCGGTGTCTGGTTGCTCCCCACTGCCAGCAGAGGTGGAGGTCCCCCCCAGGCCCCAGCACAGTCCCCCCAGGCCCCAGCACAGTCCCCCCCAGGCCCCAGCACAGTCCCCCCAGGCCCCAGCACAGTCCCCAGCACAGCCCCCCAGGCCCGGCCAGCCCCTGCTCTTCTCGCAGGGAAGCGGCGGGGGCGGCGAGCTGCAGGCTGGGGTTCACCACCTTTTCTTTAGAGCCTTTTGCAAACTGGGGAAGTTTCCTTCTCTTTCTTTGCTGCGAGGTCTTGTGTTCTGTTTCCCAGCTTTGGAGGATGTTCCGTGTCTCTGGCAGCGATGGCATCGTTTCCTCGGGGACAACACGGGTCTCTCCAGCGTCCGACAGGACCGGCGTCCCTGGGCCGACTCTCCGGGCCACGCGGGCCTTTCTCATGTGCTCGTGCATGTGGCTCGGGGACACGTGGGTGTGCGCTGTCCCTCCCTCGCCGTGGGGCTGGCTTCCTGGGACAGACCGTGGGGTTGACGCGTGTCGTCCGTTGGTGGCCGTGCGGCTCAGCAGGGAGCCCGGCCGCGTCCTGTGGGGGCAGCTTTCCGTTCAAATGCATCTAATTCAGTGGATGAACGTTTTCTGTTTCATCCTGTGTCTGTTGGCTTTTCAGGGGTTTGCGCTTCGTCTGAGTTGTCAGGTCTGTTGGTGCACGTTCGCGGCCTCTCCTTGCTCTTTCCAGGTCTGTGTTGGTGACTCCCCTTGATTCCCTTGGTCCCTTGTGTCCTTGACTTCTCGATCGTTCTGCCCGGGGTTTATCAGTTTTATCCCCATGTGGTGAAGAGCCTGCGTGGGCACCCAGCTCCCACTTCCCTGGGTGGGGGCGCTTCCCTGTCACGCTCACGGGCCTCCTTCTTCAGACACCCCCAGGCCCTGCAGTTCTGGGACTTCCCGTCACCTCCTGGGGCTCGTGTTTACCCCCAGGAGCCGCATAGAGTTGGCCTCTGTCTCGGGGCCGCACACGGTGGGGGAGGCGGCGCCGCGGTCACCTGCTCAGCCTTCATGGGGATCACAGCCGGGGACGAGCCGCGTGGCCCTGAAACCCGGCCTCTGCCTCCGCGTGTGGATGAGCCGTGGCGCGTGGGAGCGTGGAAGGCCTGGCTGCGGGGAGTGCCGGTGGGCCCCGGGCAGAGGACAGGGCGTCGCGGCTGCGTCGCTGTGCGGAGGCCGGGCGGTGACCCTCTGCGGGACGCGCACTCTGCCTGCCACTCAGCTGCGGCCTGTGGGTTTCTCGTCCCATGGAAGTGAGGGCAGCGGGGTGCGTGCGGGGCTCACATCCTCGCGGGCACGCAGGGTGGGCCGCCCCCAACTCTGTACCCTGTCACAGCAGCATGCAGCCGCGTCTGCTGCTCGGGTGCTCAGTGTCGTGCCGTGGGCCGTGGGCCGCTCGGCTGAGAGCCACGTGGGCAGCCGCCGGTCATCTGCTCCGCCTGGGCGCACTGCTTGCGGTTGCAGGTTCAGCCTCCATCGTGCGTGGGCCCCGACCCCGTCCCACGTGAGAGCTGGTCGCAGGCGCCGCTGGGTCGTCTCCACGGGGCAGCTCGCCGCTGCGCTCCCGGCCTCCGTGGGCGCGCCCACGCCGCCAGCCCTGGTGGAGGGGACGGGTGGGCCCGTGCTGGCCCCGTGCTGGCCCCGCGGCGGGCGCTCAAGGGGGGGCGTTGCTGCGTCTCCAGGCTGTGCAGCCTCGGTATTTACGGACGCGCAGACGAGATTCGCTTCCGTGTGAAAGGAAACGGTTGTCTGCGGGGAGGAGCGTGGGGCGTGGGGTGGGATGTCCCGGGGAGCCGGGCGCGTCCGGGCGGCCCTGGCCCACTCTGTGCCCGGGGGAGCCCCCGCTGCTCCTTTGTCTTCAGTGGGTTTTGTATTTGAAAGGTTCAAGGGTTTCCGGGTGGCACACAGGTCAGGGACCCGGAGCTACCGCCGCCGCAGGACACCGTGGTCGTGGCCTCTGAGCCATGCCTGCCCCGACCCGGTCCCTGGAGCAAGGCCCCCCACGGCTGCTGCACCCGAGCCCCAGGAGCCGGCCGGCAGGGTGCACGGCCCCCCCGACAGGGTGTGCGGCCCGGGCCAGAGCAGGGGCTTCCGCCGCCGCCCTAACCCCGAAGGCCTGCCTCCCGCCCGGGGGCTCCGCGAGGGGCTCCCTCCCGTGGCAGCTGCCCTGTGTCGCGCGCTCTTCCCCCGCGGCCCGGCCTCGGCTCCTTCCTAAGGAAGTCCTGCCTGCGACGCCTGTTCGGGTTCTGACCTCGCCTGCGGCGAGTGCTGCCGGCCCGGGCCGGGCGGTGAGGACACGGGCAGGAGGGAGGCAAACACAGGACGGGGGTCCCATGTCCCCTCTCCCCACACGGGTCCCCGCCTGGGAGGCCGGCCGGGGCCTGCCCGCATCTCCGCCCCCCGGGCTGACAGGGCACCCGCGGTACTTGGGGGCACCGCGTGCCTGTGTCCCGGGCGCCCCGTGCTGGGTGCCCTGCAGCCCCCACCGAGGGCCGAGACCAGAGTGCGGGTGGGCGTGCCGAGCGCAGGCCGCTTTCCCAGCCCCCCGGGCTCGCACTCGGCAGTCATGTGGGTTTTATGGATTAGGAAGTACGTTTTTACTGTATTTTGGGGGTTTGAACGTGTACCTTTTGCCTCAGTTTATGGATTCCGGGAAGTGGATTTTCTGCTTTGCAGGGCCCCTGACCTGAGAAGGGCCTTTGGAGTTGGAGGCCGGAGCCGATGAGCGCCCGCGTGGGCCCCATGAGCCGTGGGCCTGGCCGGTGGACGGTGCCAGGGGGCGTGGACTCGGGGCTGCGCTTTCTGTGCTGCGCTCGTGTCCTGAGCTGTCACCTGTGTTCCGCCAGAGCCCCGGGGCTCGGTCCCACGAGTGCCCTGTGGCGCCCACTTCCTCCTGGCAGCCGTGGGCCGCTGCGTGAGGGGGACGGGCCGGGGCCGAGCTCGGCAGGCAGGCCCGCTCGGGGTGGCGGCAGCCGCTGGGCCCGGCCGTGGGGATGGCGACAGCATGGGGCGCAGCTGTGTTCCCTGAGCAGCCGGGCGGCCCTGCTTCACCTGCCAGGCCCGCGGTCACGGCGAGCATCACCACGGTCGGCCCTCCCTGCGGCCCCTGCTCCCGGAGAACAAAGGGTGCCTTCGCTCGCCTGGCGCGCCCGCCGTGTGCCCAGGCCCAGCTGGCCAGCTCCGGCCTGGGGACGGGGCGACTGTCTTGCCGATGTGTCCGCGGACTTGGAGGCCTTTTCTGGGTTCCTCCGGCGGAGTCTCTGCTGGCGGTGACTTTCCCATCAGACCTTTGAAGACGTGCTGGGTGTGGAAGGTCAGCCGTGGGTGTGTGGCCGCTGGCGCCCGCTCCCCGGTCAGCCTGGCATCCGTCCCTCTGCACCCGGTTCCGGCTGCGGGGAGCGTGTTGTCTGCCTTGGGAATGGGGTGTAGACTCCGAGTCGGGGTGTGCTTTGCCGCGTGAACCTGACGGTCGAGTGCAGAGCTCGGGGTGCGGAGTCTACACCCGCTGGCGCTGGCGGGGGTGTGGGCCGCCCTCCCTGCGGGCCGGGGGTCTCCTCTGCCGGGGCTCACGCTCGTTCCTGGCGCCATTGCCTGTGGTCACCTCGTTGACGGTGCTGCGCTAAACGGGGTTTCTCCCTGGGCGGCCTCCGACGGCTTCTCGGCGAGGGGGGCCGTCGAGGTTGCGTCTTGATTTCACATCCTGCTCTAAGTTCTTTCACGTTCCCCGTAGTTTGACTGCGGACCCTGCGCCTCCCTGTCATGGGGCCTCAGGCTCTTCTCTGTCGTTGTCGTGTCTGCAGCGGCAGCAGTGACGGCGTCTCAGCCCCGGGCTCGGGGGCGCGTGCAGCCTGCGGCCCTCAGCGGTCGCCCTTGAACAACAAGTCGCACAAGGCGAGGAGACGTGTCACCCAGAAAGCCAGGATTCGAGCTGTGCCGTAAACTGACCCGTGACAGGAGGAGGATGAACATAAACCTGGATTTGTTATTGAACAAAAAACACCAGAAAACCCGTGAACGAAGGAAGCGTCGAGAGCCGTTTATTTGAACACCTACGTGAGCCACGTATTTGGTCACCGCGGTGTTTGAGGGCAGGCGGTGAGCACACAGACCGGCCGCTCCGTAGCCCTTGGGGACCGGGTTCCGCAGCCCGCACGGCGCGTCGTAGGACAGCGTGTTCACCACAGGCGCGCTAGAGCCCCCTTCCCCGTGGACCTGACCACGCAATAAAGTCTGGATGCAGAGAAACGTTTACCGCGACACTTATTTGTTACCTTGCACACAGCGTGCGCCGGATTCTGACGCTGACACGGTGCCCGTGTCCTGCGCCGTGGGCACAGCCCCGCTCTCCCGCCCTGTGGGGACGTCGGCCCTCCCAGCTGCCTTCCCGTCAGGCCAGAGATGTGCTATGTCCTCGCCGCCGTGGGAGGGGGGCAGCTGCCTCCACGGGCCCCAGCCGAGCGCCCTCCTCTCCCACCCCTGCCCCCGAGGGTGCCCGTGCCCCGCCCACCTGATCTCGGGGTTTGCCTACCTCCGTGGACCCTTCCAGCTCATCACTAATGTGCCCGATCGGGGGAGCCACACCTTATGGTTTTCCCGGGCGCCATGCCCAGGGAGGGTCCCCTGGGCACACAGGCGGGCGCTTCCCGGCTCGCCAGAGCTTGGTCCCTAATGGTTGCAGACTTTCACTGGAGAACTTGCATTTGTTTCTTCTCCATCTTTTCTTCATGTAAATCCACAATTTTGACCTGTGTGGTTTTCCTTTTTGCTGAACTTTTTACACACATTACCCTTGGGGCAGGTCTGCTGGTGAGGAGTTTCCTGTCCTGTGTGTCTGAGAACGTCTTCGTTTCTCCTTGGCTTTTGGGAGATCCTTTTACTAGAAGCAGAGTCCTGGGTGGGTCCTCAGCCCCGGTGACTCTCCTGCCGCCTGCCTGTCGGAAGGTGCTGGCCCCTGGCCCCTCTGTTTCTCCCCCCTTCCCCGATGCTCTGTTGCTGGGTTTCTGCAGGGGGAGCGTCGGGTGCCTGCAAGGAGGTTTTGCGGGATTTACGCCACCGCGCGTTGCCCCAGCTTCCTGCACCTGTGGCTCGGGCTCGTCGTTCATCCTGAAGAATCCTCCCGTTGGTGCCTCACAAGCGCTGGCCACGGGGTCTTCTCGGGCCCTCGTCGTGTGACAGTGTCTGTGGGCTCTTGGACGCTCTGTAGCTTCTCCAGTGTTTCTCTCTGCATCCTTGTTGTGGGGGTTTGTGTCGGTCTTCGGGCTCCCCGGTCGTTACCGCGTCCAGTGTGTTGATGAGCCATTCAGGGCCTTCCTCGTTTCTGCTACGGTGTCTTTGATTTTAGTATTTCCTTTGGAGTCTAGAGTTCCCGTCACACTGCCTGTGCGGCCCCTCCGTCCTGTGCTCCCCACGTTCCCGTCACAGCCCGTGCTGCGCTCTCATTCCCTTCCCGACAGTTCCGGAGTCTGGGTCATGGCAGAGTCTGCGTCTGATGCCCTTCGTCTGTACACAGGTATCTCTGCCTTGCCTCTGGGCCGTGTTTCCTGCGTGCTGTGGCTGTGGTGTCGGGGTCCTTGTGCTTGTGTTTGGGGCTCCCTGAGGACCCCTCAGCCCTCTTGTGCTGGCGCCTGCCGTCGCGGCACCGGTGCCCTGTGCCCTGTTGCCGTCGGGGAGGGGAGCGCTCTGCAGCCTGTGGCTAAATCTCAGACCCTTGGTGCGCCTTGTCCCTGTCCTGGGTGCCCCACGCGTGTTTTTCAGCTCCCCTTAGCCCATCCTTCCATGCCGTAGACAGGCAGGTTGGGGGGAAGCACCCTTTCCAGGGGTGGGCTCGGGCGCCCGTGAGGTCTCTTCCCAGCAAGATGGACTTGGGTGTGTTTCTCCGGGCTCCTCCTCCCATCCCCCGGCCGGAGCCGAGAGGGCATCTTTCTCCAGGGATCCTTCTCTCACGTAGACACTGAGTACCTGCTAAGTCCCGGGAGGTAAACCCACCCAGACGTGGGAGCCTCCTCGGATCGTGGTCCTGAGCAGCTTCTCATCATTCTTTAGTTTTGGGCGTCTGTATTGACGGCCGTCGGTGGGATAGGGGTGGCCCCTAGGTTTCTGTCGTTTTTGTTTTTTTTTAAAGATTTTATTTATCCATGAGAGACGCAGAGACACAGGCAGAGGGAGAAGCAGGCTCCTTACAAGGACCCCGATGCAGGACTTGATCCCAGGACCCCGGGGTCACACCCTGAGCCAAAAGCAGGTGCTCATCCCCTGAGCCCCCCGGGTGTCCCGGTCGCTGCCCTGTTGCACGTGCCGTGTTCATCACGTCTGTACGTCAGTATTACATTCGCTTCATTGTGGGACCTAGAAGCTTCCCTCTTTTTCCTCCTGAGCTGGGTTTCTGCAGGTGTGTGACTGCTCAGGGTTAAGCGACAGTAGAAATTCAGGCCCTCAGTCACACTGGCCACATCTCAGGTGCAGACCTGGCACGTTCTCTCCCCAAGGACGGTTCTGCTCGATGGTGCCGAGCCCGTGTCGCTGGAGACGTTGTGTAATCTGCACCGTCCAGCCCTGGGGCCTGCAGCTTCCAAGCCGGCGTGCGCGTGTGCGCGTGTGCACACGGTGGGGGCACGTGTGAGTCGTTGCTCTTGGTCTGGCCTGTTGGTAGCAGCTTTTCATGCAGTAAAGTTAGCGGCTGTCACGGTGCGGCTCCCGCCCCGCAGGCTCGGCCGCTCTCGTCTCACCCGCGAGTGGCTTCCCTGGTCGTCCCTTGCCTCTTCCTGTTGCTTGCGGTGACCAGTGTTATTGGAGGGGTTGTCACGGCGTCCTGAGCACCTCGTTGTTTGTCTCTGGCTTAAGCTTTTAAGATTAAGTTAGAAAATGGGACAGTAAGGCGTGGCGATTGCCAGCGCAGTAGAGAGGAGCAAGAGGAAGAGGAGGGAGCAGGGGGCCAGCCCCCCGCGGCCTGAGCCTGGTGCTCTCCACAGTCCCCGCGGGCCCTTGGGGGCGGTGGCGGGGCTGCGTCAGGCCACATCAGGCCACGGGCCGGGCCGCTGGCACTTCTCCCTCACTCAGGGCCGTGAAAGGCGGCGGTCACGGGCGTGCCCAGGCACCTCCCCAGAGGGGCAGCTCTGCCTCCCCCCCCCCCGCTCCTCTGCTCCTGCGGGACTGGGCCGGGGTCGGGCAGGGCTGTGGTCCCGCTGTCCTGCAGCCGTTCGTTGGCCACGCCGCCCCCGTCCCGGCCGTGGCACCTGCCCGCGGTGTCGCTGCTCCACGCGGCGGGGGTGTGGCTTCAGGGCGCTGCAGCCACCGGGCTCGTCCATCGCCCGGCACTCCTGTCACCCCACGGAGGGCTGGTGGCCCCTCGCTGCCGCGGTCCCCGCAACAGTCCGCTTCCCCATGTGGACTGTCCAAGCGTCGAGTTTGAGGCTCCCCCACGTTGGGGCAGGTGTCCCTGCTTTGTTCCCTTCAAGGTGGAGTGACGTCCTGTCTGTGGGCGGATGTTTGGGCCACTCCGACGTCTTGTGACTCCCACCGGTGCCTCTGGCAGTGGTGGCGCCTGTCTCTGGGGACGGGTGTCCTCGGGATCCTGTGCACACTCCGCCCGCCCGTTCAGGACCCACTGGACTGTCTTCCTCAGTGGCCCTGGGCCGCCCATTGCTCCGCCCCACACCCGTCTTCTCCCTTTTGGTTTCGGGGTCCCGGGGCTGTGCCGTGGCCCTGTGGCCGGGTCTGTACGCCGATGCCCCGCGATGCGCTGCCCCTTGCCCTGGTGGCTCGTTCGGCCCAGCCCACCCGGTCTTTGTCTTTTGGGGCAGCTTCCCCCTCATTCCTCCGCAGGGAAGACGGGGTCCGGGTGGCTTGCTGAGTCGGGGGGGCTGCCGGCCTGGGCCCAGCCCCTGAGCTTGGTCCTGGGGTGCGCAGGCCCACACCTGCTGCAGCCCGGGCACCGCCTCTGCTCCCCCGGTGGCCTGCAGGCCCTCGCTCCGCAGCCCGGCTTCTTCCCGCCAGGACCTCGTGGGCAGTTCCGTCTTCCCGTGTGTCAGGATGCGGGCAGCCAGCACCTGCTTGGGGGGCCGGCCGCGGGTTGCCATGACTTTGGGTCCTGGGGGCGTCTGGGCTCAGGGCAGAAGCTCAGTCCCCGTGGGGACAGGTGTGGACACCGGGCGCTGCGGGCCTGCCTGTCGCCTGCAGAGCTGTGTCTGTGGGGCGGCCTGCACGTGGTCCCCCCACACAGAGCCGGGGCCTCTCCTGGGCGCCGAGAAGGGTCCCCCCCGGACTGTGCTCCCTGCTGACGCCCCCAGTGAGGCCCGCAAGGGCCTGAAGACCATTAGCTTCTGCTCGTGGCTCTCTGGGGCTGTGCCAATGGTCTGACTGTCTTTTTTTCTTCTTAATTTATAGCCCGAAAACCTACAGAAGAACTGGCTTCGGGAGTTCTATCAGGTAAGAAGTACTTGTGACGGCAGCTCTCTCAGATGAAGTATTTACGTCGTGAGTATTTTATTTCTGTGGGAACCGTGTTCTGTCCGAGTCGTGCGTGGCTGTGATGGGCGTCCCGTTCCCCTCAGAGGCTCCTGCTCAGATTCCCGCTCGGGCCAGGATTCAGAGGGGGAGGCCACTGGAAGCTGCTGGGGACATGAGGATGCCTCTGGGGAGCACACAGCTGGCACGGCCGCCGGAGGGGCCGTGATGGCGTCTGGGCAGAAAGCGGGGGAGCCCGGGCCAGGGGAGGTGGCCCAGGCACAGGCTCCAGGGGACGCGTCACCAGCACGAGGGGCCAGATTCCAGCACTGGGTGTGGAGCGGGTATTGGTGGGACCCCCGGTGTGTGGTGATTCCTGTGCCAGATGCTGGGGGCGGGTTTGGAGCAGCAGACAGTGAGGATGACCGGTGCCATACGCTGAGCATGTGACACGTGGGGGGCCCCCGGGTGGGGGTCGGAGAGGCCGCTCTGAGGCAGGATGCTCGGGGACTTCTGTGGGTGAGGGGAGCCCAGCGGCCTGGCACCAGCTTGGCTGAGGCAGTGGCTGACTGGCCCGCCAGGAGGTGAGGGCCGGCAGCCCAGAGGGCAGCTGGGAGCAGGATGGCACAGGTGGGGCCCCGGGGGAGGGGCGGCTGGGGCACGGCCCGCTGCCCTCCTGAGCTCTGTGAGCCAGTGCCGCGCTCTGTGAGCAGGAGCCGCAGGAGGTACCGCCGACGGCCCTGGGCCTCCCTCCCTCCTGGCCTCAGGGTCCGCGGGCCGAGGGGCTGCGGGGCTGGCCCAGCAGTGGGTCCCTTGGGCGTGGGCTGCGTCCGGCCGGCTCCGTGCAAGGTCCTGGCTCGGCGCGGGGGTGGCCTGAGCACGGGGCTGTGAGAACGGGCCAGCGGGCTGCTCTAGGTCCCGCTGCCCACGCCGGGGGTGGAGGGCGGCCGGGTGGTGGGTCAGCGGGTGCTGAGCCGTCCTCTGCATGCTCTGGGTGCAGTGGCAGCGGGTGGCCGATCCTGCTCCCACGCTGGAGGGAAGAGCCTCGGGCGGGCCTTTTCATCCTGGCGTCCAGCGACGCGTGTCCCCCTGGGTGCTTGGAGGTGGGGTCCCTCCCTCAGCCATCCCACATGTGTTGTCACCAGGTGCCGTGCTTGGTTCTTGGAGGGAAGGCAGATCCCTGGGACATCTGGGATGCTCTGGAGGGAGCGTCCCTTGGGATGGACGGGTGGGAGGCTGTCGGGAGGGCCTCTGGCAGCAGGGCTGGTGGGCGGTCAGCCCTTCGTCCTCTAACACTCTGCCCCGCCCAGGGCTCCCCGGTGCGGCTCCAGGTAGGAGGCCGGCCTCGGGGGCAGGACAGGCCCCGGGGTCCCCTCCGCCTGCTCTCCGGGCTCCTGGGTCTGTGTCAGTTTGGCTGGAGCAGCTGCCACCTGAAGCTACAGCTCCTCTTTGTTTTTCAGAGGCAGGTCCTGGGGGCGGGGTGGGAGGGGCAGGGGTGGACCTGGAGCTGCGAGGAGCAGGTGTAGGAGGCGAGCGCAGTCCTGGCTCCGGGCTGGGCGCGGTGCGTCCTGGTGAGGGGCCCTGCGGGGGCCCCGCCCGACAGCCCCGGGCTGAACTGCAGTGCACACCCCCGACCCCCCGACCGTTCCCCTTCCTACTCTGCTTAGGACGCGGTTGCCGGGACGTGCGAGTGAGTCCAGAGCTGGGCAGTGTGGTCTCTGGACACTGACCCCGGACGACCGCGGACCTCAGGGCTGTCGCCGTCCCTGAGCCTCCTCGCTGCACAGGAGCCCAGAGGGCGGGGGGCCAGGGTGCCCCTCAGGCTGTCGGCAGAGCCCCGGGTGCTGCTCCGGGTCCTGCTCGGAGCGTCGAGCCTTTGCCGGGAGAAGGGCTCGTGCGTGAGGGTCGTGCTGGTGCCCGTGAGCGCTTCCTGCTTTGTTGGCGGGAGTCTCTTCAGAAGGAGAAGTTCCAGCGACACTTAGGGAATTTTCTGCGACGATTGTTGTAAGTAAGGGCTTAACACCAGCGCCCTGACACGGTGGGCCGAGCTGGTCGGTGAGGTGATTGGCCCGAGCCCGCAGCTCCACAGAGGGAGCGGGTCCTGCCTGCTGGACTCGGGACGGAGGGCGTCGGGGCCCAGGGCCACTGCCTTTTCCAAAAATGTTTAATCCTGGAGTTCCTACGTGCAGTTACTTTGTTTTTTTCAGAGTAGCCTTTGATGGGCTGCTTGTATAGACACAGGAACTGAATATGACATTCATGCCTTTAAACCTTTGGATTAATTTTTGCTTTTTCTGTAATCCTCATTTGCCATAAAAATGCAGGGAGGAGAAATCATTGCTGGGGTTTCCATCCTTCATCCTGACGAGCCTCTGGTGCTTTTGGCATCCAGGACTTTCACCTGTTGGGTCCTGGATGTGGCCGTGGCACCAGAGGGGGTGCACTGTCTGGCGTCACCCCAGCTGGCCGCCCTGCGCCCCTCCCCATGCAGCCTCCCTGAGCACCCTGGGCCCCGGGCTGGTCACACGCACGTCCCCGTTGTTGGGGTGCGCTGGCCTCAAGTACAGGCCAGTCCTGCTCTCCTCTGGAGCAGCCCCAGGCCTTCTGAGCCCCCTGCTCGGTCTTCCCAGAACCTCCCCCGGGGCCGGCCACATCCCTGTTCTCTCTCTGGGTTGCACGGTGCTCCCTGAAACCAGCTCAGGTCGGTGGCTGTCCTGCTCCCGGCCCCCCAGGGGAGACCCAGGGTCCGTATGTGGCTTCTGCTCTGTCCTCTGACATGCCAGGTGTTCCAGGTCCCCACTTCCCCACCTCCCACCCCTGGGCCCCCTGCCCCCAGCTCCGGTCGTGGGCCCGGCCACCCCCCACCCTCCGGGTCACTCTTGGCCTCCCCCCCACACTCGTGCTCCAAGGATTCATCGTCACCGCCTGAACTTGCAGTCTGTCAGGTGCTTATTTACCTCTGCCCCTGGGAAGGCAGGCTCTGCACCTGCCGCGGGCCGGATCCTCATGGCCCCCACGGTCCTGCGCTGAAGCAGGTGTGTGAGGCGGGGCCTTGGGAGGAGACTAGGGTTGGAAGAGGTCATGAGGCCTGCTCGTGGCGGCATCACTGCCCCTGCAAGGAGAGGGAGAGGCCACAGCCAGGGCGGTCAGACACCCTGCCCTCGGGTGCACCCGTCACGTGGGAGACACAGCAGGAGAGCCTGCGGGGCCCGGGGTGGTGCCGGGAAGGGAGCGGCCTGCCTGGAGCTGGGGGTGCAGGCCCCTGCTGGCGGGGTGCTCAGGAAGGCTCTTGAGGAGCCGTGGCCACACCTGGGCTGTCCTGCTGCCCGGGTCACCCTGGACTCTCTGGACCAGGGGGGAGGCTGCTGGGAGCTCAGGCTGGACCTTCCTCGCTCTGTGGCGGTGGCGTGTCCGCGCGTCGCTCCGGGGCCAGGTTGCCGCCCCGCTCGCTGCCTCTCCTGAGCGTCAGGGGTGTGTCTGGCGCGTGGTGTGCGTTCAGCGCTTCTTCCTCGGGTAACAGTCCGGGGCGGTTGTACAAAGCAGAACGGATGAATCAGTCGGTTCCCCCCGCCCCGTTGCGCCCATGGTTCCACGCTCATGCCCGGTGCACCTCGCTGGCTGTGTGCCCGGCGCAGGGCACCTTCCCTGGCACGTTACTCTCTTCGGTAAGCTGGGAAGTCTTTCTGTGTCACCGAGCGCACCGTCTGTCTTCTTGGCTCCACAGTGTTTCATTAGCCGGACAGGCCATCGCTTTTCAAGTCATTGTTCCGTTGATGGATTTCTAGGTTGTTCGGAGTTCATTGTGATGTGTGGATACATTTTAAAACAGGCTGTCTCTCATGCAAATACAAGGTGAGCAAGTATTGACGATTCTAAAAATCGTGGTAGTAAGTATTTATTATTAGCCAGACAAGTGAGTTAAGTAGCACATCATGCCTGCTGCGCACAGACTCCGCAGAGCAAACCCGGATTCTCCCAGCAGCGGATTTGCCTCAAAGGCAGATAATCCGTTCTCCCCTCCAGACGCTGTGCTCTTGCGGCCGCACGTCATTGCGTCGCTCTTAAGTTTTAGAATTCACGGACTCGTAAAGCAGCTCAGTGATTAGTAAGGAAGAGATGACTCAAATCAGGGAGCTCAGCTTTTCCTGGCAGCAGCGGTAAAAGGAACGTGATGAGCAACACCTGCTTCCAGGTCACCTGGAGGAACGGGCAGGAAGCCTCCTCCCCTCCCTCCTTAAAATAGAAACGTCTGTGAAACTGTGGTTTTTAAACCTCAGACCTCAGGCCGGGCTGGGCGGTGACCACGGAGAGGGTCAGAGCTGCCTTGAGGCCTCCCCACCTGCCTCCAGGGGTGGGGGCGCCTGGACGGGCACCCAGCGAGGTTGGGGGTACGGTCACTGTGTACCCCCCATCGAAGGTTAGCAGGCGGCAAGGATGCAGGAAAACAGGCCCTAAGGAGGAGAAAACCAGTCGGGAGTGTGGCTGGAGGACTGTTAGTTTTATCCATCTCGGAGAACCTGCTTTGGGTTTCATTACATCTGTTGTTTTTTGTTTTTTCATCCACTGATTTCTGATTTCTTTTTATTTTATTTCTTCATCTAAGTTTTTTTAAAGATTTTATTTATTCATGAGAGACTCACACACACACAGAGAGGGAGGCAGAGACACAGGCAGAGGGAGAAGCAGGCTCCATGCAGGGAGCCCGACGTGGGACTCGATCCTGGGTCCCGAGGATCACGCCCTGGGCCGAAGGTGGTGCTGAGCCGCTGAGCCACCCGGGTGCCCTCTACATCTAATTTTTGAAGGCAGAAGACAAAATCACCAATTTCAGAAATCCGACAGGGGCATCATCCCTAAAAATCCTGTAGATTTTAAAGAAAGACCCGAGGAGGGAGTATCATAAGCAACTTTATGCTAATAAATTTATATTTTATATGAAAGGAACATACATATTGGTGAATAAGTCCAGCTTCAAAGCTTACGGTCAAGAAGAAGTGAATTCAGTAGCTCTCTTTCTGTAAAATTAAAATTTGCCCAGCTCTTCGCAACAAAGAACTCCAGGACCGTGTGGCTTCCCGGTCAGTTCCGTCACACGTTTGAGCAGGAAACAATGACAGTTGTTCAGAAACTTCCAGGAGGCGCTGCTGCCTCCTCTTCCTGCGACGCCAGTCCCGACACCACGGCAGGCGGAGGCTTTAGTCCTGAGAGTACACGCACCAGCGTCTCCCACGCGCGCGAAGGAGAAAACGCTGACATCTGCCGTGGGGACCGGTGCACGCGACCCCGTCACACACGCACGCGTGCCGCATAAACACTACGTATCAGAGGGCAGCGCATTGTCAACAACAAGCGGAGATCGGAAATCAGTCAATAAAATCTGCGTCGACAGATTAATGAAGAAAAGCCGACAGTCCTCTCAATATATGCAGACAAAGCATCTGGCAAAATTCTAGAACCATTTCTGATGAGAAGTCTCAGGAAACGAAGAAGTGAGGGACCTGCCCCGGGCCGCAGGGGGCCTTCAGCCCGCGCCAGCGCTGGCGACCCCCTCCCGCTCCCTGTGGCCCTGGGGGTCCTGGCAGGTGCGGACAGACGAGGAGAGGAAAGGAAAGGAAGGAACAAAACCGCGTGTGTGGGTGAAGGTATGAGGCGCTGCTGGGGCGCCACGGGGAGTCCGCGGAGGCCTTGCTAACGTGAGCCCAGGTATTCAGTCGGCAGCACACGGGGCTGAGTGGAAGCATCTCCCTCCTGTTCGCTGTGCACAGTGGGACAGGTCACACGTGACCCTGACGGTCGTGCTGGAGCGAGGGACGAGGCCGGGGCGTGGCAGGGGCGCACCGAGACCGGCGACCCGCGTGCGAGGGAGAGACAGGGAGGCAGGCCCGGTTCGTGGCGTGGGGACGCCGTGGTGCCAGCACGTGGCCCCCGCTGCCCTTCCCCATGACACCTCCGCCTGCTGTTTGGTAGAAGCCTGCAAGACACATCTGCAGCTACCTGGGAGGACAAGGAACGAGGTCCGCCAGGAGGTTAGGGACTCACACGGTCTCATCTGAGGGTTTACTGTAAAGTCGTAGCAGTGGGGACGGTGTTCTGTGTCGGGACAGAGCTACACATCAGTGGAGCCGAAGAGGGACCCAGAGACCCGGGAGCACGGCAGGCGGGGGACGAGGGCTGACCGCAGTTCACGAGGGGACGGGACGTGTGTTCCGCAGGCGGTGCTGGGAAATTGGTGTCCGTCTGTCCACCTGCAGATGCAGAATTTCTGTACTTGGCGCCCCACACGGAGATTAAAGTAAGCTGCGGACACACATACAAAACTTAAAATCATAGAAGTTCTAGAAGAAATCTTAGGAGAAAATCCTCGTGATCCTGAATTAGGCAACGATGTTTTAGACACACTGAAAGCATCATTCATAAGAGAAAAAAATGGAGGAATTAAGATTTATCATAATTAGGAACTGGCCAAACCCCAGAGCTGCTCGTCAGTCAGAAGAAGTGAGAGTCACGGTGAGCGGCAAGACTCTGCTCAGGGAGTGGGCTCGGGGCTGGGGCTCGGGCACCAGGGTTCCCACGACACGGCCCAGGCCCTGTGCCCTCTGGCCCTCGGTGAGGTCGCTCGTGGAGGCCGTCGGCTGCAGGCAGCTGGTTGGGAGAAGCCGGGTGTGGGGCGAACGGACGGGGACGGACACGGTCGGGATACGGACGGTCCGCGTGCTGGGGGCTGCGTTGCTGGTGCAGTGGAGACCCTCGCCATTGCTGTCCTGTGGGTCACGTGCCCTGCGGACCCGCAGTTCCCGCTCCGGGGAGGGCCTCGGGCCTGGGTGAGCGCTGTTCTAGAAGGCGCTCTCAGATCCAGAGCTGATGACAGGCCTCGCCTCCTGAGGACGTTTCTCTGTGAACGTCTGTGGACACAACCTGCAGCTCAGACCCTCGCGCCACCCCTCTGGGGCCTGAGGACCACGAAGGCCTAAGGAAGGACAGTCGCTGCTCTCACGTGCCAGCACCCTGCGTGGCCTGTGGGCCCTGGCCGCCGGCCGCTGTGCACCGTGGACGCCAGGGCCCGCCGGACCGCAGTGAGCTGAGCGGGCCCTGCCGCCCGGCCTGTCCCCCGTGTGCAGGGAGCGCTGGGGAGGGGGACGAGCCACATCCGTTCTTCTCTGGGTGCACGGGGCGGCGCTTTGGAGTTCCCGGTGGCTGAAGGGATCACTGAGGAAAGGGCGATGGAGCGGACTCTGTAAAGGTGCAGTCTTAAGACACTTCACGAGAAGTCTTACAAACGAAGAAGAACGTGTAAAACTCGAGCAGAAGCGTGGCCAGTGCGTCTTGTAGGATCGAGCCCGTGAGAGCACGTGGTCCCAGTTGTCTGGGAGCCACAGTGGAACAGGACGGAGGAGGAGCTGAAACGGCTTCAGTGACGCGTCCCACCCCTCACCCCGCGCGGTCCTGGGACACCTCCCTCCTGTCCTTCCGTGCCGCCCGCTGTACTCCACCCCCTCGGCACGTCGCGATGTGCCTGGCTGCGTTTTGAGCGGCACCGTGGCAGACGCAGAGGACAGACGCGGCGAGCTGCCCCTTGTCACCTCCACAGCCGCTGACCACGACGGAGGCCCCTGTGGCCACCGGCACCCACGGACGCCTGCAGGTTGGCCGTACATGCGGGGACCAGAGTCGCTCTGACCCCCGGCCCTGTGCCCTCTCCCCTCCCAGGTGGGCCAGGGAGCGCAGGCCCTCGCCTCCACAGGCCCGTCGCTGCACTGCCAGGCCCGCCTCTCAGCCTCAGGCCCACGGAAGGTGACGACTGCAGTGACCTGGGAGGGAGCTCACGGCGCCGTGCCCTTGCAGGCCCTGGCGGCGGTGCAGGCAACACTTGGCTGCGGATCCAGGTGATGGGGGAGTTCATGCTCCGACGCACCTGTGTTTCCTCCGTCTCAAGGGCTCGTCCGGAGCCGGCCCTGGGCTAAGCCGTGGGTGCTTGCCGCCAGCCGCAGCCCAGCGGAGCCTCTGCCGTGGCCCCCTCTACAGATGAGGAAACTGAGGCGTGCAGGGGTCAGGAGATGTGCCCGAGGCTGTGCAGCCACAGGATGGGAGCCCCAGCCTCTGCAGGCCAGCGGCCCAGCTGGCCCCTGAGGGGAAGCCCTGGGGCGAGAGGCGGTGGTGCCGGGGCGGGGGTCCAGTGGCAGGGCGGCCTTGGAAGGGGCTTGGGCGTGGCTTCCTGGCAGCAGGCAGGGGCGGGGGGGCTGCAGGCGGGGCGCTCAGGAGGGAACTGGGGCCTCGGGGTCGAGGAGGCCGCCTGCTGCAGGGCGGGCGGCAGATGTGGGTGCGTGAGGAGGGAGGAAGGAGGAGGGCGGTGGGCCCAGGAGGAGAGGGGAGTCCACTGTGCCCTGGGTCAGATCCGGGGTTCCCTGCGGGGTTGGTGGTAACTCCTGTGGGGCTGGAAGTGAGTCCTTCGGGCCCCGTGTGGGTGGACGTCGCCGGGCTCTGGAGGGACGGGCTGGGAGTTCAGGCCAGGCCGATTCCCTGGGGGGACTGGGGAGGTGGAGGGGTCAGAGGGCAGCCGAGGGGAAGGCCAGGGCCAGCTGTGGGCCCTGGGATCACAAAGCAGGGGCCGTGTGGGTGTGCGTGGTGGGTGGGCGTCGGGCAGGGGCCTTCCGGAAGGCGCGCCACGGTGTCTTGGGCGGGGCCCCCGCCAGCCCTGTGGTCAGCCCGAAGCAGGTGGGAGGCCTCACCGTATGGGCCAGGGCCCCGGCGTGGTCCTGCTCCCCCTCACTTGGGGAAAAGTGCTGCTTAAGTGAAAATCCACCCGTGCCGGGAGAGCTTTGATGTCCCGGAGCAGCAAGTTGTGTTAAAATGGAGCCATGGTGCGCGTTGCTGGTCTGTAACAGGAGCGGCCTCCTGCTCACCCGCATGCGCACACGCACGCCGCGCAGCTTGGTGGCCCGTCCAGCCTCCAGGAGCCGCAGCTCCGGCGTTTGCCGTCAGCTGTGCACACGGCGGGGCCGGACCCATCCTGGACGCCGAGCGGGGACCCGGCTTCACGCTGGCCCCGAAGAGCCCTCGCCACCGCCGCCGGCTGCTGGGGCCACGGAAGCTTGTGGCCTTCCGCGCGCTGGCCCGTGGGGAGATGGGCTGCTAGCGGCCGGGCGGCGGTCGCGGGGTGCGGACTGTGGGCGGGCGTCCCCGGGGCCGCGGGCAGCGGAGTGTGGGCTCCCTCCAGGGGCAGGCCTCCACCTCCACCTCCAACCTCGCCCACCCGGTGCGGCCCCGGAGCCTGGGGAGGGTGACCCCGGGCCTGCAGAGCGGAGGCCCGGCTGCCCCGGCCCGGGTGGGCAGAGCGTCTCCCAGATGAGCGTGTCCTCGCAGCCGACGTGTAAAGAGCAGTAGCTTTTCTCTCGAGAAATTCCGTTGTCCCCTTTCCGCGCCTTATCTTGGCTCCCAGGCTTCCAGGGCCTGTGTGCAGGACGTAATTCCTTTTTAGGTCACTCCGCTGCTCCTCTCTGCAGAAAGCCTAACAAGGCCTGGCTGCTGCTATTTTTAGCGCTGCCTCCTGGCACGGAGGGGCCGGTGCGCTGGGCGCGGCCGCCTCCCTGCTTGGTGGGCGAGGCCACCTCCAGAGGCCACCTGCGTGGGGCCGAGGCTGCCCTGTGTGCTGGGGCGTCCTCCTGCGCTTTCTTGCCCATGTTTCCGATTCCCTCTTTTCCAGATTTTTCTTGATCCTCTGATGAAGAAAGCGTGTATTTTTATCAGAAGGTGTTTTGTTGCTGTTTTTTGTTTTGTAGAACTTTGGTGACGTGCGTATGCACTTTGGGCCGTGATTTGCTCGCTGCCCCAGGTGAGGACACACCAGAGTCCCCGTCGGCGGGCAGGACCCAGCTGAGTGAAGGCCTGGGGCCTGGAGACCACCTGCCCCCGGGTCGTGCCCTGAGACGTTTCCCACCAGAAGAGGCCTGCGCTGCCCCACACGTCCCCCGCGGTGCAGGGCTTTTCCTGTCCATCCTCAGGGTGTCCCTGTCGTCAGCCCCTGGGGAATCCGTGCCCAGGGTCACCGTGGTCCCGAGCCCTCCCCAAGGGCTGGGGAACGACCAGAGTTCTGCCAGCGCCTCGGCCACACTGATCCATGCGGTGCGTCGAGCTCCCGCCACCCATTGGCTTGTGCTGAGGGCCCGGGCCCGGCGTCCTCACCGACGGCTCTCGGTGACTGTCCAAGACAGGCTGCCCAGGAAATGGACACCCAGGCGGCCCAGGGCACCGGGCATGGGGTCTCCGCCAGGCAGGACGGAGCAGGACCCCTCCGGCGGATGTGCCTCCTGCAGAGCCCGCGCCGCCACCCCGCCTGCCCCCCGCCTGCCCCCCGCCTGCCCCCGCCAGCTGTGCAATCCCTCTGCTCTCAGGCCCCGGCTGCTCCGTGCGGCGTCACTGACCATCTGGTTCTGTTAACCTGTGACCCCGTAAATGATACAAAACCAGAGAGGACAGGTGCCCCACGCTCACCGCGCCCTGGTTACCTCACGGCGTCTTACTCCTGGGATCTGGGCTATTAGTGTCTGCAGGAGGGGATAGACTGTGGCCGCGTGTCCCTGAGCGTCTCCCAAACTCCAGGTCCAGGGCCGTCCGTCAGGAGCTCAGCGGGGACTTAGAGGGCAGTGCTGTCGTGGAAACGGGTCAGTTCAACCAGTCGGGGCTCTGCCCCCGAGAGCCAGTTGTCAGGCCTCCCAGCACACCTGCCGGGCAGCTGCTGGCCCAGACCGTAGGACACCTGTCCCCCCGGGCGGCAGTTCCTGGGATGCGTCAGAAACTGGACAGGTGCTTTCTGTCAGGTGAGGACATTGCAGAGGGGTGGCACCTGGCTGCAGGGTGTGGTTGGGTAAGTGTGCATGATGGAGGGCGTGCGCTGGCATCATCCACGCGGGGTGAGCACAGCCCCTCGCCGGATGCCCCCCACCCGAGCGACTCAGGGCGCTGTCCGGGAGAGCTGACATTTGCCCCATACAGCTTCACTCAGCTGCAAAGGAAACATTTTCCTTAGCAAAAATTTTCACAGCGTGTCACTAAAATGATCATTTTCTAATGAGCTGTTTTGAATTTTTCCCCACGTGCCGTAATTAAATCTGTCTTCACACAAAGTCCTTAGTTGGTGTGTCTGCTTTGAGTGACACGGCGACGGGTCCCACGCCCTGCGCACAGGCACCTGCCCTCCCCTGGGCGCTGCAGGCAGACTTGCAGCGGAGGACGCCGACACGAGCCGTGGGGTCCTGCCGTGAAGGAACTTGGGCGATGGGACGCCAGAGGTCACCTCGCCCTCATCCCTCAGGCCCCCTGCCCAGCTCCGGAGTCCAGGGGGCGGGCAGCTGAGCCCCGCTCCTTCCGACTCAGACGATGAACATGTTGAACAAGCTTTATAAATGATGAATTTAAAATGTGTGTGAAGTAGAGGGACCAGGACGACGTCCCTCGGTGCCTGCTACCCTCGCTCGCGGTTTCCAGCTCCCGCCGGTCCTGCTGTGGTCGTGCCCCCCGCCCCCCGTCCCTTGGAGCAAAGTCCAGGCAGCACGACGTCAGATGTCAGCGCGTCTGCGTGTGTCTTTGGAGGGACAGAGCACCCTCCGCGTCGCGGTGCCCCCTACAAAGATTGGCAGGAGCTCCGTCACGTCCTGAGCGTCGGGTCTGTGTTCAGGTGTCCCCCATCGTCCCCTGATTCATGAGGACTTCCTGTCCCGTGGTGCATCACTGGGTAGAAACGAACATGTTTTCATGACTGTGTGGAGGTGTAAGTGGCGTAGAGTGGGCCTCGCGTGCTCGAAGCGGGTGGTGCGGCGCGTTCTGTCCACCCTGGAGGCTCGTGTGCCACACGGTTCCTGCAGGCTGGAGTGGCCGCTCCGGGGCCCCGTGCCAGGTGGCCACTGGTTTGCTTTCCGTCCCCTGCTATCCATGGGTTTGCATTTCTAGGTTTCTGTGTTGGTGGAATCACGTGGGGTGGCCTTGCTTGTGGGGCTGCCCCTCGCCGGGCTCTTGTTACGTCAGGGTGCTTGGCTGTGTCACTTGGTCTCGTGTGCTCGTGTGCCCGTGTATGTGCATGAATATGCACGTACATGTGTGTGGGGGTGTGTGCATGCACGCACGTGCTGGTATTTGTACACGTGTGTGGGCGCGTATGCACGTGTGTGCTCATGTGGGTGTGGCTGGGTGCATGTGGGTTTGCACACACATGTGCTCGTATGTGCGCATGGCTGTAAATGTGCACTTGTTTGCATGTGCACACGTGTAGGCTCATGGGTGACTGTGTGCGTGCATGCACACGTGTGTGTACACGTGTGCTGCTGTCTACACTGACACCTTGGAGCTGTTGCCGTGTAGACGCCATGGCCTCCCAAGCTGAGAGCATTGGCGTGGCTCTCTCCATGGAAAACGTCTGCCCGCATGTGCTCCGGGCGGAATTCCCTAGATTTCTGTCTAAAAGTCGTTTTCCGAGCCTTTGAGGTTTGAAGGACCCTTAGCAGGTGTGTGAGTCCTTGGCTCACACTTGATCCAAGGGTTCAAGGTTTGCAGAGCGGCCGTCCCGTTGCCCCCTTGGTTCCTGTGTGGTTCTGACCCTCGGTTTTCCTCGCTGACCTGTGACCTGGAGGCCTGGAGGTCGCCCCTGCGAGGTCGCCTCGCTCTGCGGGGATGTTGGGGGGGCTGTGGGGTACCCTCAGGTCTCTGTGTTCTGGGGTTGCCTCGGATTAGGATTGTAAGGGTTAGTTCTGATCTGGTGGGTCCTCCTGCAGGGACTGCGGACTCTCCCCTCCCCTCCGCGCTGGTCCGCCTCCCCCTGCCCGTCCCCTCCCCCCCCATTGCAGCTTGACCTGTCAGAGCCTCCCTCCCTTGATACCTTGTCCTCTGTTCCTCTTTTCTGTGAAGATTTTGTCTTTTTTCTATTTCTCTCCTGAGGGTAATGCCATCTTTCCTTTTTTGTTTTTGGCCCATTTCTGGTTTAGTTTTGTGTTTCTGATTTCAGGTGTTCCTCCCGTTGTCAGATGGGGTCTGGGTGGATTCAGCTCTGTCGCTGCAGGGGCTGCGGACGACTGTCCTTGGGCAGGAGCTGGAGCAGGCCTGTGCGAGTCCCGGCCCGACAGCACCCCCTTCTGCCCGCCCGGCGAGGTGCAGGCACCGCGGGGCTCCCCACCCTTCCGGCCTGTGAGCCCGGCTCCCCCTTGCCTCCCTTTCTGCGGGTCCGCAGAGGGCTGCCTCCCCTCCCGTGTGTCCCTTCTCTGGCGGCCCCGTCCCTCTGGGCCACGTGCCCCGCGGCCTCTGCTGCTGGGGCCGTGGGGTCGCCGCAGAGACCGTCGCTGTCAGGGAAGGTCACACAGATAAAGTCAAGTCACAGGAGCCATTGTCTTGGCTGTTTATTTAAACTTACAATCAGTTAAAGTTTAGTTTCAAATATGAATTTAATTTGGAAGGTGGCTGTGTTCTCCGTCCGGTGCACATCGAGCTGAGGCCTCTCCCGGCCCGGAAGGGCGCTCGGTCAGGGCGCAGGCCTGTGCACTAGCCGTCGCGCCTGGAGACCAGGGGGCGCAGGGGCCGCACCGTGGGCAGGAGAGGCGCCTCCTGAGGAGCCGGGCAGCGGTGCGGCCCCGGGACACAGCGCCGGGCGTTTGGGTGTCAGACCCGGAGCCAAGTGCGGGTGCAGGAGGCGGAGAGCCGGAGGGTGGCTGCCCGGCTGCCCGGCTGCCCACTGGGGTGCGTCCAGGCGGGCTGGCAGGTGCCGGGGCGGAGGTGGAAGGCCTGAGACCCCACGGCCCCATCCTAAGTGCCCCGCACCCTCGTGAGTTTGAGGCTGCAGCCAACCCCACAGCGAGGCGTAGGGTCGGGACCAGTGCTCCCCGGACATGTCACAGCCACGCTGAGGCCCTGTCGCCTGGGACAGGTGCACGGCGTGGCAGCCTGGCCGTGCTGGAGAGGGGGAGTCCCCAGGGGGCAAGGTCAAGCAGCCAGGCCCTGCCCAGAGCGGCAGGGGGAGGCAGAGGGGGCGGAAGGATGGTCAGGATGCTCCCCGGGGAGCGTGAGCTGCTGTGGGACGGACGGCTGGATGGCGTCAGGGCAGGGACTCGGGCCTGGCTCTCGGGGTTCTGGCCTGGGCCTGCCCTTGAGGGCCTGTGCTCAGAGCGCCTGCAGCGCACCCGGGCTCCTCGGGACCCCGCGTCCTTGGGCAGGTGGCAGGGCCTTGGGGGGGGCGGCCAGGGCAGCTCCCAGGACCCTGTGCGCCCTGCTCTCCCTGCGGGGGGCCTGCCCTACATCCCGAGCACCCTTCAGAACCCATCCGGGCTGACGAGGCCTCCCGGGGGCTGTGGTGCATGGAGAGGCGGCCCCCGGGTCGGAACAAGGGGAAAGCAGGTTCCCTTCATCAGCGTCCTTAGCTGGTGCCGAGGGCTTTGCTAACCTGTGGGCTTTGGAGACCGTGACCTGGGCTGCCCCGGATCATGACCCCCTGGTCTGGCTCACGGCCGAGGCTCGGCCTGGCGGGGTGGGGTGCCTGCGGGTGGAGGGGCAGCCGGGGGGCCGGTGCCCGTGGACGCCCCCGCTGCCCTCTGCACGCCCCGAAGCACCTGCTGCTCGAGTCCATCCCACCAGTGCCTTTCAGAGCCCGTGGCCCCCGAGGGCGGGCCTTTCAGGGACGTGTCCAGAGCCCCTGGTGCCTGCAACATCTTCCCTTCCGGATCCTGGGGGGTGGGGGCGAGTGGAGGCCGCTCTCGTCCAGGCCGAGCGCTGCGGGGTGGCTGGGGTCCGGCCCGGGGCGGCGCCGTCAGGGTAGGGGGCCTGCACGGCGGCTCCGTGGTCCAGGAGGCCTGGTCCGTGGTCGGAAGTCCGTGGGCAGTTCTGGAGCCTGACGCAGGCCTCGGCCACCGTGGCAGCCCAAGACCATCACGGCGTCGGGCGTCGCAGGGCCGCGCGGCCAGCACGTTCTCTGCCGCCCGCCACCGCGGAGCTGCCTGTTCTGAGAAGGTTTGTGTTGCCCCAGGCCCGGCCGAGCAGACAGGCCGCCTGGGGAAGGCCCGGCGTGCGCTAAGGAGGGGTGCGCTGGCGGGGCGGGCCCAGGGCACGGGGGGTACAGGGCGCCAGTGCCCCCGGGCTGTCCCTCCTCAGTCAGGTGATGCTGGGAAGCAGGGAGCGGGAGCGCTGAGGGCCTGGCCCTGCCCCCGCCATCCTGGGTCCCCTGGTCCCGCCCCCGAGCCCTGGGGCCTGGATTGTGGCCTGTTCGTGGCCCAGGGGAGGACAAGGGGGCTGCGCCGCTGGGCGCCTGCCGGTGGACGGAGGGGCAGCCGCTGCCTGCGGAGCCTCCCGGCCGCGCTGTGGGCCGCGTGTCCCCTGACACGTGCCGAGCGTCCCTGGCGCCCGCAGCCTGCGTCCCGCGTGGTGCCCCCCTCCTCCTCCTCCTCCTCCTCCTCCTCCTCCTCCTCCTCCTCCCGTGCTCTGGGCCCGGCTCAGTCCTAGAGGCAGCTGCTGTCCACTGGGGCTGCGCACGCCAGTCTGGCCGCCAGACCCCGCAGGAGACTGCGTCCGAGGCTGGGGTCCAGGTGACCTCACAGACGTGTGCAGGGGTGCCCCTGGGGTGCTGTGTTTGGGGAAGGGGAACTTCGGTGTCTGGGAGAGAGGAGGAGCCGCACGACACCCGGAAGACGGCCCTGGCAGCCACGGGCACGTGCACTTAGTGCAACGGGTGCTGGGAACGGGGGACGGGCCCCCGCGCCCCTGCCCCACTGCCCTCGGCCCTCTGGTTCCTGTGGTCCCCGCGGCCCTTGCCCCTGCCCCAAGCCCGGGCTTAGTGGCCTGGCCGCCTCACGGGCCCAGGAGTGACACGCTGTCCCCGGGCCCAGGAGAGCGGGGCAGCTGTGCCCCGTTGCCGTGAACGCGTGCCGTGGTCGCCCTGAGACTCCAGCGTGGGTCAGTGCCAGGGAGCTGGAGCCCCTGTGCTGGGCTGGGCTGGGGCGTGGCTGCAGGGCTCCCGGACAGTGACCACACTTCCTGACGGCGTCGCCGGGCAGCTCAGGAAACCGGACCGTCGGGGATGTTTGCTCGTGTTGTCCGGTAACAAAGGCCCGGGGCGGGTCCGCGGCTCGCCGAGCCCTGGCGCCAGAGGATGCTGTGGCCGCCGCGCAGCCGCCCCCAGGCCCTGCGTCCTCTGGCTGCAGGGCAGCGGCTCTGTGGCCGTGCCACCTCCGCTGCCGCGTGGCCCTGTGGCCTGGGGGCAGTCCTGCTGGCGGCCCCGCGGGGACATGGACACTGGGCGCCTGCCCCCTGGCGATGTCGGGAGCCGGTGCGCACCCTGCGCGTAGGGCAGCACCAGCCCCGGGCGAGCACGCAGTTGGCTTTCTCCGGGCAGCTTAGCAGCGTGTGTGTGCCCACACGTGCACACGTGCTTACGTGCACATACACGCCCATGCGTGCGGTGTTTGCACACACACTTGGCATGGGCGCCAGCTGGGCTTGCAGCCGCCGTGGAGGACGTGCCCCGGTGTCAGCAGTGGGATGATAATCGGGGTGTTTGTTCCTTTGGGGTTTAACAGCTGCTCCACACTGGCACGTACTTGTGTTTGTAATGGGAGGGGACGAACCTTGAGGTTCTAGAAGCAGGTTCTGATCATTCTGAACCCACGTGGGGACTAGGATCAGGAGAACAGAAGACACGGGGCCAGAAGGACTGCATGTAGGAGCCCTAGAAACCGTTCAGGTGGCTTGTTGGGGGTGCGGGGCCCCTAGTCCTGGCCGCCTTCCCCACGTGGCTGTGCAGTGCGGAGCCTCTGACCGTGTCCTGCGCTTCCCTCCCCAGGTCGTGCACACACACAAGCCTCACTTCATGGCCCTGCACTGCCAGGAGTTCGGAGGGAAGAACTACGAGGCCTCCATGTCACACGTGGACAAGTTCGTCAAGTAAGTCCTGGTGTGCGCCGTGGCCCTGCGCCTCTTCCCCGGGTGCCCTGCCCCTTGGGGGGAACCAGGGGCGACAGCCTGTCCCTGGGGAGGGGGGACCAGGGGTGACAGCCTGTCCCTGGGGAGGGGACCACAGGGTGACAGTCTATCCCTGGGAGTGGATCACAAGGTGACAGCCTGTCTCTGCAGAGGGGGGACCAGGGGTAACAGCCTGTCCCCAGGGCGGGGACCAGGAGCAACAGCCTGTCCTGGGGAGGTGGGACCAGGGTGCCCACCTTCTGCGCTGCCTCCTGCCTGAGGGGCCAGGACGTCGTCTCTGCCGCCGGCCCCGCTGCGTGTGCCCCCCTGAGCCCCCAGGTGTGGCCCGGGCCTCCCCCAGCTGGGACCTGCACACCGACCGCCCGCCGAGCGCGGCCAGACCTTCCTGCCCTCGGAGGCGGCCAGCGGAGGCCCCGTGCCGGCGGGGGTGTGGGCCGCGGGCTCCCTGCCTAGAGCCCCAGCCGCGTGGCCGCCGGGGGTCAGCTGCTGGGTGGACGTGAGCCTCCGTGTTCTCTGTGGTTAAACTGGGCAGTGATCGGTTAGGGGCATACTTTTTTTAAAAGAGTGGCCGTATTTTCCCAAAACAATGTACTTTTGTTTTTTGAATTTTTCTTAAAGATTTTGTCTGTTCATGAGAAACACCAAGGCACAGAGAGAGAGAGAGACAGAGGGAGAAGCAGGCTCCATGTGGGGAGCCCGACGTGGGACTCGATCCCAGGACCCCGGGGTCACGCCCTGGGCTGAAGGCACCCAGGGGTCCCCAAAAATGTATTTTAAAGCAATCAAAGAGTTTTTTGGACACTTAAGCTAGTGTGAAGGTCGATGTGGGAGAGTGAGGGACGTAGCTGAAGAGCCAAGAGTAGCCACAGGGATACTGAGGAGGCATGAGGTGGGCGCCCGTCCCCGTGCCCCGCTGGGCTGCGGCCTCCCTGGGGAGCGGCGAGGGTGGGGCCGGGCTGCGGGGGGGTGGAGGGTGCTCAGGAGGTCCCCGCCCCGCGTCGCCCTGCCCTCTGCAGCTGAGGACCGGCCACTGGTGTCTGCGTGAGAACAGGACACTGGGCCTCCCCCCATCCCCGCACCTGGGACAAGTGTCATGCGTGTCCGTAGACGTGACAGGGTGACGACGCTGAGACCAAAGGAGAGGTGTCTGCGGCTCAGTGGCAGGGAGAGATTTCTTTTGAAAAGGTGCAAAATGTGTCACGTGCTAAAGATGGAGAAGTTTGAGTGTTAATGAATGGAAGGGTGAAAGCTGTTTATCAGCAGACACTGTGCCACACGCCTTCGGGCAGAAGCCAGGACGTGACCTGAGGAGCCCTGGGGAGGCCGCGAGCGGGCGTGTGGGGGCCGGGGGTTCCCAGAGGGGCCCTGCAGGTGCGCAGTCGGCTGGTGGAGGGAGGCCACTCGCGGCCCCGCGGCCCAGTCCCTGAACCCCTGCCCCACGTCCCTGCCCTGGGTCCCCCCACATCCTGTTCCCCCAACCCAGTCCCTAACGCCCACCCTGTGTCCCCACCCCATGTCTCCGCCCCGTGTCCCCCCGGGTCCTGTTCCCCCACCCCAGGCCCTAACCTCTGCCCTGTGTCCACACCCCATGTCCCTGCCCCGTGTCCCCCGGGTCCTGTTCCCCCACCCCAGACCCTAACCTCTGCCCCGTGTCTGCACCTTGCCTCCACTCTCTGTGTCCCCACCCCGTGTCCCCACCCTGTGTCCCCGCCCTGTGTCCCCTCCACGTCTGTTCCCCCAACCCAGTCCCTAACCCCTGCCCCACATCCGCACCCCATGTCCCTGCCCCGCGTCCCCGCCCTGCGTGTGGATGGCCGCTTCTGCGGTCCCCTTGCCGTCCTGGCGCTGCCGTCGGTCTCCTACCCGCACCATGTGTGACACACGCTATCATGTTTGCTTTGAGCTGTTACCTTATAAGAAGATCAAAAAGCCAGAGAAGAGGCCGTTTATTTCCAGCAGCGCCAGTTTCCCGGCTGCAGCCCCGCAGTGGGTGTCCGTGGCGCCCCCTCCCCGGGCCGTGTGCGTCACGTCAGCACGAGTCACCGCTGACACGTTCTCTCCCTTCTGTTTGCCTGAAGAAAGTCTGCAGCGTCGGAAGGTGTTTCGTCGTGGCCAGAAGCCCGGCGGCCCGTCCCCCGGCAGGACGTCGCCGCGCTGTGCTGGGCCGTGCCGTGGCGGGTGGCGCCTGGCCGTGGGCCTCGCCGAGGGTCCCTGCGGTGCGCCCGTCCCCGCTGCAGGTGGGGGTGGTTTTCCTCGGTGGTTCCCTGTCCCTGGGCGTCTAATTTAATCGGATTTGGGAAAAGCCGTCGGCTGTCCTCCCCATGTCCTCACGTCCTGGCCGTGTCCCCGCGTCCTGGCTGTGTCCCCGGGCGCCATCCTGGGGTCGCCCTGCGCTGTCTCCCAGGCCCCATGCTTCCGGCCCGTTTCCCGCCAGCTGCTTCCAGCCGCGTCACCGCAGTGCGGGTTCCCGTCGCCGTGTCCCGTGGTGACCGCGGGTTCACTTGTTTCCCTGGGTTTTCACCTGCTTTCACAGCCACCCCCGGATTCTGTTTTCAGCTGGAGAAGTGTCCCTTGCGGTGTGAATTTTTACCTCTGGTCACGTTCACGGTTTCCCGGAGACCTTTGATGTTTGACCCGCTTGGGGCTCGCCGGCCGTCCCTGCTTCCCCGCAGGCCGGGCTCACACGGTGCCGCGCGCCGAGTCCGTTTTTGACTTGGCTGCAGACGTGATGACTGTTGCGTGGGGCGCGGCGCGGTCGGTTGGGTCCCCTCTCCTGCTTCCTAGAGCAGAGGCCTCTGCCGTGTGGCCCACGGGCCGGCGGCTCGGGGCACAGTGTCCCCTCCCCTGTGGCCGCCGAGCTGTGGGGGCTCCGCGCTGCGACCGTCGGCTGAGCAGGGAGGCCCCTCACTTCCCATCACTGCTCTGGGGTGTTCGCGGGGCTCGGGGGGCACACTGGCTCCCTTTCCGGCCATATTTGCCAAGATGACGGCGAGGCCCCCACTTAGGTCTTCTCTGGTTGTGAAATGAGACCGTGGTCCAGCGGGACGGTGTCGAGAGACGCTTCCTCCTCCGTGTCCTGAGGAGGAGGACACGCCGGCAGCTGCGCACGGTGCTCAGCCTCCCGGGGGGCAGGCGGCGAGGGGGTGGCCGGGCCGGGGGGCATTGTGAGTCTGCCTCCGCCCCTGCCTGCGCACAAGCAGCTGGGAGACCCCCAGGGTCCCGGGGTTCGTGCCGTCGCGGTGCATGGCCCTGGCCGAGCCCCCATGCCACCGTACCCCTGCGTCTCTGGCCCCCAGCGTCCCCCGGGCGTCGTGGGGGCACCGCCAGGACGCGCAGCCCTCGCCTCCCCACCACCGGCTGGGGGCGTTTCCAGGGCGACACAGCACAGGGTGCCCGCCGGGAGCCCGGGCCGTACGACACCTGCTCGTGTGGCTCTTCACTAAAGGACTCCCCTCTCCCTTCCAGAGAGCTGCTGTCCAGTGACGCGATGAAGGAGTACAACAGGGCCCGCGTCTACCTGGACGAGAACTTCAAATCCCAGGAGCACTTCACGGTGAGTGTCCGCGGGGTCTGCTCCTCTCTGACAAGGCGGCCACCAAGGTCCCCTCCATGGGGACGTTCCCTGTCGTCAGTGGCACCGACTGGCTCCATGCGGGGGGGGGGGCGCTGCCAAGAGGGGTCCAGGGCCGTGGCCCACGGGCTGATGGGGGAGTTGGGGCTCCGTGCGGAGGCAAGGGGTTGCACCGTCCCTGGGTCTGCTCTGCAGAGTTGCTCGTGCCAGTCCTGCCCGTAGGATGCAGGCCGGTCCCTTCGTGGGCCCGCGCAGCCATGCTCGGGGGCCTGGCCTCCTGTCCCTTCTCTGCAAGGGGCCCTGGTGGGGGGACGGTGGACACCTGGAGAGGGGCCAGGTACTGGTGACAGGCGGGGCTGGAGGCTTCTGGGAGGCGCAGATGTCAGATGGGTCTTGAGTAGCTGCTCGCCGGCTCCCATCTCAGGGACGCCTCAGGGCTGCTCAGGGCCTCCAGGTTCTGTTCCCTGTGTCCTTCCCCCGAAGTCCCTCACGTCACCAGGAGCCTGGGGTGCCGCAGGTGCGGAGCCGCCGAAGGCTGGTGGTGTGCAGCGGCAGGTGCCTGCGCGCCAGGTGGGCAGGGCCGGGGAGCACGTCCTGAGTGGGGAGCAGCCTCGGAGACCGTCCCGCGGTGGGAAGGACGCCTGTCAGTTCTCAGTCTTTCCAGGCATCAGTGCCAGCTCTGCGGTGTCTCCTGTGGCCCAGATGGTCACCGGGGCCCGGCTGCCCCACTATCTGCTGCTGTCCTGGCCGCCCAGCCACACGCGCCCCCGCGGCCTTCCCGCCCCTGACCGCTGGCCATTTGCTCTCAGCCCGTCCTTTGCATAAATGCACTCCTGAGCCTCCTGTGTCCCCGCGCCGTCCCCCGTCGGGACTTGAGATGAAGAGCACGGTGCCTGAGTGGAAATCTGTCGGTTGGGGCGAGCGGCCACTGCAGAGGACCAGGGTGGATAGTTGACCTGGGGTCCTAGCAACGGGGACCCTTCAGAATAAGACGTGAAAGGGGTTAACGGGATGTCCCTGCCGGGATAGAGCATCCGGGGCGCCAGTGTGCGTGTCGCTGCACCCCAAGAGGAGAGGGAGCAGGACACGGACCGATACCTGAAGGATGATAGAGAAAGTTTTAAGAATTTGATGAAACGTGTGGATGCGCAGATGCAGTCATCACGCAGGCTTCCTGCAGACGACCTGTGAGCAGCAGAGGTTCATCCTGATGAGGCCAAGGCGATGGTTCCGCATCCTCCACCCCCGTCACCCTCAGGCGCTGGTCTCCCCGCTCCACGGTGGTCACGGGGGTCGGTCACCTCCTCCTCACGTCTGCACAGCCTCCTTTCAGTGGGAGGCTCCGTGTCGTAGCAGGAAAAGGTGCAGGAAAACAGGCCCCACAGACACACGCCGAGGAAATGAGTGCCTCAGAGTCGCCACTGGGCTCCGAGCGCGGAGCATCACAGGTGGAGGAGGCCAGGCCCCCGAGAGGACGTACGGGGACGGGGTGGTGCCCAGAGTCGGGAATCGTGCTCCTGCCATGACCGCTGACGGCCGGGGACAGATCAGGGGACAGATCAGGGGCAGCAGAGACTTCGACGGCTCCTCCCACAGACTGCTGCTGCAGGGGGACCAAGGATCGTCGGCGGGACACCGACTGGAGGGGCAGCCCTGCGGGGCTGGCCGTGCGCCACGGGGTCTGGGCCTGCGCCACAGGACGCTCGGTGGCCATGGGGCGGGCAGGGTGGCTGCTGGCTGCTGCTGTTTCCTTAAAATGTCTAAAAACGAAGGGCAAAGAGACTTGGGAGAAGGCTGGGTCAGGCTCGGGTGGGTGCAGAGTGGCCCCGTGAGCTCCGGGCCACCCTGAGGCCGCCTGCCGAGGACTCTACGTGTGCACCCACCGCTCCCTCCCCGGCCGCGGGGGTGTCGGACCACGTCCCCGGGGACGCTCGTATGCTCGTGGAAATCCAGCATGAGGCGAGACCCCTCGTGTTTCTGAGCACAGAGTGCACAGACTGGAAGTAAACCACGTGTGGACGACTCCCAAATGCGTGGAAATAAACAGTCAACTTGCAAATATCTCCGGAATCTGAGAGAATCTCACAGAGCTGACTGGCTCGTGGGTCCGATGAATGAAAGACTGAACCCTTCAGGATTCATGAGATGCACCTAGAGTGGCGCATCCAGGGGAATTTTTAGCATTAAGTGCTTGCGTTAGAAAACTTAAAAATAAGTGAATTAACCCGAAGCGAGTAGAGTAAAGGAAATAATAAATTAAGAGCTGAAAGGAGTGACGAGGAAAATAGGGTAGAAGCAACCAGTGACCTCGTCCCGGCAGCACACGGTCAGCGGGCGGGTCTGCGCGTCCCGGGCCTCCCGGCGGGGCAGCACACTGTGGGGGACGGGGCCAGGCCGTCGGGGCCAGGAGCTCCCCGCGCTGGGCAGGGCCCGGCAGACGCCATCCGCGGCCACTCGGGGCCGGGCCCCGCCATCCGCGCCGCCGTCCTGTGCCCACACAGCTGCATGTGTCCCACGCGAGCACGTGGCCGACAAGACGAGGGGCGCGGTGTCGGCAGTCGGCCGGCGCGTGTTTCCGTCCCCCTCGTCCCCTGGATGCAGCTCTGGCTGCCGCGGTGCAGCCCGTGGTGGAGAACAAACACCCGGCAGCGGGCTCGCCCGCGGCGCCGCAGCCTCCTGGGAGGAGAGCCGTTCCCCGGACGGCTGTGTACACGGCGCTCATCAAAAACTATTCGATGGCAAAAATTGGCGATAACTGTAAATACCAGAGAGATTTTCACCCCGTGGAACAGCCACGTGACAGGTCGCCTGGTGCAGGGCGTCGGGGGGACCCGCCTGCAGGCCGCCAGGAGGAGGCGCAGAGGCCGGAGCCCGTGCTCTCCGCGCTGGGCGACCTTGCCGTCCGATGGGTGCGGCCGAGGTTCAACGAGGACGGCGCGTCTGGCTCTTCGGCGCCCGGGTTTTCACACGAGCATCGGCAAGCCCGGTGGTCCCGGGCCGAGGCAGATCAGGGTAAGGGGCCGCGCTTTCGTCTCTGGGGCGTAAGCACGGAAATGTCGCTGGCGGGAGACGCGGCCGTAGAGCCTGAGTCGCGCTCCAGGCGGTCCCCGCGGCGGGGCTCACCCGGGCCGGGCGGTGCGGGGCGGCTGCGGGTGTGGGCGCTGTCCCGGGGCCGCAGTCCTGGGAGGCCTGCCGGTGGCCACGGGACAGCCCGACAGCCGGTGTGGCGAGTGGGGAATGGTCGCTGGAGCTCATCCCGGAGTTGGCGCGGAGGCCCGTGTGCGTCCGTCTTCTCACCTGACTCAGATGCCCGTGGTTTGTGATAAAATCCTACTGGACCTGGGGCCCGTGGGGGCCGGGCCTCCCTGTGCCGCATGTGGGACCGTCTCTGCGGGGGGCCTGTGACGTCCTGGTGGAGGGGACCCGGCACCGCCAGCGTCCGGGCAGGGCTGGGCTCCGCGGGCCAGCTGGGTGGCCACCTTCCCGCCCCCGCCTGGTGGCCTCTGGCTGTCAGAGGGAGGAAAATTTAATTTTTACAAGATTAATAGTACCGGAGCGGTATTTTTAGCTGAGTGTGGTTCAAATAATAAGCCATTAATTGGAAAAGAAAATTGAAATGAATTTATCTTGTACGTAAACGCTGTCACAGGTATTAATAAGGATCAGAAAATAGTGATCTGTTCCCAGAAAGGGGCTGAAGCTGCAGCTGCACCTGGCGTGAGCGTGACCGCGGGGGTCCGCCCTGCGCAGGAGCGTGGGGGCTGCGCCGGGGGCTCCGCCTGGGAGGGGCCTGCGGACTGGGGGACTCGATGGGGCTCTGGATCTAGGGGACTCGATCCAGGGGCGCCGCTGCCTGGGATCTCTGAACTGAGGGGCCTACGGCTGGGGGTGCTCTGGGCCTGGGGGCTCGACCTCGGGGGCCTGGATCTGGGGGGGGCCGCGGCCGGGAAGGGGTCCCCACCCTGGGGCTCAGTAGGGCGCCCGCACGCGGAGGCAGGAGCCCACAGGTGCTCCTTGTCACCAGGAGATGGCGCCAGAGCAGCGCGTGGGACCTTGAGCTCTGGTTCAGGAGATGCTCCCGCCTTCGCAGACCTGGACCAGCGAGGATGCTAAGGTTGCCCCTGAGGATCGCGCGGGGCCCGCTGTCCCTGTCCCTGTCCCTGTCCCTGCGCCGTGACCTGGCTGCTGACAGGGTCACCGCCTGTTTGCGTTCTGCTGCCGGGCTGGCCGTTGACTTTGGCCCCAGATGGCGGCCTGACCTGCCCCCGGGACCCCTGGGGACGCCCCCCCTGGGCAGGCTGAGGACCCTGCCCGAGCTGGAGCGCCCGCCAGGACTGTTCCGGGCACCGGGCGCCCCGAGGCCCTTCCCTCTGCGGGGCTGCTCCAGAGGCGCTCCTGCTGCTGACCCTGTCTGGCGCCCCACCGCCCCGAGCCCCCCGACCCCGATTGTGCCCTGGCTGCCCGCTCTGGTCCGGGGCTGCAGCAAACCTGCTCCGAGTCCGTGAGCGAGTGGGGCCCCGGGGACGGGAGAGCCCGGGTGAGACGTGGGCGCCCTTCGTCTGTCCCTGTGGGTCCACCGGTGTGAGCTCAGGACGGGGGTTTAAGTCTACCTAGAGCACGGATCGGGCGAGCCCCCCCGGCCTGGAGGGGTGCAGGGCCGAGGCCCCTGAGCCTGGGCCGCGCATGTGGAGTTTGGGAAGATGAGGTGCACTCTTGAGGGTGTCGAGGGGGGACGCGGGGGGAAGGCAGGGCGGGCTGTGCTGGAAGCCACGTGGCAGCAAGGAAAGACCCCACAAGGGAGGGGGCTCGTCCCCCAGGTGCCCGGGTGCAGACCCCCGCCTGGCGCTGCCCGGAGCCCCGCCTGAGCATGGGCACACGGACGCCCGGCCGACCCTCCCTGAGGGGGACGTGTTCTCCTCCACAGACACTGGGCCCTTCCGTGTCCTCACGCTTTGAGGTCTCGACATCCCGTTAGGGTTTGTGGACTTGCCCACAGGGAACCGGGACGACGGGAGCTAACCACCCGCTGTTTGAAGACGCCTTGTCCTGTTCTTGCCACGTGGGGGGGACGCAGCAGGGACGGACAGGAGGCCCCTGTTGATGGCCCTGCAGAGGGCACTCGGAGCGGGTGCCCCCAAGGGGCCTGTCCCTGCAGCCCCGGAGGCCCAGCAGCATCTGGTCCAGGAGCCGGCGGTCCCCGCGCACCCCTGGCTGAGCCTCAGCGTCTGGAAGGTCCTTGGGAGGAGGCGGGCGTTGCTGTCACTGGGTGGTCCCTCCCCTGTGCCCATCTTCTGGGGGGTGGGGGCGGCCACGCTCATCCACGTCCTGCCCAAATCCATCCTCCAGCACCTGCGCCCATCCCCCAGCCTGCCCACCGTGGGACCCTTGAAGCACCACGTGTGTTCACGTGCGCCCCTGCCCTTTGCCAGCACCCCATCCCGCCGTCCTGTTGGCCCCACGAGGACATGGCCGGCACGGCCTGCCCGTCCTTGGGGTCAGTGATGGAGCCCTGGGGAAGGGCGGTTGTAGTCGGGCCGTGATGTGACTGGTGATTCATTAAGCTGCTTGGTGACAAGCACGGGCTCCGGCGTAGGCGGGACTTTGCAGACCGTCCGGCTTCCTGGGACCTGCCTGCTCCGGCCCTTCCCTGCCGCGTGCGCCAGGCCCTGCGGCCCAGGAGGCGTGTGGAGGCTGCCGCACGGCCTCGCCTGCCCAGGGCCCCAGGCTTAGGGAGGAGGGTCCCTAGAGGACACCCGGGGCTCTGCACCTGCTCCGAGGCACCTGCTATCGTCTGCATTACAGCAAGCGCCCAGCGCTGCAGGGTGCACCTGGACCCCCAAAAGGCCCTGAGATGCCTCCTGCAGGAAGCCCCCCAGGATTTGCCCCCCTGGGAAGCTCCCCCTGGGTTCTCAGGGGCCCCCTTATTGGCCACAGTTGACTTCACAGCAGCCCAGGGCACGGCCATGCAGGCCTTGACACTGAGGGAGTGGCTGAGGAAGTTTTCCAGGGCTTTCGAGTGTCTATTGATCCAAGACCCAATAGCACAGGAATCGTGTCTCATTTCACGGGAGGAACATAGAAAGCTCATCACTTACCACCTGAAAAGCCTGGACGTCGATAGGGGGACGTGAAGGTAACGGCTTTCCTGTACTCTGGCTTCAGAAATGGCTAAATGAGGAAGAAATTGCTAATTTATTTTGGTGTAATGTCCTCGTCTCCTCTCACTGCTGGCGCGGAGCGTGTCTTGCTGTCCTGCTGCTCGTTTGTGTGACGCGTGGGCCCGGAGGTGGGGGCGGAGCGGGTCGTTCATCTGTGTGAACTCCCGGCTGCCCGGGCTGCTGAGGCCCCAGGAAGCCACGGCCGGAGGCCCCCGCGTTCCCTGCCCTCCCTGGGTGACGCGTGTGCAGGACGAAGGAGAGGAGGATGGGGGCGCCTGGCTCCCGGGCAGGACCTGCGGGGGGCTGGGCACCGACCCGGCTGTCAGGGCCCCTCGACCCACAGGCTGATCGATGCCCAGTGCCCCGAGGAGCCCTCGGGATTCGGGGACCGCCGTGTGCCAGGGACGACGGGCGGGGTGAACGGGCGTGTGCAGCGGTGTTTCTCCTGCGGCACCGGCTCCGTGGAGACGCAGGCCGTGGTTTTGGTGGGGCAGCTGGAGGCCCTAACACTGCGGCCCGGCGCGGAGCCTGTGCCAGTCTGCACGCCGCAGGACGGCTGTGCGGATGGCCAGGCGGGGAAGGGTGCAGGTGGCACGGACGCGGGGCTGCGGCGTGTCCCCACGGGCAGCCCCGGCCACGGCTGCTGCGGGAAGGGAGCCACGGCAGCCAGCTTTGCCTGTCCTTGCCCGGGGCTGGGGGCCCCAGACGTGTGCGCGGCAGCGGGACCCACAGGCGGGCAGGGCTGGCGCCGGCTGTCGTGTGGGCGCTGGGCTGGTGCCTGCGGAGCTCGTCCTTGGGGCCTCGCTGCCTGGAGAGCGCATGGGCCCGTGTGACCGTGGGGCTGCCTCAGCGCCGGAAGCTCTGGCTGCTTGAAGCTCTAGGAGTGGGGTTCCTCCTGGGCAGAGGGGTCTGGAGCCACAGACGTGTCCGCGTCCTTTAGTGCCTGGTCCTTGGTGTCACCGAGGCCCCAGGAAGGTGGGCGGGCCGTGGAGCGGGCCCCCAGGGTGCAGAGCCCACCGCGGGGAGGCCCCGAAGCCTCCGCTGCCCGCGGGGCCCCAGCAGCATCTTCAGCCCTCGGCCAGTGAGGCTCCTGGAAGGAGGTGCGCAGCTGAGTTTCATTTCTGGGAGGCAAGAGGTGGGGTCGAGCCACACCTTGCGGGTGTGGCCCAGGGACGCCGGGGCAGCCCGGAGCGTCGTCTGCATGTGTGCTGGGCAAGCCACGCGGCAGCGACCCCGGACCTCCAGAGGAGACTCTCCTCCCGAGGCACCTCCCCCGGCCTACTGGGGGGCAGGGGCTGGGGCCTGGGGGGCGGCCTCCGGCCTGCAGGTGCGTTCCCACAGCCCCGCTGCAGTGCCCGCGCTGCTGGCCCCCGGCCCCGCGACTCCTCCGCTGATGGCCACCAGCAAGCGTGCTCCTTCCTCTTCCGTCCCCGTCCTGGGGGCTCCCTGCCGAGCGGAGGGTCCTCTCGGGGAGCACAGCCCAACGGCCTCATGCTGACCCCGGCCCACTTTTCTGGGAGGGTCTGGGCCTGCCTGACCCGACCCCATCTGCGGGGTGAGGAGGGGCCGGGGGAGGGGAAGGCAGCTGCTCTCTTGCTTCCCTCTCGTCCCGGCCCCTCCCCGGTCCCTCCCCGCCCCCTCCGTGCTCCTGGAGGACGTGCCCTCCCGCCTCCCCGTGCTCCCCCCATGACCAGCCCCTCATCCTGTCTCTGCTCTCCTGAGTAAGATTTTAGGGGAAATTTATGGAAAATTAATGGAGTTTACTGATGTTCTTTGATCTGAGGAAGGGGAAGGAAGGCAAATGCATTTCTGATGAGGGGACTAATCTGCTCCGGGAGCGGCTCCCCTCCCGGTGGCTCGCCTGCCTCCGCGCCCTGCCTGTGGGCCCGACAGGCCTGATGGAGTGCGGGAAGCAAGATTGGTTTTCCGAGGGCACCAGGCCCTCCGCGCTCCGCTAAATCACACTGTCTGCTCTGCTGGCGGTAACGACCGGCTCCCCTCGGCGGCACCTGCAGCCCCGCGGGACGCGGTGATGTGCGGCCGGGCGGCGGCGGGGGCCCGCAGTGAAGGTGAAGCTGTCATATCGATCTTTTTAGCACTAAAATATGAGCCACTTTACTCCGCTCCCCGCTGCTGTGATGTGAAAAATAATAACTCGGATCCAAATTAAAAATATTGATCTCTGGAAGGTGCTGAAAGTAAATAAACACCTCCCGAAGTTTTCGGGTCAGCCGAGAAACGGTCTCAGCAATAAATGTGTCGGCACGTCAGGGTCCAGGGTTCTTGATCTGTTTTTTCTTTGAATTGATTTTTCATTATTTACTTCCTAAAAGTGTTGAAATTTGGTCTTCCACTGTTAAATCCCAGTGTTTGGGCAAATTATTTCTTTGGGGCTTATGAGGTGCTTCTGATCCACTCGCTCATTGATTGATTGATTTTTGACTCAATAAGCTTGCAGTCCCTGCCTTATTTAGGGCTTCTATCATAATTTTTTATACATTTAGACTTGACTTTTTTATTTGCCTCTAACAGATGAGGTGGCGTGGGGCTATTGAGCGGGGAAGGACGGTTGCCACAAGGTTAATTTTATCCGGCTCCGTGCGTTCCGAGGAGGCGCCGGGTGTGTCCTGGCACAGCAGGCCCTCCCGAGCCCTGGAGCCCCCTGCACCCGAGAGGCCCAGGCCCCCGGCGTCCAGCAGCGGCCCGCGGCCGGCTCAGGTGTGGCTGTGGTTCTCGGCGGCGTCGGGGAACCGTGTGCTTCTGGAGAAGAGGCTCTCGGGGGCCCCCAGAGCTCAGGCGCGGTCCCCAAGGCCACACGGTGTGTGTGGGTCCACGTGGCCCAGCGGGACGGGGCGTGAGGGTGCCAGCGAGGGACGCAGCGAATGGTGGGGTGGCCACTTCTGGGTGGCTGCTTGTGGGGTCCAAGAGTTGCCAGGAAGATGCGGGACTTCAAGCATGTGGGGCCACCAGCACGCCTTGCGGCCCCGAGCCAGGGTCCCCTGCGACCATTTCCCACTCGCTGTGTGTGGACTGAGCCGCTGCCAGGCACAGGGCCCCCCGGCTGCACCCTGGGGGCGGCAGGAAGAAAGGTCCTGTCCTTGGGCCTCCCGGGGGACGCCAGCCCTGTGCCGGGCCTCCCCGCCCACGTGCCCCTCCTGCTCGGCGCCCTGCTCCTGAGCCACGAGAAGCGACGGCCCGGTGTTTTCCACGCACGTGGTCTGCCCCTAACACTGCGTGGACGGAGCAGGACGCTTGCGGTGCCTGTGCTGCTCTGGCCACAGAGCTTAATGAGAGGTGTCGCGTGCATGTGGCCGTGGTCCCCGCCAGATGGAGGAGGCCGAGGCACACACAGGCTCCTCTGCGGCCACTGAGATGCACAGCCCGACGGACACATTCCTTCTGTGCCTCACACGAGGGCCGACGGTTCTGACCGATTGGAGTCGGCACAGGTCCAGGAGGCTGACGGGCGTTTCCGAGGGGCTGGTGTGCTGGCAGGACAGAAGGAGGGCCACCAGCCGGGGTGGTGGATGGGCCTCTCTGGGAGGGTTGGGGGTCACGCAGGAAGGAACTGCTGTCGTCCAGCCTGGCTCGGCAGCAGGGGTGGAACGAGGTGGATGTGGTCAGGGCCGACCACGCTGGCGGGACTGTGGTGTGTGGGGCCCAGTGTGGCACGCTGGCCCTGTGGGGGCCATCACCCTGCTCCACGGTTTGGGGCAGGAGGTAGGAGGAGCCAGCTCCCCTGGGACGGAGATGACCGCTGCCCGGAAGAGAGCTCGTCTCTGAGCACAACATATCCACGAGCGTCCAGTCCTTCAGTCCTGTTTACCGACATTTCTCTTTGCTCTGGGCACCATTCCTGCCTCTAGAAATAATATTTCACGTAAGAATGCACGTGGGACGCATGCTGCCTGCATTAAGAAGCTTGAGAGGTTGCCACTCTGGTTCCTCCCAAGGACCGGGACAGGGCTGTGTGGGGGCTGCAGGAGGCTCCCGATGGGAATGCCAGGCCACGGCCCTGTCTGTGCCTCGGTTGGTGCAGAGCTGAGGCCGTGAGCTGGCCTCCTTCCTAAGAGCCGGGTCTGTTCCCAGCAGAGGCTTGGTCTGGCTTCCCAGGCGTGAAGGTGACTTAAAGTCGTTCCATTTAGCTGCAGGAACGTGGGTGGTTGCACCTGACCTCTGCCCCAGGCACCCACGCTCCAGGCTGCCGGGCACGGGGAGGGCCTCCACCAGGACAAGGACGTGCTGAGAAAGGCCCCTCACATCATCCCGTCGTACACGTGAAGTGCCCGCAATTCTAAGAAAAAGAGCTCCCTGGGGGGCGCCTGGGCCGCTCCGTCATGCGTCTGACTCTTAGTTTTCAGCTCAGGTCGTGATCTCAGGGTCCTGCGATCGAGCCCAGTGTCTCCGGGCCCTGCATGGAGCGCGGAGGCTGCTTCTCTCCTCTTCCCCTGCCCCGACCCCCACTCGTGTGTGCTCTTTCTCTCTAAAATAATTAAAAGAGCTCCCTGAGAAGAATCCAGAACCAGAGAGGCAAAGGGCTGCTGTGGCTTGTGTGCAGAGGTCCTCCTCCTCTGTGTGCCCTGCTCAGCGGCACACTGACAATTCCGTGTGGAGTGGGTCCCCAGCGCTGATTCAAAAAGTTGAGTTTTGAAGGATGATCATGTTCAGATTCATCCAAAATCTGGAACCACGGCCCCACATGAGCGGTGAGCTGAGACGTGGGTTCACGTAGTCCGCAAACCTTGGTCAGGCCCTGCCGTGTGCACGCACGTTCTGCACCGAGGCAGGTGTGGCAGAAACAGGCCGGGGGCTGGTTTTCTGCTGGGCAAGGACGCCTGAGGGCAGGTGTGAGGCTGGAAACCAGAGCACTGGCAAAGCAGGTCACCTGGTCACCTCGGTGCCCACGTGTGCTGCTCGGACTCCGGCTCCCAGCCTGAGTTCCATGGTGGGAAGCAGAAAGAGAGAAGTCCAGCAGCCCCTTCCCACAGCCGACGGGGCACCGTGCCGTCCTGCGCCGGTGGCTGGGCCCCACGCAGCGTGGCACACAGTGCAGGACTCCCGACGCACCGCTCTCCGCACCGTGCTCTTTGTCCGAGCTTATGGGCCCTGGGAGCAAGCGCCTACACACGACACTCGGTCACGACCCATGGCACGTCACATGTGACAGAGCCGCCCGTGACAGGACACATTCTCAAGTTCTCCGCCCATGTGGAGCGTGCAGACTCGGGGGCACAAGCACAGAGTGTGCAGTGACCAAGAGAGAAGGGCACCCCAGGGGCCTGATGGATCTAGGAGTTACGAACAGGCTGCCCTGACGAGGTGGTTTCATCTGAACCTGAAGGATGAGCAGGAGTGAGCCGTGGAAGGAAAGAGGAGAAAGCATTCCAGGCTGGGCAGGGGTGTGTGCACGGAAGCCGCGGGAGCCATGGATCTGCGCCTCCCGGGCCCCTTTGTGGACGGCCTGCTGCGCTGTGGAGCGCAGGATTGTGGACAGACCCCCTGGCCTCCCACCCCCAGGCCCAGGCCCTACGGGGGCAGGGGGTTATACAGCTGGTGAGGCCCTGCGGGGCAGCCCTGAAGGAAAACCGGGAAGGGCAAGTTCTAGCCAAAGGAGTTGGAACCCGAGTGGTACCCTGTTTCGAGTGCTACGTTGGACAGCAGGTGCCAGCCAGGAGCAGTGTCCTCAACCTCTGGCATACCAGAAATTCTCCTGTGGAATTCCCATTGGGCCAGTCTGTAAGTGTGCAAACAGGGAAAAATGAAGAGCCTATCAGATATGTAAGATGTGGAAAAAATTATGTCCCCAGCACCCTTTGTCAAGAAGCTCTGTCAGGAGGTGCTATATCCAAATAAGTGGCCACAGGGTCCAGGAAACCCAGGAAGCAGGGGTTTGAACCTGGCGGCTTCCTTGACGGTGTGTAGCAGAGAGTTCACACGTGCATGGGCGGTCACTCCGCTTCTTGGACGCAGTGCCCTTCCCATCCAGCTCTGCAACACCAGTGTGTGCACCTGTGTGTGAGGCCTGCGCCCCAACTGTCCAGGGGGTCCCCAGGTCAAGAGTGAAGGTAGAGCCCAGGAGGGGAATCGTGAGCAGGTGAGCAGTTAATGAAGCTAGTTCAGTTCCTAAGAGGATTCTCCAAGAGATGCTGTAATCGATAGGTTATCTGATGTGCCGAGACTTACTGGGGTGAGACGTACAGAGTGTGCGGACGCACCATGGTAACATACATAAAGAACTTGGTGAACATAAAAAGAAGGCAGTAGTGATCTACAGGAAAAACAAAGAGCTGTTGAAGAAAGGAGATGCAGTCATGATGTTCTGTCGTGAAGAACATTTCTAAGGTTATGGCGATATAAACAGTCATTACTAATTAGAGTAAAAATGTGTTTATACCCAGAGGATGAGGGATCGGGGATGCATGTGTGTGACGTGTGAGTGAAGAGGAAAGCCAGTGAGAGGGAATTAAGTCTTAATCTAACACAATGGAACAGTCAATACTTAACATTGAAAACTAGAAAATCACAAAGTAGCCGAATAAGTTCTAGTGATACGGACGGAGGTGAATACCAGAAGAAAACAAGTAAAAGAAAGTAATCTTCTCTGGGGAGGAGAACATTGAAATGGCCAGGGAACTGTTGTTTTTCATAATAAGCCTTTTGTAGACTGATTTTTTTTCCCCCGACTTACAAAAGCCTTGGTGGGCAGAGATTCCTCAGAGAAGATGTGTGGGGAGAGGTGGCGTGTGGGTCGGCGCGGTGGCACGCCGAAGCAGCCGTGTGTCGTGGGCAGGAGGAGCAGGACGCCCATCTGAGCCCAGCCTGTCCAAGAGATTGGCAGTGACAGAGGAGGCTGGAGCCCTGGTGACCTTTTGAGCATCAGGCAGAGGACTGGAAGGACGTTAGATGGTCAGTGGGGAGCCATTGCAGCTGGGGGAAAGGTGAGGTTCTCCGGGCAAAGAGGAGATGGGTTGTTGCAGATTTAAAGACCTGTCAGCTCTCGCTTTGAACCTCTGGTTGAAGTAAAGTACCGAGCGGACTCTGCTTCCTTCTCCTAAGCTCCAACACCCAGGGGGGCCCTAGTGAACGCAAGAGAAGTGGGGCCAAACGCAGGAGCGTGGGAGATGGAGCGGATCTCCGGGTTCTCTCTGGGTCTCCGCTTGGTGAGGAGGCCGCACAGCACGGACCGGCCTAGTGCAAAACCTGCGTTCCTCCCCCGCGTGCGCCCCTCGCTCCAGCCGATCACAGGGTGCGGAGCCTGCTGTATGCGGTTTCAGGCATAAGTCAGCTTCACCCAATTGACTGCACTGAAGGTGACAAGGACACAGCCTCCTTCAGGAGAAGATGCAGAACCAAGTGCTTCCGTGAATCGAGGGATTGGCTGATGTGAACGTAACGGATGTTTTAACAACCTGGTCATGTAGTCATGGCTTATAAGCGCTCACCTTCTAGTTGGGATCTGAAGTTTAAATAACATTACCATTTATGATAGCATCAAAATATGAAATATTAAGGAATAAATATTTCCAAAGATATGCAGGACCCACGTACCGAACGCTGTAACACATCAGTGAGAAAAACCAGAGAAAATCTAAATAAATGGAGAGAGAGACCATGTTCAGGGGTTGGAAGACCCACTACCACGTAGATGTCATTTCTGCCCACATTGATGTAAAGATACCAGTTGAAATCTCAGCAGACCTTTTTTTGGTGGAAGTTGACAAACTGGTTCTAAAATGTTCGTGGATGTGTAAGGGGCTTAGATTAGCCTGTAAGTGAGGACTCACACTGTGCGGTAAGACGTCCTAGCGCTGGTCCTTGAGGCACAGTAGCACTGCCGTGAAGCCACACGCGCAGGTCGTGGGCCCGAGTGGAGAGCCCAGGAACAGCTCGCCCCTGGGTTCTCAGGCCGTCGGGCAGCCCGAGTGCGTGTCCAGGGCGGGGGTGGCCATCCTCTCACAAGTGGCGCTTTAACGATTAGATGATCGTGTGCAAAAAGTCAGCCCTTGCCTCACGGCGTGTGACAGCGTAACTGTGAGCAGACCACAGACCTAGTGTGGGAGCTAGAGCCATAAACCCCTGCGAGAGCGCAGAGAGGCTCTGAGTCACCCCAGCTTTGGTAAAGGTTCCTTAAAAGTGACACAAAAAGCACAAACTGCTGTGAAAGGAAAGTTAATCTGTTGCGGTTCATCAGAATGAAAACACGGGTTCCCCAGAGACACAGGAAGAGGCTGTTCACAGGCAGAGAGAAGACGTGCAAATTCTGTCCGACAAAGGAGTTCGGGCTGGGGTCCTGCCTGTGAAGCACCGATGCCGCTTAGTGCTGCCCCGACACGCGGCACCGGCCCAGGTCACACGGGGAAGCCGCGCGGGCTCAGGGAAGGGTACGGAAGCCTGTTAGTTAGGGCAGCGGAAGGCCGGACCCCGGGCCGCTCCGGGGAGCGGGAAGGGCGGCCCCGGGGCCTGCGGGAACGTGCAGTCGCGGCCCCTGGGGGACCCCGGCAGTTCCTGCGAGTGACCCGAGGTGGCCCAGGAGAATCGAGGCAGCCTGTCCAGCAAGCACGGGGGCCCACGCGTCGGGGCGTCGTGTCTGAGGACGGCCGCACGGCGGAAGGACAGGCCGCCGTCCTCTCCGCAGGCAGGGAACGGCCTGGGGCACAGCGGTCCTGCCGCGATTCCACTGGCACGATGGTCCTGAGAACGCAAACTCACCTACGGGCGGAAGGCGGATCGGGGGCTTCCGGGGACGGGCAGCCCGGGAGCAGCGCTCGTGCTGTCGCTGGGGACCGCGGGACCCTCCTGCGTGCACACTGCGGCCTGCGTGGCCCCGCACCCGTGACGCTGCTACAGAATCTGGTCGCGGGCGAATGGCTGGGCGCTCGGCCTTCCGGGGTTTAACCTCAGAGGGAGGCACCTGCGGAGAAGGGGGGACGCTGCAGGACAGGGAGCAGCCGAGTGTGAACCATGGTCTCACCGCCACGCTGTGCAGGTGCCGTCAGTATGACGTGAAAAGCATGTTTTAGGTTAAATAAGGGTTGGGGTTTGCCTGTCAGAGTGACATCAGCCCGCCTCTGCTCTGCGCTCCCACTTGCAGCTGGCCGGGGGCTTGCGGACCACTGCGGGCCACTGAGGGGCTCCTTGTGTAGACGCGTCGCTTCCCGTCTCCAGTGAGCTTCGATCCTGGCTCTCCGTGGAGCCCCTTCCTCCCGAGTTGCCACCGTCTTGTCCTGTGTGTGTCTCCCCTTCCTCACTGTGAATTTGGGGCCGGGGGTGGGCCATGTGCTGCAGGTGTCCCTGGAGGCCAGCCGGACACACGGGCACACGGCGTGCACCCCCACTGGCCAGGCTGCTGCATTCAGCGACAGTCCGGCATGGGCTGAGCGTGCGGCCCCAGCTGGCCTGTCCCCGCCTCGCGTCTGGGAGCCAAGCCCCCCGGCCCGCGGCCTTGCTTTGCTGCTACCAGAGCCACTGTCCTCCGGGAACTGGAACGGAGTGGGGCCAGCAGGTGGATGTGGCGCCGAGGGTAGCAGGGTGTCCGAGGGAGCATCGCCCACATCTGGGACCTGGACTCGTGGCTGGGCTGGGCGCTCGGGTGCGGGTGGCCTGCTCAGCCTGTCTGTGCCCAAGAAGCCTGTCTGCCACATGGCCTTATCTCTGCAAGGAGCCGGCCTGGGGTCTGCTTGGGGGCAGGAACCCCGCACGGCAGCCACGTGGCATAAGGAGGGGACCCCCCTGCAGGCGGGGCTCCGTCCACCCCACAGGCTGGCCACACAGCTGCCCGCAGCCTTGTGCATCCTTGTCATCCCGAGCCGCGCCCTTTGGACCCGCCTGCACACCTGCTGGTGCTGCAGCAGGACTGACGCAATCCCCGGGTGCCGGGCCCTGGGTCGGTTCTGAGCGCGGTGGCCGGGCCGTCTTGCTTCCCTCCCGCTCCCCGGGCCGCTCCGCACGGGGCCTAGGCAGCACGAGCCCGGGGGTCCCCTGCATGTCCAAGCGGCCCTTCCCTGGCGGGTCTGGCTTTCCCCGGTGGGAGTCCGGAACAGGCGCCTCGTGGACGGCCGATCCATCAGGCGCAGACAGGCGTGATCGAGGGCCGTGTCACACGCAGCCCAGGAAACAAATACGCCGCTGGAAATGTATTGGTGAACAAACTGAAAAATTGTAAAGCTCTTAAGGACTTTCCTGCTTGTTAGCATTTTCTGACAGAAAATCAGTGAAGCAGTGAACATAACAAAATAGTCACGGTTGATTCACGGTCTGGCTTGTAGTCGGGCTCACTTGGCCTCCGCGACGTTTGTCTCCGGGAGCGGCTCCGTGTACAGCTCCGTGCGCCCCGGGCTTCCTGCTCGCGCGCCTGCGTCCACACCGCGGGGTGGCCGGGCTTCACTCCCTGCCGCGTCCTGAGGGCCGTGGGAAGCGTGTTTGCCCGAGGGGTGCTGGCCTCTGTGCCGGGCTGCATTTGGCCCCGATGGCTGGTGCCAGTGGCACCGGGTCCCAGGAGGTGTGACCCGCGGTGGTGTCGCCGGCCAGCCTCTGCGTGTCCTCACGGTGAATCCCATGGCCCACGTGTGCACGCACCCACAGGTGCTGTCTTTTTGTCTGTGCATCAGACTTCTCCTGTGCACACCCCGCTGCCCTACTTGCTGCGCTGCACGCACGTGTGGGCGTGGAGGGGCAGCACAGGACTCCCCGCGGTGCCGAGTCCCCATGCCACGGGGCGGCCGCTGCTCCCAGGCTGGTGCTGCCTGAGGCCCCAGCGGCCCCCGTGCCGGGTCTCTGCCTGCAGCTCCCCCAGGGGCCGTGCCAGGGCCTCCGGGCCACGCAGATCCAGTGAATCTGCAGGACGGCCCGGGCGCAGCAGCCCCTCAGACAGGAGGACATGAAAAGCCGGGTTTGCACATTGCGCATGGTTCCTGGAGGCTGTTCCAGTGTCTTCACAACAGGCTGACGAAGCAGGGCCCGCTCCCTTCCCCTGGGGCGCACCCTCCCGAGGAGCTCACATCTTGCGGTGACTCGTTGCTCTAGATCTCAGGACGCTGCCTCTTAGGTGCGTAAAAATACCGTCGTCTCCCTTTTCCCGCTGCCGTGTACCCGCGGCCTTCCAGGAGAGCCGATGCCTGATGGCCGTAGAGACGGAGCCCTGAGATTGGGGTTTCTTGCATCCCGCGTGACGCTTTCCTGGCTGGGAGGGAGGAACGTCGTAACCGCGTTACCGCCTTAACGCGTTTGCTGTAGGATCAGGGCCTTGTGAGCCGGGTGTTTGTTTCCTTCCATCTCACGGTTAGTCGTCAACGATCATTAATTCTTACCTGGTGTCTCGTCCGTGGGGTCCCCTTGTCTGCAGCACAGAGGTGCAGGCACCTTCCCCGACCTGCAGCCGCCTTGTGCCCCTTCAGGCAGCTCCTCGGGCTCAGGGACGCCGCGACGCACGGAGGCAGGGAGGATAAGGCCTTCGTGGCGTGCAGGTGACCTGGGGCCGCCCCGCCGGCCACACACCACCCCCGTCTAGGAACCGTGGAGCACACCGAAAACCCGTCAGACAACCCAGAACAGGTCCCGGCCCCAGGGCGGCCCTCCCGCTGCTCTGGCCGCCTCCTGCGGGGGGCGGGGACCCCCTGGCTGTCCGAGAAGACCCCGAAGGACCAGCCGCGGGGCGCTCACATCTTTCAAATGGAAATTGTTACACTTCGCTCTTCGTGGTGCATCAGGGTCAGGTTGTCCGTGTCTGTTGCACAGTAAGGGATGCGGCCCTGCTGCAGCGGCTTCCCTGCGGCGAACCGTGAGTGTGTGGCGCAGAGCGGCCCGCACGGGCTCCGCTGCCGGTGGCCCTGGTGGAGAAGCTCCTGGGCGGGACCCTCGCCAACAGCCTGAGCCCGCGTCCCCCGCGTCCCCCCGCCCTGCGCCCCGGGGCGGATGAGGTGCCAGGCCCTGGACCCTGGCTTCCCTTCCCTTTCTGTGCATCCACACCCTGGCCCGAGGCTCGGAGCAGGGCCAGGCGGGGCTCTGGGGCGCAGGCGTTTTCTGCGTCTGGATGAGGCCTGGTGACCTAATGACGTGGCCGCGTGTGTCGGGCTCCGCCGGCAGGCGTTTCCACGGTGAGCCGCGGAGGCCGGGCCCCTCTGGGTTGGGGCTGGTCTGTGTAATGAACGTTGGCGGTTCTTCCAGCCACCGTAATTATTTAAAGGGTTTTCGAAAGAGAGAGAACAAATTCAATCAGACCATAACTGTCGTACCTCCTTCCGGAGCCGAGTGTATATTTAGAAATGTGGGCCTCGTTCAGAGTCTCCCCGTTTTCATGTGTTATCACAGTAACTGAGTTTGTAGCTGGAATTAAATTTATCAAATTGCGTTATCCTCTTTAGAAATTGGATAGGTGCCCTGGCGGGGCGAAGCAGAAGTTAATCCGCTTTGCTAAAGCCTCTAGTGGCCGCCACGCAGCAGGAGTGAGGAGGCGCCGAGATCTTCCTGTCACCCTGGACACCGTGTAATGTCTCCTCAATCCCTTGTGCAAATAATGACATTTGAATCGAGCATTAACAGGCTTAATTACTTTAAAATTGTCATTTTAATTTACACTGATATAGTATTGATCACACAAGCAGAGATTAAGCTGTTCAGCGGAGCGGATGATGGGGAATTAAACATTAAGGGTCCTCGAGGGGCCGCGTGCCGCCCAGCGAGAGCCGGAAGAGGGATGGCATTTCTCGGTAATGAACTGGCGGCATGCGGGGACATGAATCTCGGGCTCTTGGAAAAGGGGAAATAATGGGGTTTGGGAAGCGTCCGCAGGTTATTCATTCGCTGCCATGCACCAATTCTCCGGTGATTCATCCGCCTTACCAACATTTATTTATCCAGCAAATTCCGAGCGTTGACCTTTTCGCTAAGTACATTGAACAGAGAAGTTTGAGTGCAGATTTTTCAGGTGTAACTTTTGTAAGTATTTGTTATTTTTCCTCATTTCTAGGTAACATCAAACAAAATTATTCCATTTTTCTGATGCGCTGTGTTGGTGGGCCCCTCGGGGCGGCCGTGTGCAGGGTGCGGGGGCCGGGCCACGCCTCATGTCACTCCTGAAAATTCCAAAGGCAAATCCCAGGCTTGCGTGTGGCCGGTCCTCCTTGAGACAGAATGACACGGGAACTCAGTCAGCGCCTCCCTCGGGCCCCCTGGGAGGCTCTCCTGCCGTCACCGTGCCGGCCCGTGCCCCTGAGTGCGCCCGCCGTGGTGGGCACCGGGGCTCCCATCGCGTGGGATCCCTTCACCTCCACCGTTTTACTCTGTAGAGCTGACATAATAAAAACTTAGGTGATTGATTTTATGGCTCAGTAGGGAATGATGAAATTCTGGATCGCTGTCCATAATGGCTTTATTTCAAACGGCGGCTGGAGATTTAATTAAAACATGATCGGGGAAGTGAAAACATGCTGGTGTTTCTCCTCGAGTGAGACGTGGACCTGCACCCGAGCCCTCGAGGCCCCTGTCCCTCCGCCTGCGACCTCCGCGCGCCATCCGGCCTCCCGGGTCCTCAGCCCTGGCGATGTCTCTTCCCCTTGACGACCAGCTGCGTCCCCACCAGGACTCTGTTCTCGGCACCTGCTTGTGGCCGGGATCCGTCGCCGTGCAGACCTGACCGTGCTTTCCCCGCTCCGAGCGGCCCTGAGACGCGGGTCGGCCCGCACGAGCGGAGGAGCGCCCAGCAGCCCCCGGGGGCTCGGCTGCCCTCGCGGGGGGACGTGCCGGAAGCGGGCCTGCGCTGCTGCCGTAAGCTCGCGCTCTGAGAGCTGCTGGTGCATCTCCGCGGAGGCCGAGGGCCCGTGAGCCCTGTGTGACGCACTAGAGGCAGTGCCTCCCACGGAGGACACTGCGGGGACAGGTGGCCGCGCTCGCTCTGGCTCAACTCTTCCTCGGAAGCAGGGGACGGCGACGGCCGGCTGCCCTCAGACGCTGGCAGACCATGGGGACTGCTGCGGCCGTGATGGGAAATCGATGAGAGTGAGGCCTGCGGCCCGGCCCGGGGGCGGCTCGCGGAGTCGCCGGGGCACGAGGTGGGGTCCTGCGTGTCCAGCCCGGCCCCCTCGAACGGCCACCTCCCCTGCCGCGGGCGGGCCTGGGGTCCCCTCCGCATTCGCGCAGGCCTGGCTCTCCAGCCCCTGCCCTGCTTCCCGCTGGGCGCGCTTGCTCTCCGCACGCGTGGGCGCTCCTGCCCTCCAGCCCCGAGCGCCGAGCCCCTGTCCCGGCCGCATGGCCCCCGCGCCCGTGCCGTCGTGCCCTGCCGCCCCTCCTGCCTCTGCGGCCCCGGCCCTGGCCCTGCAGGGTCTCGACCTCACCTACCCCTTCCCGGGAAACCCCTCGGCCCCGCTCTGTCTTGTGCCAGCCCGGGGGCGTCCGTGTGTCCCGCCAGCACAGCCGCTGCGTCAGACTCGCGCCCACAGGGTGGGTGTGCCGCCCGCCTGGCTGCTTGTTGTTCCCACCAGGTGCATGGGTCCCTGTCACCGAGGAGGGCGGAGGGGGACAGGGCGCCTGGTCACCTGGGCCTCGCGGGGGCCTCCTGCGGGCGTCGTGCCTGCTTACGTCCCACTAGCCTCGAGGGTCCATCAGGTGCCCCCACCGTGGGGCTCCCTTCACGCAGCTTCTCTGGCCACACACACGTGGGCCAGCGTTTCCCTCTCTCCTGGAGACACCTCTGGAGGCCACACCTGCCCTCAGGTGCCCGTCCCAGGGAAACACTGTTTGTCCATCTTTTTTAAGGACAGTGATGGATTTCTGCGTGGTCGGGGCAGCCGCACCAGCAAGGAGGAGGTGCACCCGGGGGCCTGGGGTGGGCATCACTCCCCGTGGGCCGTCCACAGGCCTCATTGATATCAAGGCCGTTAGCAGGTGGTAGCTTTTACCTGAAGGGCCCCGTGATTTGGCCTCAGAAGAGAAGGAGGGGGACGAGGTTATAGGAGGCGTGAGTGGCCGGCCGGCAGCCCCGGGGTGCAGAGGGTGGTGTGTGCCCGAGCTGGTGCCCTCACCGCCCTCCTGCTGGCGGGCCGGTGGCTGTGCGCAGTGGCAGGTGCTCGGTCAGGGTGCTCAGGTGCCGCGGCCCCTGCCAGGACTGGGAGAGCCTCCCTTGCTGGCACGGCCGTGCCTCCCGCACCTTTCACCCCGGCTCAGCCCGGCCACACGTGGAGGCGCCCGCTCCCCCTGTAGCGCACTCCGGGTGCCGCAGGAAGGGACGCAGGCCGCGCGCCGCCCAGGAGGAATAATTGGGAGCGCGGAACAGCCACAGCCCGTCCCGGGGCATCACGGAACCACCAGCGAGGACTGCGAGCAACCCCGGGAAGCAGGTTCCACCGTTCTCCGCCCATGTCCCCTGTGCCGCAGCCCCGTGCCTGACGGAGGCCCCCAGGCAGGAGGAGGCCGCCGCCAAGTGGGGCCCCGCGCAGCCAGCAGAGGACCCGGGGACCAGGGCGGGCGAGGGGGTGCTGGGCTTTTAAACTTGGGGAAGGAGTTGAGGCCTCGGCCCTGTCGTGGGGGGTCCCAGAGGAGAGCTGCGCCGTCCTGTGGTTCCTCTGACGCTGGCGCTGTGCCGTGTTCCCCTGTGGCCTCCGTGTGCAGAGAGCTGGACAGTCAGCCCCACTGTGCAGAAGGGGACTCCAGTCCTGTGGGGACCGAAATGGCCTGGGTGAGCGACCACACAGCCTGGAGGGAACAGCGGGATGAGCCGCGGGGCCAGAGGACACGGCCCGGTGACCAGAGTGTGGAGGGGCAAGGCCTGCGGGCGAGGGGCGCAGCCCAGGACCAAGCTGGGATGAAGCACGTGTCCTTTGTTTCAAGAAGCCATTACGCAAGAGATGCTAGGGGACAGCTTTCCCACGCGTGGAAGGCCTCACAGATTGAGGAAGCCGCTGACCCAGGGCGACCAGCGTCCCCCAAGCTCGAGCACAGACACGAGACACTTCACAGGCGGTGACGGGGACGAGGGGTGCCCGTGGACGGAGGCCGCCGTGGAGTCGTGCTGTCCCGTCGGCACTGAGCGCCACGGACACTGGCCAGTGGACCACACGGAAGCGGGGCTCCTGCAGGACGGTCTGTGTTCACGTGCGGAGAAGCGTCCGGACGTCCGACAGGGTGGCAGGGGGAGCGCAGAGCAGTCACAGGACCCGGAGACCCACGCGGTGGCACGCAGGGCCCGGGGGTCCCCTCAAGGCCGGCAGGTGCCAGTCTGCGCTCCCAGGGCTTGTGACGTGGGGACAGTAACCGCGACGAGGCCCGAGGCGGAATGCAGCCCCTCGGAGTGTCCCTGCAACAGGGAGTGAGTTAAATTATTTGAAGCGGAGTGGATGGCATTGGCAAGATCATTGAAATTTAAAAATCAATTAAGTGTTTTTGAGTAGCATTTCCTACGCCCCAGGCTTCCCTGAGGGCAGAAGGTATTTTGTAAACGGCTTGTGTCTGACTCTTAAAGTGCATCTGACTTTAATTATCCTCCCTCCGTAATGCACGTCACCGATTTCTCCAGAACGCTGGTAAGGGTGAAATTGTAATTGAAAAGCTAATGATTTTTGGAAGAGAAAAGATAAAAGTCAGAGCTGTTTTGATTATGATGCAAATGCTCCACATAATTTAATTGGCATAAAAGTTTATTGATTTTATATTTCTAATCACTTAGACATGAAAAAAACGACTTAATAAATTTCATAATTAAAGCTGCTTGTTTCAAGACTGATGTTTCTCTTTGCTCGTCATTGGAACTTCCAGTTTGCAGAACGCGTGTTACCGACAAGCGTGTCCACGTGCAGGGGGACCTCCAGAGGCGACGTGAACCACCGCGCGCCGGGGGGCTCGGCTCGCTGCTGCCTCTGCCTGCCTCCCGCCCCCCGTAAGGCTGCAGGGGGAGTCGGCCGCCGTCCCCCGCCCGTCGTGGGCACCAGCTAGTGAAATCCGTGCCGTCGGGGGAGAGGCAGGAGGATCTCCCCTCCGGAGAGGAAGGTCTGCGTGCGCCGGACGGCGGCAGGTGACGGTGTGCGGAGAGGGAGCCTCCCGACCCGCCTGACCCTGTCCTCTGAACGTGCTTCCCCGGCATCCGGGCCTCGGGGTGGGACTGCCCGTCTCTGCCCGTGAGACCAGGAGCCTCGAGGCCAGAATTTCCTTCACGGACCGTTCAGACACAGCTGCACACACCCCCGCGGGCGGAGTGGGAGGCTGGGCTCAGTCCCCGTGTGCTCCGTGCGCAGCAGACCTGGCCCCGGGGCCACTCCCTCCAGACGCCACCTGCCCCTGAGTGCCCATGGACCGCCCCGTGTCCCCCCATCTCTGGGTCCCCACTGACCGCCCTGTGTCCTCATGACTTCCCCTTGTCCTCACTGACAGCTCCTTGTCCACACTGACCCCACTTGGCAGTCTCTGTTGGCTCTGTCACCTGCTCCCTGTCCCTCCCTGGTGGCGGTCCTGAGTCCAGTCCCTGCTTGGCAAGCTCAGCCTCTGTGGTGTCGACCACCCATGTGTTGTGCACCCCCATTTACACTTCTCCCACCCCTGTCCTGGGCCCCAGGCCCAAATGTCCAGCATCTTCCAACGTCTGCCTATGGAGTCTTAACAGCTATTTCAAGCTGGGCATCTTCTCTCCAGAGACCCCATTGCAGGAGCCCACCCCGGCCGCCCTGGCAGGAACCCTGGCATGGTCCCCGAGTGCCCCCCCACTCCACTATGTTGGGGCTTCCTGTGGGCCGGGCCCCTGTGGTCAGCAGCTGGCCCTTTGTGTGACGCACCTGTCACTGTCCCCCACGCCTCAGCCATTCACTCCTTGGGACCATTTGGACGCCCAGGCCCGTGCGGCACAGAGAAGGTGCTGGTAACCGTCTGTGGAGCGAGTGGGCGCATGAGTGGGCGCGAGTCCTCTCGAGGACTGTGCCCTGCTCCAGCTGGTGACTTTGCCACGCAGTGTCCCTTGCATGCTAGGGTCTGGCATTGCCACCTCTTTGCCTTCCTCGCCCTCGCACCTGCCCCCTTCCAGGCGGCCCGTCCTTGCGGCCATTTCATTTTCGTTTCTTGTTTTTTTAGTTTTTTAGAATTTAAATTCCATTTGCCAACATGTAGTTACAGCACCCAGCGCTCATCACGTCACGTGCTCGAGGCCATTTCCAGAGGCCGCCTTGTTCCATTTCAGTTGCTGCTCGCTGTGGTAATACGAAATGTTAACAGGCGTATTAATCTGGGGGATTTATGGAAACCACGTGAGATATTAAGTGGCTGTTGTGTGGAGCGTTTACCCTCCTGTCAGGATGACGTGTGCTTGGCCCGGGCCCTCGCCTGATGGCCTAATTGGGGCCACTACAACGGGGGCTGCGACAGGGCTCAGCACCCAGCGCACCGCGTGCCGCCTCCCACGGGGCAAGCTTTATAAAATGCTCTTTGATTCAGGAGCAGAATATCATTAACTTTGTAAGTAGATGAACACAAGGGACAACCAATTTAATTAACTTCTAATGCTGGCTGTTGGACGGGAGACGAAATGAAATTACACATGCATGTCTCGGGCAGGCGGCCGGCCGGAGCGGGGCCCGTGGCGGGGGTCAGGCGGGGGGACACCTTGGTGCCGTCGTTTCGCGTTTAGCTTCGGAAGCTGGACTTGGAAAGTCAGTACCTTGTACCTGAGTCAGCTCTCATTTCAGACGGTTGCAAAGCTGCTCGGAGAGAGGGGACGGCCGCCGAGACAGTGACGTGCTAAACGCAGCCCCCGCACAGCCCGCCCTGCTGGGTGCCGCTCGGTGCCACGGGCAGTAATGCCCCTCACCCAGTTAGATCGGCCGTCCGCGAGTTTATTATACAGGAAGAGATCAATGAAGCTCCACGCTGATTTAAACAAAAGCTTTGTTTCATTTATTATTGTTTATAATCTAATGACTGTTACAGTAACTTTGCTTTGATTTATTACTCAATCTATTAAATTGTTTCAAAACCGGGGAGGGGGGGCGGCCTACTCTCGTGAAAGACTTGTTCCCCTTATTGATAAAAAGTGTTATTTTTTTGCAGCCACGCTCAGCTTCTTGGAGACGCCGGGCAGCCGCGCGTTAGGCTGTTCTCTGAAACCTGAGTCAGCGGTCCCGCGTGTTGGGCCTCGGGCCGCTCAGCAGTCAGCCCTGCGGGGGCACCTCTGCTTCCCTCTCCTAGAGCCAGGCGTGGCTGGGTTCCTGCCGCGTGCCAGGAGCTGGCGGCTCCGAGGTGATGGGAGCACCGACAAGGAGCTTCCCACCCCTCCTGGTGAAGAAGGCAGGACTGGGAAGGAAACAGGCATGCGGCCGCAGTGAGCAGCCCTGGGAAGGGTGGGGGCCCGTGCTGGGGCTGCCGAGGCTCTGCACGAGCAGTCCGGGAGGGCTGCTCAGAGGAGGCAGCCGCTCCATGGAGACCTGCGGCGGCAGGCGGGTGTGCCAGTGCAGCCAGAGGTGTGTGCGCTGGGGTGGGGCCTGGGAACGTGCAAGAGCGGGCTCGGAGGACCCGTGTGCTGGCCGCCACTGAAGAGCAGGGGAGTGACAGGTCACGTTCTCTGCCTAAAAGGTCACCCTGGCGTCGGGTGCAGAGGCTGAGGGGCAGTAGCCGCTGGGGAAGCAGGGGTCCTGGCCCGGCGTGGGGCTGCGAGTGGACAGAGGTGGACAGCAGTTCTGTGGTGTGAGGACTTCACAGTGTGGGTGGAGAAGCGGCTGGAGGGGTCCAGAGGCCCTCCGTTTCCAGGGGCAGGAGGGGGTGAGGCAGTGATGCCCTCGGTCAGGAGAGATGGGCTCCTCGCCAGAAGGCACATGGAGCTGCGCACCCCTGGCCGCTGCGGCTGGCCTTCAGAGGGAGGCCCCGGGCCCTGCAACAGGGGAGGTTGGAGACCCACAGAGGGAGGAGGAGAGGGCTCCAGGCGCAGTGTGTCGTCACCTGGGGAGGAGGAGAGTCCAGAGAGGCAGACACTCGTCCTCAAACCCGGAAGTCAAGGAGGAAGGAAGGGCAGGTGATCTGTGCTGCTGAGAACACAAGTGCCGTGAAAGTGTAAGGACACTTTGGATCTTGGGTGGAACGTCACTGAAGACTGGCAGAGAGTCATTTCCCTGGGGTCGTGGGAACAGACAAGCTCGGAAACTGTAAAACTGCTACACGCGGTATCAGGAACAGAATCCAACCACGTGTGAACACACCCATGATGGGCCTGCTGGGTGGACACCGAGAGTGCAAGGCCGGCTTAACATTTTAAAATGTTTAAAGGCGATTCACTACTTTAACTGATTAAAGACCAGAAACGGCCTGTGATCGTCTCGCTTCACCCCGTCCAGCAGGCCTCTCTGCCGACGACGCGCCTTGCCGCAGACTGCCCCGGGCTCAGCCCCGCGACGTCTCCTCCTGGGCATTCCCACCACTTCTAATCGCAACCTTCACAGACAATAAAATGTCCCATCTTGCTCAGACATGGACCCAGACTCAGGAGCCCCGTGCCTGTGGGGCGTCCCTGCGTGGATGTTTCATCCTGGCTACTTGTTTCCCACCAGATCCCACTCCTCTTGGAGTCTCCTCCACCCAGATAACTGCCCACTCGTTTCCTTCACCACGCCTGGGTCATCTTTGACCTTACTTTTTTCTTTACTTTAAATTTATCAGAAAATCAAATCAGGTGCATCCCCCTGCTGCCCTCCCAGCATGCACGGTGCTCTCAGAGCCAGGCTCCTTCTTTCCACCTGGTGCTGCAACAAGACAAAACAAAGAACGAGGAAAGAAAAGGCTAAAGATTGTGAATAAGAAGTGAACCTAAAGAAGCCCTCAGAAATCATCAGAATCCGTAATTGTTGGACCGGAAAGGAAGCTGAGCAGTGTTGCTAAACAAAAGATGAACATACCACGGCCGGCAGCACTCCTGGTCGCTGGTGACCAACCGCGGTTAAAAAAACATGTTCTAATAGCAACAGAAACCAGAAGGTGACGGAGTCTGACCGAAGGGCTTCAAGGGTTTTATGGAGAAAATCATGAACCTTTTTTAGAAGACCTTTTGAAAGACTTCGAATATATGGTTAAAGATGTATCATATTTATGGGAAGGAAAGCTGAATATCCTAAAAATCTCTCCCCCCCTTCAGTCCTGTGTCTCATCCAAACCCTAGCGAGATGCCGTGGGTGTGATCCAGCAGCTATACTCCCCGATGGGGCTTGATCTCACACCCCGAGGTCTAGCAGCTTCATGGAAACACAGAGGGCCCCAATAACGAAAGCGGTCGTGAGGAAGAATAAAACGAGTAAATATCAACACTTGTTATAAAGCTAAAATAGGAAAAAGTATTACTAGAAACAGATGAATTGGGCAGAACTGAGGACCCACGAACAGACCCTCCAGTAGGTGCGCAGCTAGGCTGTGAGGGTGGCGAGGTAAGTCGTGGGGAGACCAGACGATTGGTTTCCACGGAGAATGAAATAATGCGGGGCTTTACCTTGTGCCACAGCCGCAAACAAGTCTCTGTTACTGGAAAATCTTAAATGGATACAACACGATTTTACTGCTTTTACACAAAGATACAGAGAATATCACTGTGGAGTCAACTTAGGGAACTATTTCCAAATAAGACATAAAAGCAGAGACTGTAGAGGAATATATTGATTGATTTGACTACTTTTTGAGAGCGAGAGTGTGTCGGGGTGGGGCATAGGGAGGGAGAGAGGCCCTCGAGCAGGCTCCACACTCAGCGCGGAGCCCAAGGTGCGGCTCCGTCTCACGCCCCGAGATCATGACAGGAGCCGAAATAAAAGGTCAGACACTGAACTGACCGAGCCACCCAGGCGCCCGGATTACTTTGACTACTTTAACATTAAAAACTTCTCGTTTAATGAAAGTTGTCACAAAAAGATAAGCTAAAGAGGGAGAAATTCTTTGTAATGCAAGTAGTAGGTGGAGAAATAATTTCCAATTATATTTAAAGATTAAAAATCTGGGATCCCTGGGTGGCGCAGCGGTTTGGCGCCTGCCTTTGGCCCAGGGCGCGATCCTGGAGACCCGGGATCGAATCCCACGTCGGGCTCCTGGTACATGGGGCCTGCTTCTCCCTCTGCCTATGTCTCTGCCTCTCTCTCTCTGTGACTATCATAAATAAATAAAAATTAAAAAAATTAAAAAAAAATAAAGATTAAAAATCTTATAAAATGAGAAAAAGACAAATTGAAAAAAGGATACTGATAAGGAATTCCCAGGAGAAACCCAAATCTAAAAAGAGGTGCTCGACTATGACAGCATAACGAAGATGCAAATCCGAGCAGCAGTGGTGTGTGATTTCACACCTTCCAACGGGCAAAGATCAGAGTGTGCTGACGCCAGGCCTGGGCGGGCATGAGGAGCCGCAGGCCCTGCCGGAAGTGCTGGGGAGCGGGGTCGCCCGGACACCCTGGTGACGCCTGCGTCTGAGGGTGCACGTACCCTGTGACCCGGAAGCCCCAGGCTCATATGCACACTCAGTGCAGATGTGCGCCTCGCATGCCTGTCACGTGCTCCAGGACTGTGCACGCGTGTCCACCGTGGCAGCAGTCGTCATAGTGAAAACACCGGAGACGGTCTCCACCTCTAACGGGGATGGATAAAAATTGCAGTATTTCTACAGATTGGATTGTAACAGAGCATTAAAAGTAAGCTAAGGTGACAGTCTCAGTCTGGAACGTCTGTAAAATATACCTGAATGGAAAAACCCCAAGCTCCTGCGGAGAGTAGATAAAGTGGGATTGATGGGGTTGAGCGCGCTGAGCTTCGGAGCCTGGTCCCTGCCGTCCAGGATGGCGGCCACCTCCGGGGAGAGGCCCGTGGTGTCCCACGCGGGGCCCAGCAGCGTCCTCTCAGGTGTAACTGCAGGTGCACACAGGCACCTGCCCGAACCCCCACCCTCATGCTCTGAATTTTGTGTTTGTGATTTTATTCCTTTTTTGGGGTAGAGTCTTAACATCACTTTTTTTTCTTTTTAATTTCAGCTCCTTTTGATTAGGTCTTTGTTACCTTGGCCATATGGTAACTACAACTTCAGTTGTAGGGACTTCCTCTTTCCCAGCCCATCTGGGTTTGGGGTACGACTTGTTTGCTTTCCTCGCCCGTGGTAGGCCATCGTAGGAGAGTGCAGACTGTACTCACCCACCTTGGCACTGCTGAGTGTTAGTGAGCTCCTGTGTCGGAGGTGCTGCTGCTGCACTCGTGTGCACACCTCCCGAGGGCTCCCGCTTCTGAGAGTGAGCTCCATGCGCCCCGTGAGTGTGGACTAGAGTAAAAATGTGGGATGCGCCCGTGTCCCCGTCGTGTGTGTCCTTAGTGCTTGGGTCGCCGCGAATCAGGACAAGGGGATGGTGTGGAAGGGGCTGACCCGCAGCCGAGTGCCTGTCCCCATGCGGGTCTCAGGGCTGCACCCAGAGCTCCTCCTGCTCACCACACACCACACGCTCACGGGCGAGGCCACGGCCGTCACACGGGGTCCCCGAGCTTCCCGCCCGCACAGGGACAGAGCAGGCCACGTGCCAGGGCCGTCACCACCCTCCCCCCCCAAGGAGGCTTTTCCAGCCGTGATTCATTCTCATCCGTTGGTTCTCACTTAGAACAGCTAAGGTTCTCTGATTTGCTGTAAACTTGACAATTATCAACAATATCTCAGGAAGTTCTTGTTCCTGTTCTTAAATCCATTTACTTATTTTTTAAAAACATAGCAAGTTGAAGACACTTTACCTGTAGAGGCAGCTCGTGTGCCGTCCCGGAGGAGGACACGCTCACCGAAGGCCACGTGGCATTTGTGCCAGGACCCCGCCCGCGTACCGACCCCGCAGCTGGCTTCCCCGCCCCAGCCCCTGGGAGAGGCCACCGTGGCTCTGTGTCCTGGGGACTCAGAGGGGCCGTGGGGAGGGGCCGCCGACACTGATGAGGACGTGGGGCACCCATCGCCCCTCGGGGTCACTCTCGACACGCTCTCCGTGGTGGCTGCAGAAGAAGAATGTGCTCCCGAGAGCCTGCGCCTGCTGTCGCTGACGTGAGCGTTAGGAACGTTCTATGTTGCGAGGAAGAGCGAGCCGGATGCGGGAGGCCTGCAGGTCAATGATATGTACTTTGGCTGCTAACCTAATTGCAGGCATGATTAATCACTGGGCCTCTGATTTGTTTGCAAATAAAAAGTGATGGAGGCCTTTCTGACGAGTGGCTTTGTGCTGTTTCCTGGTTGGCTTCTGTCCAGGCCCAGGTCACCCCCGGGCCTGTGCGGCAGCGCCACTGGAGGAGGGGCACGATGTGTGGGGTGGTCTGCGCCCCCGCGTCGGCTGCCTGGCATCAGACTTCAACTCCAGAAAGCAAGCCCGTGGCCGCGTGGGGCCAGGCATCACGTTGGCGGACTCCAGTTGGGCTGAGAACTGGCTTCCTGGCGTTTGCCCCCGAGTCCGCTGCTGGGCCGGGGGAGGTGGGCAGCAGGCCGTGCAGATGCCCAGGTGGACGGAGGCCCAGAGCGTCGGGGACCCGCGGCCTGCTGTGTTCCGTCGAACGCGGGAGCCGGGGTCTCCCAGCCCCACGCTGCAGGGGGCTTGGCTCTGGGCTGGAGGAACCCAGAACTCTGCCCCCCGCCCCCAGGCCAGGCCTCGAGGCCGGGCCCACGGGCCCACGGTGGGTGGAGCCACCTCGTGTGAGCTGTTCCGGCAGGAGTACGGCATCGACTGGATTGCATCTCACTAATGGAGAATTAATTGCCACCCTTGACAGTCAGGTTTATAAATATGTAAAAAGTATTTTAATTGTTTTTAGCAAAACAGGCAAGCAGTCAATATTCTCAGACGCGGCGAGCACAGTGCTGACAGGTGCCGTGGTCGGAGGGCCCGGCGAGTGCAGGGCTCCCGTCCGCAGGCCCGGGCGCGCTTTTGTGCAGACGTCGCCGGGTCTGGTGACGGGTGCGTGCCCTGAGCCATATTGATAGAGCGGGTTCAACATTGAAAAAGTTAGCTTGAACTTTGACTTTAAATATTCATTAGAGCTAATTATGGATTTTCTGACTCCGTGAATTACACTTGCGATACCTGCACTGGCGGCGTGTTTTCCGTTTATTGTCAACTTCATTATGTGGTATTAGCTCGATCGCATTGGGTACAGGTTCGACAAGGCAGTGGTTACAGGTTTCCACGACGTTGATTTCCTGACACTTCGTCCGAGCGCCCTCTTTTCCGGAATCAGACGGAAGCACGCCCTGCCCGAGGCGGACGTCCGCGGGGTCGCAGCTGCCAAGCTCACTCAGGGACGTCGTCCTGCACGTTCTCTGGGGGCCGCGGGCTGCCGGTGGTCCTGCCGTCCCTCCTACTTGGAGGGACCTCAACTGTGTCTTGTTATAAAAAAAAGACGGCAACTGCTGGCCGTCCTCACACGTGCGCCTTCCTCTGAGTGGATTCGAGGCAGGTGCCTGACGCCGGGGGGCGGCGGGGTGCAGGGAGCCCTCCGTTCCACTCGTCGGCACCGAGTCCCCGGCTGCTCCCTCGCTGAATATGCTCACGGTCACGGGAAGGTCTCCCCGAGGAATCAGGACGAGGCCTCAGTGCTGTGCTTTGGCAAGTCAGCAGGCGTCTGGTCTGCGAGTTTGCAGCTTTTCCCGTGTACACACACACACACACACACACACACACTGCCACCGCGAGTGAAGTGCTGGGCCACGGAGAGGGGCCTGAAACCTGGAGGGGTCTGAAGGTCCCTGGGGACGCCTGCACCTCGGGAAGTGTCAGGACTTTGTCTTTGGATCCCATCAGGGAAGCTTGCGAGACGGCACTGTGCTTGGACTCGAGGAGGTGTCCTCTCTCTGCCCGTGGATTCCTGGGTGAAGGACACTGCCGGCTGCCTGGGCCCGGGCCCGTGGAAGAGCCACGCATGGGGCAGAGCCCGGACCCGCGGTGCGGTGCCTGGCCTGGGCCTCGGCTCCTCGCGGAGAGCGGGTGCTCTGCAGCCTCTGCCAGTGGGCCCGGGCCGTGGCTCTGAACACACGTGCCCTTTGTGGAATCAGCAACATGCGTCCAGAACCAGGAGCGTCTGTGCCCTTTGACCGTTTGAAGGACTGGCAGTATTTGGGGCCCAGCTCGACAGAGGCCGCAGTTGCAGCATCTTCCACAGGGGAGGGCCACGGTGACAGGCAGCATTGGTGGGATGGCTGAGAATGTGGTGCCCCGAGGACGTGGAGCCTGCCGGAAACTGTAATTCCCAGATTGCGGAGATCTGTGGGGATGGTGGGAGGGATGCTGGGGTCAGGGTGCACGGGGCTTGCATGTGTGCCCCAGGTCACTAGCACCCCCTGCACCCACTGTCCTCACTGGCTGGTGTCCTGGGCCCTGGGGCAGGGTCCCACCAGCAGGTCCCTCTGGAAGGCGTGCAGACAACCACACCTGGCACGAGGAAGCCAGCAGAGCACCCCTGAGTTCGGGGGCCGTGGAGAGCCCTGCAGCAGGCCGTCACCCAGATTAGAGGGGACGTGGGCAGCCTGCACTGTCACCTCCATCCCCCTTGCGCGCACCCCGCAGGCAGCCCTTCCATGAGGAAGCCAGGCCAAACCAGCTGCGGGGGAGCGGCAGGGATGGAGGATGGGCAGGGGGGCTGGGAACTTTAGTCTGGGCTTTGATATTGGTCATCTGAGGCGCTCCTGCCCGTTTGCTGCAGAGATACTGGTGTGTGGTTACGAAGGGGAACGTTCTAACCGGGAGAGCCCGCTGCAGTGCGTCAGGCCTGAAGGGTTGTGGGGCTGGCAGCTGTTTTCAAATGATTCTGCTGCCTGTGTGTGCACGTGTATGTGCGTTGCATGTGTATGTGTGTGTGCATATGTGTGTGTTTGTGTGCATGCGTGTGCATGTATGCATGTGCGCGTGTATGCATGTGCCCGCACGCGGGAGGGTGGAGTGTGTGCAGCAGGTCCTGGCAGCTGGGAACTGGGGGGGGGAGAGGCGCCGGTGTCCAGGGCCTGCTTGTCCGGCTCTCACACTGGCCCTTCTCTGTCTGCCCGTCCGCCCCCAGCTTTTCCACCTCCTCAGCCTTCCGCATGAAGCTGCAAAATGAAAAGTAGGGGTTAGGGCCCCACCAGTGGCTCCTGGTGTCCCTTCCAGTGAGGCCCTGCCTGGGGTGGCCCGAGCGCTTCTGGTCACGGCCGGCGTCCCTGCGTGGCCAGCCCCGCATGCCGTGCACTGACATGCCCCTTTGCCTGAGGTCCATACCCCCGGCTCTCACTGGTTCAGCCTCGGGCAGAGGCCTTGCTGGCTCTGCTGGCTGGTCCTCTGTCCCCTGCTGGATCTTGTCCCAGGGGGTGGGAGCTCCAGGACGACGGGGGTTGTTGCATGAGTCAGGGTTATAAAAGGTAAAATTCAGCCCTTCTAAGGTATAGGTCAGTGGGTTTTGAGAAACCTAGAGTGTGTAACCACCACTGATTTCTCGTTGTAGGGTATTTTTATCACCTAAAGGTCTCCCCAGGCCCCTTGTCGGGGTTGCCAGATATAGCAGAAGAATAAAATATATATACATATGTACAGACACGCACACGTCTATATCTGTGTGTACATGGCTGCACGCTCCTAAAGTGTGTGTACACACATATGTACGTGCATGTATATGCACACACGTGCACACGTATACACACATGTGCATTCCGACATACACACGGTGTACATGCACATACACACATTGCACGTGTACATGTACACAGGTATATATACGTGCACACACGTACACACATTACACCGACTCACACAGATGTGTACACGTGCATACATACACACGTACAAGCCTATAAAACACACCGAGTTTGAATGTCACATCAACAGAAATAACTTTATGTCCAGCATCCCACGCAACCCTCCCCAGGGGTCACCCCACTGCCAGCCTGAACTCTGCAGGTTTGCCTTCACCTGAGTGTGAGAGCAGGACTGGACCCCGGGGTCCACGGAGGGGACGGGGCCAGTGGCTCTGGGGGGAGTGCTGTTGCCGCCCCTCGTGGAGGAGGAGGGGGAGGAAGGCAGGGAGCAGGGTGGGCAGAGAGGGGCCGCCGTGGAGTGCAGCAGGTGGCGAGGATGGAGGATGGAGGCCGGAGGCGAGCCCCTCCCCGCTGGACCCGGCGCTCACAGGCGAGGCGGGACTGCGCTAGTGGGTGCGCGCTGTCGGGGAAGAGCCCGGGCTGTGGCGCTGGTGGGCTCACACCCATCCCAGGGACCGCGATTAAGGCCTGATGCCTGAACTCCTTTCTGGTTCAGCCGAGCTTTTTGTTTGTCACGTGAACCTGCTTTCAAACCGTCCCCAGTGCTGGTCTCACTCGGTTTCTCTCTTTGCTCTGCAGGCGCTAGGAAGCTTTTATTTTCTTCACGAATCCTTAAAAAACATCTACCAGTTTGACTTTAAAGGTAAGACTCTTCTGGGACTCCCCAGCTGGCCTCACCCCGCCCTGGATCCCCCATCTCTGCCGGACCCTGCCCTGGACCCCACCCCACCCCGGACCCTGCCCCGGACCCCAGCCCCTGCCCCGCCCTCCCCCCCCCGCCCCGCCAGCTCCCCAGGCAGGGCCGGCAGGTGGCACTGGCTCTCACGCAGTAGAGTCCAGAGGACGAGGAATGGTCTCGTGTCTGTGTCTGTATCAAATGGGCAAGAATGGAGACCAGCCCGCGAGGGTGGTGTCTTTAAAAAGAGCTGATGGTAGCAGTGGAGGGCAAAACCGGCCGCATTTCTAGGCCAGCACCTGTGCTCGTGGAGGAGGTTCGTCCTAAGCAGCTCCTGTCTCTGTGTCTCCGCACACTGAGTCAGTGGCCCCGAGCCCAGCGGCCCCGTGTCCACCTGCTCGGCAGTGAGTGTCTGTGTGCACACCCCGTGCGACACCCTCTTCACACTACACATGACTCTGACTCCGTGTCGGCTCCTGAGCCAGATCACATTAATTTGAGATGTCACTGAAGTTGTAATAACTGTGGAGAGCAACTAATTATGTCAGTTTGTTCAGATTCATTATCTTTGCTCACTTAGGAGACAGATCACCTCTTATGAAATTGAGAAGCAGTCTTCCCTAAATTGCTTGAGTAGTGATTTCATCAGCACTAAGAACAGGATTCCAGCCAGAGGGTGATTTCTCATCGGCCCTGTTGCCTCAGGATTCTTTACAGAGTATTAAACACAAGCACTGACTTCCCACCCAGGGACTTGTTGGGAGTAAGTAGCCTTGCAAACCTCGCAAGAGACAGGCCAGAGGCCACTGCCCTGATGTTACTAGATGCTGGACACCCATGGGTGGTGCTCTGGAGCAGCAGGGCTGTGGGCGAGAGTGAGCAGAGGGGAGGTGTGCAGGCACAGCACGCTCCAGGTGGAGCTGGAAGCGGAGCGGGGCTGCACTTCTCATGAGCCTGTACGTACGTCAGGCTTGGGTGTGTAGCGGGTCTACTGAACTTCTTCCTTTTTTTGAGTAACCATTTCCATACACATTTTATCACTAAATCAGATGAGCCGTGACACACTCAGCTGGCCGTGGTGTGCTTGGAACTAACTACAGTAGCCGATACGCCCCACTCCAGCACCAACCCAGGGATGAGTGGAGATGGTGGTGGTGACCGTGCCTGGGCACGTCTGTGGCAGGAGTACATGCTCCCTCTGGAGGCGCACAGTGACCGAGCATGATATCACTGCTGCCCCGGGTGCGGGTGCACGGCACAACGGGGCTCAGGGGAGCGGGGACACCTGCCCCCAGGCTGTGGGCCCTGCTCTTTAAGGCTCACTCGTATGACTTAGGTTACAGCAGAAACAGTCTCAAATTTGTGAAAATTTTGAATTAAGTTTTTAAGAAGCAATAGCCTAAATTTAGTACTTAGAAATTTGAGGACTCCCAGAAGGTGTGATGAAAAGGGGTGGGAGGGACACTAGTTTCTGGTCCAACACCTGATGAGCGTGGATGGTGCTGAGCAAACCAGGGCGGAGCGAGCCCGTTGGGTCCCTCGAGAAGCGAGGCCACAGAGCTAGAGCTGCCCCAGGCTGGAGGGCCCAGCGGGCGGAGCCCGGGAGCCACAGCCTGTGCAAGGGGCACTGGTGGGAGCAGCTGGGGTGCAGAACGCTGGGGGCTCTGGGGCGCTTGAGAGAGAAGAGCACCTCCGAGGCCGGCCCCCCCACTCTGGTGAGCTCTGCCTGCAGGAGCCCCACCAGGTCGTCGTGGTGAAGGTCAGAGAAGAGCCCCCGGCCCTTCTGGTGGGGGGAGAGGGAAGGAGCCGCTCGTTCTCCTTGAAGGCCTGCCCTCGAGGACGGCCATGTCACCAGAGCGGCCCAGGGGCCTGGGGGAGGCCGGTGGACAGCTTCAGCCTCCTGGCTTTGCTGCGGTGCTTGAGGGGGCCGAGGTGCCGAGAGCGCGTGAGAAGGCTGCCCCCGGGTCCTGCGGCCCGAGCGATGGTGGGACAGCGCCCTCCACCCAGCCGCAGCGCCCATCCTCGCACCAGGGGTCATGGTGGACAGTCCGCAAAGCTCACCCCCTACTCAGGAAGGATTCTCAGGAGGAGCACAGCGACGGCAGAGGAGACAAGAACCGGACGGGGGAGGATATCTCAGCCTCTGAGCCCCTGCAGGAACCACAGGCCAGCTCCTCACCAGAGAAACACAAAGCTTCACGTAAAAGTCCTATCTGCCTCAGTTCCTTTTTCCAATTATTCATGTTTTGCTTTCAACCAAAAGTTACAGGCCAGACTGAAGGACAGAAGATACAGTGTGAAGAGAACAGGTACGTTTGCAGCCAGACTAGGACGTGGGCTCCATCTGGAGCTGTCAGAGAATTCCAGGTAGCTGTGATTAATATGCGGAAGGCGCTAATGGAAAAAATGGACAACGTGCAAGAGCAGATGGGTAACAAGAGTCAGGTTGGAAACTCTATGAATCAAAAGGTAAAGCTCAAAGGAGAGAGAACACTGTGACAGAAATGCACCAGGCCCTTGACGAGCTCACCAGCCTGGACACGGCTGAGGACAGAGCCAGTGTCACTGAAAACTTTGTAAACTGAAAAGTAGAGAGAAAGAAAACAAGACACAAAAGCAGAACAAGATGTCCAAGCCCTGTGGGACATGTGCAGAAGGTGAGGCATGTGCACTAAGAGGCAGCACTCGTAAGAGAGACAGGAACAAGAAATATTTGAAGTAATAGCCCAGATTTTTCCGGAATTAATCATGGACACCAAGCCACAGATCCAGAAAGCTCATAGATGACCAAGCAGACAGATGCCCATAACCTGCACATAAGCACGTCCTACTCAAGCTGCAGAAAGCCAGAGATGAAGAGAAGACCTTGAAAGAAGCAGGGGTGGGGTGGGGGTGACCTAGAAAGGAATGAGGATACAAAGTACATCGCACTTCTCATCGGAAACCACGGAAGCAAAGACAGTGGTGTGAAATATTTATATTGGTAGAAGAAAAAAAAAAACCTAGAATTCTGTATCCAGCAAAGTTATCCTTCAAAAGTTAAAGAGAAATAAAGACTTTCTCAGACAAAAATTGGGGGAATTTGTTTCCAGTAGACCTACCTGTCAAAAAATATTAAAATTTATTTGACAAAAGGAAAATCCTATAGATTGCACACTTAGATCTACGTTAAGAAAGAAGAAGTATTAAGAGAAGGAATAAACGAAGGTAAAATATTTCATTTCTTCTTATTCTTAATCTGACAGATAACTTTTGCTCCAAGTGTCAACAGCAACAACATATCGTGTGGCTGTAGCTTATAGGTAACAGTGATGTTAGGAGGGATGGGAGGGAGGAGCTGGGGGCTCTGTGGCAGGGAACCCGTCCTCCCTGTAGAGGAATATGTACTACATGGAAGTGGACTTGGGTCAGTGGTGAATGCATATTGCAGCTCTGGCAACCAGTAAATACTTTTATTTTTATTTTTTTAAAGATTTTATTTATTCATGAGAGACACAGATTGAGAGAGAGAGGCAGAGACGCAGGCAGAGGGAGAAGCAGGCTCCGTGCGGGGAGCCCGATGTGGGACTCGATCCTAGGACTCTGGGTCACAACCTGAGCCAAAGGCAGATGCTCAACCGCTGAGCCACCCAGGTGCCCCAATCACTAAAAATTTTTAAAAAGAAATACAGTTGACATGTTAATAAAGGAGAAATCATGGAATTATACAAAATGCTCAATTAAACCAGAAAAGTCTACAGAAAAAAAAGAAGAAGACAAAAAAGACACAGGAAACAGAGGCAATAGGTGGACAAGGTACCGATATGGAGTCTTACTTGGACTTTATCCAGGTTCACTTTAGATGTCAGTGGTGCAAATACACCAATTATAAGACAGAAATCATCAGAATGGTTAACAAAATAAGACCCAACTATGTGCTGTCTACTAAAAACCCACTTAAAAACACATTAACACGTGAAATTGAAAGTAAAGGGATGGAGAGAGGTAGGCCACGCCAGTTAACACCAGTCAAAAGAATGCCAGAGTAGCAAATCATTTCAGACACAGCAGACTGCAGAGCAAGGAGAGTTATCGAGGATAAAGAAGCCTATTTATTACAAACGATAAAGGGGTCAGTTCTCTTTAGAAGACCTAACAGTTCCTAACGTGTGTGTGCCCAACAGCAGAGCATCCAACACAGGAGGGAAAAGCTGATAGAGCTCCCAGGAGAAATGGATGAATCCAGTGTCACAGGTGGAGACTTCATTGCCCCTCTATCAGAGATGGACAGATCCAGCAGGCAGAGAATTGGGAAGGACGTAGTTCAACTCAACGGCACCATCAATCAACTGGATCTAATTGACATTTATAGAATATTCTCTCCAACAAGAGCAGAACACACATTCTTCTCAAGTTCATGTGGAACATTTACCATGGCAGACCACATTCTGGGCCATAAAACACTCCTCAACAAATTTAAAAGAACAGAATTCATACAAAGTATACTTTTGGACCACAGTGGAATTCAACTAAAAATCAATAACAGAAAGATAGCTAGAAAATCCCAAAATACTTATGTCAAAATTCCAGAAATAACAGAGCGCCTGGGTGGCTCATTGGGTTAAGCATCTTCCTTTGGCTCAGGTCATGATCCCGGGGTCCTGGGATCAAGCCCCACATCGGGCTCCCTGCTCCACGGGAAGCCTTCTTCTCCCTCTTCTTCTGTCTGATGCTCCCCCAGCTTATGTGCCCCTGCACGCATGTGTGTGCACGCGTGCACTCTCTCTCTCAGAACTCTGTCAAATAAATAAAATCTCTTAAAAATTACGTAAAACAATTTCAGAAATAACAGAAGTAAGACCACTGAATCACTCAAGTAAATAATTAGTAAAAGTTTGCTGTGCAAACAATACAGTTTGCAAAACCCAAGCATTCAAACCAAAACATGGAGTGGGGCTCTGGGGTATATTCTAAAACAGCAGACACACAAAAGAAATACTCAGAAATAGATCTAGTGAAATATGTACAAGATTAATACAAGGAAAACTATAAAACTCTGCTGAAAACAATCAAAGAGGATGTAAGTGGAGCAGTATCCCATGTTCATGGACAGGAAAACTCAGTGTTGTCATATGTTGGTTCTTCCCTTCCTGATCCATTGATTCGGTGCAATGTTAACCAAAATTCTAGCGAGTTACTTTGTAGACCTCAGCGAATTGATTCTACAGTTTATGTGGAGAGACAAAAGACCCAGAACAGCCAACCCAGTGTTGACAGAAGAACAGAGTTGTAGGACTGACGCTACCCGACTTCAGGACTCACTGTAAAAGCTCTAGTAGTTAAGGCAGTGTGGTGTTGGTGGAAAAAATAGACAAAAAGATCAACAGAACAGAGTAGGGCCCAGAAATAAGACCCACATAAATAGTCGATGGATGTTTGACGGTGGAGCAAACACGATCTCTTCAGCAGGTGGTGCAGGAGCAACTGGACGTCCACTTGCAAAATACTGAATCTAGAGCCGACCTCACACCTTCACAGAAGTTAACTGAAAGCGGATCAGAGACCAAAGTATAAAGTATGAAAGTATAAAATGCCTGGAAGGTGACACAGAAACTAGGTTACTTTGGGTCTGGCAATGGCTTTTTAAATACAATGCCACATTTCGTGAGGAAAACTGATGCACTGGACTTCATTAAATTTACAAATCTCTGCACAAATGGAAAGAGAGGCCACAGACTGGAAGAAAATATTTGCAAAAAAACCCAGCTGATAACCCAAAATATGCAAGGAACTCTTAAAACTCAACAATAAGAAAACCCAATTAATGAGTCAAAAGTTCCGACAGGCATCTCACTCAAGATGATGTATAATAGGTGGCAGATAAAACTACGAAGGTGGGCTCCACATCACAGGTAAGGAGACCTCCACGTACCTGTTGGGACGGCCAACACCCAGATTGCTGATGGTACAGACGCCAGGAGGACGGGGAGCAGCGGGAGCTCCCACCCAGGACTGCTGGGGTGCAACGTGGTACGACCCCTTTGGCCAGCTTGGCAGCTTCTTACAAAGTAAACTGAGGCTTACTAGGCCGCCCAGCAAACATGCTGCTTGGTGTGTCACCCAGAGGGGTTGAAAACTTACGTCCACACGAAAACCTACAGAAATATTTACAGCCTCTTTTTCATAATTACCAACAACTGGAAGGAACCAGAATATGTCCTTTCTAGGTGAGTGGGTCAGCAACCTGTGGTCCATGCAGCAGTGGAATATGACCGGTAAAGTGAAGTGAGCCGTCGAGCCACAGAAAACACAGGCACCTCAGGTGTATTTCTGAGTGAAAGCAGTGGGTGCTGGTGACAAGGTGGCGGCTAGTTGCAGGCAGGACACAGTGCTGGAGGGGCTGCGGGAGGCGGGTGCGCGGGCAAAGCCCTGACACGTCTGGACAGTGGGACACAGCGCAGGCGGTGAGCCCCGGCCTCCGCAGGAACCGCACGCTGTGGGCGCCAGTGTGGTGGGTCGAGAGCCCAACAGACTTGGGGAGTCTGGGCGCTTTCCCGCTTCCCGCCCGAGTGTTTTCATCCTGAAACTGTTCCAAAAAGTAGTCTGTTCCTTAACGAAGCACGAGGGCCACCTGCTCTCCACTCCCAGTCCCGCCCTCTTTCTTAAGCAACAAGGGTTTGCATCTGAAGCAAAATTGCCTCCTGAAGCCTCTTGTGCCCTTCCTCAGTGCCATGGGGCACTGCCGACCACTGCCCCTGCTCGTGCACCTGCTCACGCCTGGCCCGCGGAGGACCGTGGCCGCCTGTCCTGGGGGGACTGGTCCTGGGAGCATGTACCTCGGGGGCGTCCACCCCTGCAGCTCAGGGACTGGTGCTCCGGCAGCCCAGTGTCCTGCCTCAGGAGGAAGAGCCCAGGAGGGTCGAGGCTGCAGAGGGACATCTCAGCTGGGCCTTTGCTGGGGACTCAGTGGCAGAAAGGGAGTCGGGTGAGCAAGACCGAGGAGCCGCCACTACAGGGCGAGGCCGCGGAGAAGCGTCGCGTTGTCGGTGGGACACGCAGGGAGCGGTTCGTGGCGCTCAGGCCCACCCTCCGCAGGTGTGGATGGGTGCCCCGCGGAGGAGAGCCTGTGTCGGGCCAGGTGGCCGCCGCCCTCTCAGATGGGCGCTTGCACTTGCACCTCCCCAGTGTGGTGACGGCGCACGGGGCTGCTGTTTGATAAATGTCCTGCCACGGACGTGGACGGGTGGCTCCAGGAACCGCCTCCGGTGATTAACACACTTCTGCACCATTTCCAGTGGTGGTGGGTGTCAGGCACGGGGTCACGGCCATGCGGTGGCCACTTGTTCCTTTACTCAGGCTGTGCCCACCTGCCCCCTGGCTCAGCCTCCTGGCTAACGGGATTTGTCCTGTTTCCCCCAGGGGGTCTCTGGAGGCCATGGTGACTGGTGAGGGGACACCAGGGGACCAGCCTCAGAACCACATGCACCTGTGCTCTCAGTGATCATCCTCGTGTCTGGGAACAAGACCAGAGGGACAGTGGGTACAGTGAGCGTGTGGCTCTGCCTTTGGGGGACGTCTCCATGTCACTCTTCTGTCCTGAATTCCCTGAGTCACCAAATCCTGTCTCCTGCTGCTGGGGCAGGTTATCACAGGCCTTACCAGCCGTGGTTTGCTTTGACCTGGGGTTCACTGTCCCCGACACCCACAGTGGCCAGAGCTTCTTCCCAAGACATTGCGCATGAACCTCCTTCCCGCTCTGCACTCCCATCCGTGGGTCCTTGGTGCTGCTGTGGGGCAAGGATCACGGACCCCACAGAAACTGACAGCACAGCTCGGAGTCACCCCTGGCAGGAGCTTCGCCTGGTGCCAGGTGTTCCCGGCCCAGGAGCAGGCCCCGCAGGCGTCTGGCCCGCTGCTGCCTGAGCTCCCTGCACAGTGTCTTGTGGGGAAGCCAGCTGCCCCCGCCACCGGGCCACGCGTGAGACCGCACCCTGGGCGTGGGGTGACCCGTGGGGGAAAGAAGTGGGCCTGGGCCTGGATGTGAAAGGACGAGGCCAAGCCTTGTCCGCAGGGGCGTCAGCCCAGACGCGGGGTCCGGGGAGCTGTGCCCAGCGAAGTCCAGAGCGCCCCACGCCGTATTCCCTGTGCCTCAGCCTCACAGGACAACTGCTCTTCCCTGGACATGAGTGATGTCGGCTGCATGTGAGGAGGAAATCGATGTTATTAAGTAAATTCGTATTAAGGTATGAGTGAATGGTCCTTCTGCAGCCGTCTTAAATATATTCACAGTTTTAACAGAGGAGGCCAATTAGCCCTTGTAAATCTGCAGACTGGAAGCTCTCCGAGATAATGAAGTGGAGTGTCGGGCTCCGGGTCGTGGAGTGGGAATTTACGAGCCACTGGCGGCCCCCGGAGCCGCGCGGCCTCCCCCCCAGGGGCCTCCCGAGCTCCCCACGGGCTGCTCCGGTTGGGTGGGGCGTAGCCATGAGGTCATTCGTGTCCCCCTTTGCTCTTTTCCAGCCAAGAAGTATAAAAAAGTCACCGGCAAGGAGATCTACTCGGACACGCTGGAGAGCACGCCCATGCTGGAGAAGGAGAAGTTCCCGCAGGACTACTTCCCCGAGGTGGGTCCCGGCCGCCCGCAGCCGCTGACGGTTCCTTTCCAGAGCGCCTCAGGAGTGGTGGGATGGAGGAGCTCAAGGCCTCATATTTTGGGGGGTGGGGGGTCGCGTCCCAGCTGCCCACGTGTCCAGCAGGCGGCCTTTCTGGGAGGTCCTGAGGCCCCCGTGGGTCCATCTGGGGGGTCCGAGGTGGGGCTGAGAACCTGTCGTGTCTGTCGTTACACGGACCACCAAGTTCTCTAACCATCATTTCCAGGCAAAGGAGCCTTCCCCACGCGAGGTAGGAAAATACCAGTTCACTGGGGCCTGGAAAGGCCGGCGGCCTCCCAGCAAACATTAGAGGGCGCGGTTGGACCTGGCCAGTGAGGCTGCGGCATGCGTGCAGCTGGGGCGCGGGGTCGGGGGCTCCCCTCTGCCGGGGGGGGGCAGCCCGCGAGAGGCACAGCCGCACACGGGAGCCGAGGGCGCCCTCCCTGGGTCCTGGGGTGCTGACGCCACAGAGCTCAGGCGCTCAGGGACAGCGGGGCTCCTAACCTCCCGCCGCGCAGACGCAGTGACCAGGACGTGCGGATCTGGTTCCACTGGGGTTTCGTGCATTTTTGTGTCGTTCTGCTGTTGGTGTGCAGTCGTTACGCTGCACGGATCATCTTAAACTCTGACCACTAATCCCGTGTGATTCACACGTCGACCCAGAGCGAGCAGCTCACCGTGCCCTCTGTGGTCTGTGAAATCACGGCGAAGCATGCCCGAAGCGTGGGGACGGGGTGTCCCCGCCAGCGGAGGTCGGCCCAGCGCAAGAAGGATCGCCCCACCCGGTCCCTTCTGTGGAGGACCGCCCACCTCCACGGAGACGCCCACCCGCATTGGAGCTGATTTCCAGCAAGGCCACAACTGTATTAACTAGTTTACGACGCCAGCCCAGGGTGAAGGAATTGTGGCCGCCGCGGTGAAGGATGGGTGCGCTTGTCACGCCGGGCGCAGCTTCCTCATCCCTTGTCCCTGAGCCAAGGACGCGGAGTCGGGGCCGGCCTCTGTCCCGGCTGCCCCAGCCCCCGCTGGCCCCTGCTCCTCCTGAGCTTGCGGCGTGGCCGGAAGGCTCTGGAAGCAGCTGACTGAACCCTGGCAGTCTTCCCTGAACTTCGGCCCCGGCTGCTGTCCCCTGGGAGGCGCTGGGGGCCACAGAGTCAGCTTCAGAGCTGAGCGGGGCCACTGAGAGTGACCGCGGGCCCTAGTGGAGGCGGTGGGCTGCAGAGCCGGTGGCAGGGCCGCTGCGGGTTTCTGGCCGTGGGCAGCCGGGAGAGCGAGCTCTAACTGGTGCTCGGGGAGGTTTGGGAGCAGGTCTCCCTGCGTCTTCTCCACAGAGGGTGTCCCATGGCACCCAGTGGCTGAGAAGCCCCCCGGGCCCCACTCAGCTGCCTCTCCCGCTGTTCTGTCAGCCCGAGCGACTGCAGCAGAGATCTGGGGTCACCTGGCTCCTGCGCCCTGGCCCAGAGCACATCCCAGTCGGGGGGAGCCTGGCAGCCGGTGGCATGGGCCCCCGCCTGGAGTGGACACGGTGGGGGGTGCACCCGGGAGAGGCGGGACTCTGGGGGCCCGCGGGGGTGACCACATGAAGGCAGGTGGGGGATGTCTGAGGCCGCCCCCAGCCGTGCTGTCTGCTGACGGCGTCTGCCTGCGCCCAGGCTGTGCACTGGCACCTGCAGAGGAGTGAGGGGCCCCCGCGTGGGAGAGCCGCGCACCTCCGTGTGCGCGGGGGAGCCAGGGGCGCCTGGTGCAGCGGGGCCTTGGCGTCTGCTGCGTGGTGCACACTCGCTCCGAGGGCAGGACAGGCCCTGATCACCCGTGCACAGCAGACACCTGGCCGCACTGCTCACCTCCCAGGTCCCTCTTCCTCCCGCCCCTGCGCCCCCACGCACACCTGTGTCCTCGTCCTTGGAGCCCAGGTCCCTGGAGGCACCCGGAGTCAGCCTCGTCAGCCGTGAGCTGTGATGCGCCCAGAGAAGAGGCCTCTGACGGCCCCGCGTCCCCCTGGTGCCAGAGGAGGACAGAGCAAGGCAGGGCCTCACGCAGGATGCCCCGTGGGGGAGCCGGGAGCCCGCTGAGCCCCCGGCACAGACGCTCTGTCCGTCCTGCAGGGCAGCAGGCCTCCTGGGGGCTCCCGGCTCCCCGGCCCTCAGGCTGTCTCCTGGGCCGGCGTGTACGGAGACTGGCCCCCTAGACCGCAGCCCGCGGGGACCCTGCCGCCTGGCCCGGGTCCCGAATCTTCCCTCCACGCCCAGGCCGTGCGGGTGAGAGGCGTGGGGCTGGCGCGTGGGTGGGTCCCCACAAAGTCCGGGGCATGGGCTGTGGCGTCCTGCCTCCTGCACACGTGTCCGGGCAGCCGCCCCTGGGGGCCTCCGTCTGAGGCCAGTCCGCCGTCCCCTCTGAGGTGCTGGTGGCTCTGCGGAGGTGACGGCCGGCGGCTGCCTCCCTCCTGTGGGAGAAGTGGGGGGTCCGAGCCCCAGCGCCCACGCAGTCCCGGCTGCAGGGCGACCACCGTCCATCTGCAGGCAAGGGAAGGTTTTCTAGAAGGAGAGGCGGGGTGTCGCGGGGCAGACCCCAGTCTCCGCTGGAGAGCAGCGGGGTCACCCTCCCTGTTTGGCTGGACGTGATGTTGCTGCGTTAGAGATGGCGCCTGGTCCCCGCGGCCTGGGCACCTGCGCGTGTGGCGAGGGGCCATGGGGAAACTAAGACAAGGAGACACCTAGTTAGACACCGGTGACGTGTTTCTCGGGTGCCTCAGTGGGGCCCGTGGCGGGGGCTGCAGGGGCGCGTGCCCGCCGGCGCCAGCCCTGCTCTCGTGCCTCCGAGCCAATCCTTGAGCTGGATTTGCACGCGTTTTGGGGGAGGGAATTATTCTAAGCCTGATTTCTCTTCTTTTATTGCCATCACTTACGGATAATCTAAATGTAATTACCGTGATGGAGCCATAATGCAATTCCAAATAATTACAGCCCACCGCGTATAAAACTAACAAAACTTTCCCTGCTGATTTATGGGTGCGCTTGGCTCGGCATGAATTTCCAATGCTGCCTCTGGGAGCAGCACTCCAGATAATGTGAGACCATTTTTAAAAAGCAGATTTGTGTAGTCGATCGGGGCCGAGGCGTTTTTTTCCTCTTGCCCGTGGTGAGAAATTGGTTGTTCCCATAGATCACGGGGACTGCTCCGAGCTCTTATGAAAGATGGATTCATTCCACTAATGCTCCGGAGCGGGCCTTTCACGGGCAAGGCTGCGTGCCGATAACCTCCCCACAGCCTCCCTTTCTCCGCGCTGATTTATGCCGTCCTTTAGTGGATGAACCGTCCTGCATTTGCCATCCATCTGCTGCCTAAAGGAATCCTATTAACAGGGGGTCTGAGCAGGGACTTAATATTGCAAGGTGAGCGATGTGGCTGTGCCCCCGCCCGCGTGACGTGGTTTCATTCCGTGGCGACAGCCTCTCTGCAGGCGGGGCGGGACCCTGCCACGGCCCCCGCGCCCGCTCACCAGCAGGTCTCAGCAGGAAGATGGGATGAAACGGGCCGGCGGACGTTGGAGGGACCCCACAGCCTGGGACCGAGGCACCAGGTTCCCGGGTGCAGGACAGCTGTGGGCCTGTGTGCGTGTGCGTGCAGCGCGCGTGTGTGTTCCCACTACAGGGCTGTGAGGGAGGCCCCTCTGGGCGGGCACTCACACCTTCGGGTGATTGGGTGCGTCCCTGGCCGCGGCCTGGCCCGGCGTGGCCCAGGTGAGCGACCCCGCTCGGGGCCGGCAAGGGCCTCAGGGAGAGTCCGGTCCTGGCCCCTCCTTCCGGGAGCCGGTGCTCTCGGCAGCTGACGGTCGGGCCGCGATGCAGCAGCGCTTGCCGTGACCGCCCGCCCGGCCCTCAGGGGTAGGGGGTCTCCGGAAGGACCTGCTGCAGCCCGGCCGCCCGAGGACAGGTCAGGGTGTCACAGGCTGGGGCCCCGCTCTTTCATCCTGTGCAGTTACTCAGAAATGCAGCCTAGACACGTTTGTAATTGTGATGACGAAGTTACTTCAAAAATAGTATATTTTGTGCAAGCATTTAGTTAAAATAGTTATTCCGCTAAACTTTTTTTTTTTTTTTGAGATTTACTTGCAGTGTAGTTAAAAATCTGAAACCTGGTTAAGGATCCTGAAGTCATAGCGATCACAAATCGATGTTGTATAAAAACGTAACACGTTGCGTCCTGTTTTGTGTGTGTGTCCTGTTAGTAACCGTAATGCTCCATTATTGTGGACGATTTAAACACCTAGAGAAAGGTACACACGTGCAGTGTTGAAGGCACGCGGACATGTCTACGTATACGGAGAGACCTTAGTTACCACAAAACTGAAAATTGAGAACAATAATTAAATTTTGGTTAATTAGATTAAATGCACAAGTGCCTTCCAATTTGAACGGAAGTGAAACCAGCGGTGGTCGTGTTAAATTCAGCTGGGGTCTCAGCAGCAGGGCTCGCACCCGGTGGGGAGGTGGGGACGCGGACTCTCCTGCTGCGCATCCGTCCCGGGCGTGCTGCTCCTCTGGGCGCGGGGTGGGCCCCCGTCTCCCCCCACACCCGCCTGGGTCCCGTGGGCACAGTCGGGGAGCAGAGGCCCAGGCTCCGGAGCGTGCGTGCCGGCACCTGCAGAGCGTCGGTGGGTCTGCGTGAGAAGAGGGAAAACACGCCTCAGGGCCGGGAGTGGGTGTTTGGCTCGGCCTGGCGAGGGTGGCGGTGGCAGGGAGGGTGCTGCACACTGGACACTTGGCACTGGGGGCTCCAGGCTGCGGGGCCGCACGGGAGGGGCCTCCAGGGTTGGCACCTGGAGGTCGTGGGGACCTTGAGGACACCCCCAGCAGGGCGTCACCACAGGAACCACCAGCTCCTCAGGGACACGGTTGCCGTGTCGTGGCCCAGCTGGCCGCGGCTCCCGTGTGGGGCAGCGTGACACTCCCCCGCGCCGGCCGTCATGAGCGTGCTCGACGGGGCGGTCACCGCACTGCTCGGGGCCTGTGAGCGCCTGGTGGCGAGCAGCCCCCAGTGGGTGTGGGTGTGGGGTCCCCCTCTTGGCCCTGGGACCAGCAAGCGGGAGCCTTCTCCCGGCGTCCAGACACAGGCGGCTCTTGGGCTCGCGCGGCGGGGCCTTCGTGGAGGCCGCGAGCAGGCCGTCCTCTGCTCCTCTGCCCGGCGGCACCTCACCCCTGCCGGCCTGGGAGTCGGCGCTGCCTCCCCTCCCACGTGGCTGAGCGTGGGGCCCGGCCGGCCTTCCGTGGGACGCTCTGCCCTTCCCAGGCGCTCGCTCCGCTTCTTCCTGCAGGAGCCTGCAGCGCCAAGAGGAGCGGTTTGCCTGGCTGGGGAGGCGCCTTGGGTGTCCCCGGGTGTGAGGGAGGCTCCGTCCCCTTCCTCTGTTACGCTCGCTCACTTGTGCGACCCGCTTGTCTTTCAGTGCAAATGGTCGAGAAAAGGCTTCGTCCGGACGAGATGGTGCGTGGCGGACTGGTACGTGTACCTGGTGCTGTCTGTCCCCGCTTCGTAAACCTCGGAATGTTTTCCCTGGCCTTGGAGCCGCCCGGCGGCGTGGGCACACGTGCCATCAGAAGCCGCCCTGAGGTCAGCGCCCCGGCCACCCCCACGCTTCGGCCCGCGCTGCTCGCGGAGGCTCCGTGTGATGCAGGGTCCCTGAGGCCGGTGGGCAGCCCCCCCAGGCCGACCCTCAGGCCTGGTCTCCGACAGCGCGGCCCCACCCCTGCTGCCACAGCTTTCCTAACGAGCTGCCAGGGACCACGGGTCTTAGGGTCCTAGTGCCAGTGGGTTCCGGGAGTGGCCAGCTGAGCGCACGCCCAGGCAGGGTGGGGCACTGGGTGCCTGCTGGGTGTCCCGTCCCGGGTGGGCCCTCAGCCACCCCTGCAGTTGGCACCGTGCCTTCCCCAGGGCCCTCGGGGCAGCTCTCCCCTCCTCCCCTCCTCTCCCTCCACTGCCTCCTCCTCCTCTTCCTCCCTCCTCTCTCCTCTTTTCCTCCTCCTCCCTCCTCCTGGGCTTGAGGAAAGTTTCTGCAATCATGTCACATCTTTTCCTTGACAGGAAACAGCCCCTTCTCGGCTGGCGGGACGTATTTAGAGACTGGCCCTGAGGTCGCATGCGTCCCCCTCTGACCCGGCAGGGGACGTGCTCTGGGTCGACCCAGGTGGCTGAGGAGGACGGGAGTGGGTGCAGGAGGTGCTCCCCTCTGCGACCCCCGGGCACCGGCCCCACGTCTCCGCGTCTCCGCAAGGACCTGGGCCACGCCAGGCGCCCCTGCAGCCCCAGCCCTTCGTCACCGTTTCCTTCTCTCTCCGCAGTGCCTTTGACTTGGTCAACATCCATCTTTTTCATGATGCTTCCAATTTGGTTGCTTGGGAGACGAGCCCTTCGGTGTATTCGGGCATCCGACACAAGGCCCTGGGCTACGTGCTGGACAGGTAGGTGCCGGACGTGCCCCCGCCCCTCCTCCAGGGACGCTGGCTCTTTCTCTGTTAAGTCACTTCCCCTCGTGTTTTTTTTCTACTTGCCAAAATACAAAACTTGCCAAAATACAGTGCAATACAAAAATGTTGCCCCAAATCCTGGCCTCCGTCTCACAGCTTGAGCAGACCCTGCCAGACGGACCCGGAGGTGGGTGGGTGGTCTTGGTTTCTCTCCCACGTCGTGGGGAAGGTAAGAGGACGTCCGCAGATGTCAGCTGAAGCGTTACGTGTCGGCCGAGGGCTCAGAGACGCCGTGGCCCGCGCTCTGCTGGCCATAGACGGGCCTCCCGTGGCCCCGGTACCCGCGCCGCTCCGGGTGCTGCTGGGCTCCGGCTCCCCTGGCTCTGCCCCCTGTGGCCCAGGCCCTGCCCCCCCGGCCCCCGCTCTCCCTCCTGCTGGTTTTCAGGGCCTCATACCCTGGACCCGGGAGGCCCGCCAGCTGCCTGTGACCCTGCTGTGTGACCTTCTGTAGGGTCGGGGCTGGCAGGCGTCTGGGCAGGAAAGGCCGCCCCTCACACCCCGACTGACAGGGTACGTGTGGTCCTGGCCCAGCGTCCCCCTGGGTTTGCAGGTGGACCTCTCGCTTAGGCTCAGCCTGGCAGCCTGCGTCTGTGGGGCTTTCCTGCCCGGACCTCAGACCCACGCCCTCCCCTACCAGCTTCCCCTGCCTGCATGATGCCAGTGACCCACTTGACCTTGCGAGAGCTGTCACTGCTGACAGGGTCTCCCCACATCTGCCCAGGCAATCTCAAATTTCCTGGGGTCCCTGCCACCCCCCACCTCTGCGTCTGTGCGAGGGCACGGAGTTACGCATCCGCATAAACATGCCAAGGACTACACTCTGACCTCTGACCCCTCCTCCTGCACCCAGCACCCCCCCACCCCCAGCCCCCAGCTCAGCCCTGGCCCTGGCCTGCATGGGGCCTCACCCGACACATGCGTGGTCCTTCTGGATCGCTCACGGGGCCCAGCAGGGACATGCTCTGGACAGGGAGCTGGAAGGTGTGGGACAGTGGCCGTCCGTTCACCTCCAGGGACCTTACCTGTCTGGGCACCCTGGTTCTGTTGCCACCTGCCGGCCTGCACAGAGGAGCCACGACTGTGGGACGCGGGGTCTGGTTGTTGCTGCTGCTGCTGGTCCTGCATGCTGAGGGCCTGGCCTTCAACCCAGAACAGGTTCTGTGTTGGCTGCTCTTTGGGGGGGCCTCCCAGACCCAGGCTGGGCGGCTCTCGGAGCTGGGCCCCATGCACAGAGCGCCCGAGCCGACCTGAGGTCCGGGCATGCGGGGTGGGGCTTGGCGCCACATCCCAGCCGCATCCCAGCGTGCCGGCCCGTGACCGCCCGCGGCGGGGCTCCCCGCCCCCGGCTCTCTCCCGGGCCCACTCTGGAGGGCCCCCAACGTGCTGGCCTCAGCAGTGCCGTGTCTATGCCGTGAGAATGCCGGCACCACCCAGGCAGGTTGAAACACTCGGGCGGGCACTGACCTGCCGGCGCCTGGCCGTCTAGTCGCAGAAGCGAAAACGACAGGGACGTGCAGGTGCGTCCGGTGCAGGGGAGCAGCGCTCTGGCGGGGGCTCGGCACGAAGGGGCCGCTCCCTGCTCCGGGCCGCTTGCCTGCGGTGCTGTGGGTGCAACGGTGAGCCCCGGCCCGGGAGCCAGGCTGGTCCAGGCACAGCCATGTGTGGCCCTCCTGGCCTGACGGGCTCTGCGTTGGCTGCACCCACGCGCCGGGACCTCCCGCGGCGTCTGGGGGCCGAGACATATCCCCGAACAATCTGGTCCTGGGGCCTGTAGTCAGGTTGTCACCGGGCTCTGCCGTTAAATGTGTCATTGCCCCACACCGCCGTTCCTCTACGGCCTCCGGGAAAGCAGCCTTTGGGTTTCGGGGCACTTTTTTGCGACTTTGCATTCCCATGAATCGCTTCTGTGGGGAGCTCAGCCAGCCGCAGATCCGGACCTCCGGCGTGCAGGGCCGGGCCGCCCGGCACAAAGGGCAGCTCTGTAGCCGCGGTGAATAACGGGCCCTCCTTTCATCGGGGCGGCTAACCTTTTGGCAGCCACCAGCAGACTGCATTCTGCTCTGCCGATTGGGAAGACAATGCCACGCTGGCCCTTTGAATGGACGCTGCCACCAACAGTGCCCCATTCACGGCGTTGGGAACCTCTGGGAGCATTGTCCGCCGCGCTCTGTGGGGACGCGGGGAGACGGCAAGGAGGCTCCTGAGAGGGGCGCCTGCCTTGTCCCGGCGTCGTCTCCCCGTGGCGTCGGCCGGGCAGAGGTGGCGCAGCAGCCTGGCGCCCCGGCCCCCAGCGCCGGGGGTGGGAAGCCCGGGTGGAAACTGAGAGGCACCTGGTGCTGCCTGTGCAACTTCTCTGTAAATCTCAGTTTATTCCAAAATAAAAACTTACTTTGACAAAACTGAAGAGACAAACTCTTCGGAAGTGTGTAACCCCCGAGCGGTGCCAGCCGTGGGTGCCAGGGAGCACTCGTGCGGGATGTGGCCCTTGGGCCGACGCTGGCCGCAGCCTGGGAGCCCTGGGAAGGAATCCCGTCGAGACCTCCGAGGGTGACCCTGTGTTAACAAAGCGCAGCCCGTGGGGTCCTCTGGGCTTTATTACAAATAATCATCTCCGTGTTTTTTGTGCAGTTCACAAATGTTTTGCTTTTAACCTCAAGAGACGTTAGAGGCGGCGACCCCTGGTTAACAGGGAGTGCGGGTCTGGGAGGCCTGTGTGCACCCTGGGGCCCGTCCTCCCCGGAGCACCTCACCTCCGTGCCGCCCTGGGGACGGGTCGGTGCGCCTCCCGCACACACGGGCGAGCACTTGGGGAGCGTCCTGGGGTGGAAGAGGAGCAGACCTCGGAGCACCCTCCTCCCTGAGCCGCCAGCGCCAGAACTTCCTGACGTCTCCCCAAGCTTTCGGTTGTGAAATGAGATTTTTTTCCACAATTGACAGGGCTCTTCTGTCTCCCCTTTGAAACGTGGCCTGGCCTAGTTCAACAGAACATTCTACATTACAACTGTGAAATCTTGGCATGAAGCGCCCCGTTGTCCCCCCATTATTTTCTCAGAAATACAGTCCATTGTCCCGGCGCTCAAGTTAATTTGATCAACATTGGGACATTTAACTTTTATGTCCAGGCAAAAGAGCTGTTTCATGCTCATTTTGGGCATTCAAAGGAAATGATTGCCAGAAAAATAATGTTGCTCGGAACAATCGGGAGCAATTAGTTTCCCAGGGAGAGGCGACGTGATGCGCCCCGCCGCCCCGCTCCCTTTGTGGCCTCCCGGGCGGCCATCACTCAGCTGTCAGCTGCTCAAAGACCCCTCCAACCTAAACGTTTCTCTTCAGGCCGTTCCCAGAACTCGCTTGGCTGTTCAGCGGGCAGAAGAAAAGCCACTGCGTCTCTAGGCAAAGGCGAGCACGGCTAAAGACCTGGGTCATTCGGGACACCCCCTCCGCGTGGCCAGGCGCAGAGCTGCCTCCCGCGACCTGGTTCCCTCCTCCGAGTGCCCAGGGAGGCCGCGGTGGCCACTGTCGCATGGGCGTGATGCGGCGTGGAGGCCGGGCTGCAAGGGGCCAGCGCCCTCGACCCTGCCCAGCCCGTAGGCCCTGGGCCGCTGCGTGCTCACGGCGCCGGGTCAGAACACGCCCAGTGAGGACGCGTGAAGTCCAGTTGCAGGCCCAGCAGAATGAGCTCGGTGTCCCTTATGTCTCAGACAGTCGCCGTGGCCTGTGATCTGTCCTTTATTTTACTTCACTGAAAACAAATCCCAGTGTCCAGAAGAGCATACAAGACGCCAAGGACAGCGCACACCCTGTCCCGGCTCGGCCACCTCTGGTGTCTCCGTGTGGCTCATGCGTCCTCAGCCCTCCTTTCCTGACACTCGTGTGGGTGCCGCCGCCCCTTATCTGTGTGTCCTGTGCACACCCGTGCAGGCCTTGGCCGCACACGTTTGTGCCATGTGCGCCCCCACACGTGGAAGCGTCTGGAAGCACCTCAGCCTCATGTGCCGAGCGTCGCCGGGGGCATTCTGCACGGAGCCTCCATCCAGCTTCCGCTCCAGGCCTCGTCACGCCGGGCCTTGCCGCCTCCGCACTCGACCACTACTGTTGGCGTTTGGCTTGTTCTCCGTGTTTGCCAACAGGATGACGTCTCGAGCTGCGGCCAGGCATCCTGCGGGCGTCCTTGGCCTGGCCTGTGTCCGTGCTCTTGCCCGTCTAGGGAACGTCGGTGGCTCACAATTCCCCGTGCTTGCTGCACTTGCTGGTGGCGAAGGCCTCCGAGGCACACTCGGCTCTCCCAGACTGGCTCTCGTTTGTCCCAACGGACACTCAAGATCTCCTGTGCCGATGGTCTGGTTCGTGGTGGCATCTGAACGGCTCGAGAGGTGGTTCTCAGCACAGAAAATGGGTGTGACAATGAGAATCGCTGCGGGAACCTGAGCAGGAGCCCCGCCCGAGGCTCACAGCGAGCGGCCACCCTGCAGCTCTGCCCCCGGGAGAGGCTGCTGCTGGGGGACAGCGGGCAGGAGGACCAGGGACTTGATCACTGGGAAATCCTGGCATGAGGGGCCCCGTCGCAGTGGCGGCGAGGACACCGAGGCCCGGGCGGGGGCTGCAACCAACACCCTGAGGCTCAGGTTGTCTCGTCATCTCAGGCTGCTATGCAGAGTGCCACAGACCCGTGGCCGCAATGACACGCTCACTGCTCGCAGCCTCGAGAGCCTGTGCCAGCTGCCTGGGTCCTGGTGAGGAGCCGCTGCCTGGCAGGCACGCAGCTACCTGGCCACTGTGTCTGCACGAGGCGGAGAGCACGCTGGTGTCTGCCCCCCAGGGCGCCCCACCCTTCAGACCCCATCTCACCTTTGTCACCCCCAATGCTGTGACTGGCCCATGGCCAACCTCACGGGCGTCGGGGCCTCGACCTGAGAATCTGGGGGAGGGACACAGACCCGGGCTCAGCAGGGCCTCAGGGCCTCGTGCTAACAGCTGGCTCAGGCTCCAGCTGCTAGGACGAGAGGCAGGTTTTGGAAGCGTGGCGATAGTTCACGGGGGGTAGGGGACAGGTAGCAGGAAAGAGCGGACTTTGTGATTCCAGTATCGCCAGCGAGAGCGCGAGTCGTGCTGTGGCTGCTCCAGCCGATCCCACGCCTGCGACAGGGATCATGGGCCCCTGGGTCTCCAGCACCAGTGGCTGCCCTCGAACCAGGGACACGCCGAGGCCCACAGCTGGCTCTCCGAGGGCTACCTGCCGTACCTGCCACGGCTCCCTGGGGCCGAGCCACGGAGCTCCCCACCTTGGGGCCCTCGGGTGCCATGGCCTCAGTGCACTAGGCCCACCAGATGCCCTGGCCTGGGGAGGGCTGGTCAGCAGCTGTCACTGTGCCCCTTGGGCAGGTGCGTTGTTGGGACATTGCCTGACACCAAAGGGGCCGTCGAGGCCTGTGGGTGCCCTGACAGTGGCACGGGTCCTTCAAACACCCCCTCATCCATCTGTGAGATCCTCTGCCTCAGAGCCTTGTACACAAACCTCTGCAGGCTCCCTGGTGCTGGCACGTGTCCTGTCTGGGCAACTGTCCTCCTGAGGGCTGCTGACCCCATACACACCCTGTACGTGCCCCACACGTGCCCCACATGCCCATGGAGGTCGTGGAAAAATCATTGTCCGTCACTAGAAGGGAAAACAGATTGGTCTGCTCAGTAAGAGCAGCTTAGACGTCTGTGCAGCAGACCGCAGAAGCTCCACCCGTGTGGGAGCCTCCGGGTGGGTGTTGTGGCTGCTTGGAACCGTGTGAGCAGGGGCTGTGGTCTGTGTGGATCCGGGAACGAGTGCAGACGCTGGTCACCCCGTGTCTGTGTGTGATCCCTGCGTGTGCCATGATGAAAGGAGAAAGCCAGGGGAGCGAGCCCGCGGCCTGGACCGACTGGCGTCCTGCCTCCTTTCCAGACTGTGCCAGATTCTCGGGGTGACACGCATCTGTGCGTCCCCCGCGCTGTCAGTGCCACGTGCCTACGGCCACCAGCCGCGGCACCAGCGTCCCGATGCCCTCAGGGGACGTTGTCTCCATGCTCGGAGGATGGACGCGGCCTGTTCCCGGGGACTCGCATGGCCCCTCCTGAGCGGCCTCCGGACGCGGCACATGTCAGCGTGGCTTGTCACGTAATGGAATCTCCTGTCAAAACACGACGAGACTCTGTTTTCAAGGCCTAAAAAATTGATTTTTATGGCTCTTCTTGTAATTCTCTTTTTGAATTAGGCGCATGATATTGATGTGGGCCCACTTTTTAATCATAATAGCGTCTGACAAGGTAATTAATTCTAAGACAACTTTTTTCTCTTGGTCCAAATGGCACTCTATTGAGATTAAAAGTGGGTGCCGCGAGGGCAGCGGGCCTGGCACTCAGGTGATTGCCTCGGCGGTGACAGCCCCTCCGTCTTGCGCCGCGACCTTTGGGGCGGGGAGGGGGGAGGGGTGGGGGGAGGAGGGGGAGGGGAGGGGAGGGGTTGCTGAGCGCGGGCCCTTACGTCAGCGGGAGCGGCGGGAACCGGCCGGGTCTACGTTTTCAAGGGGGCAGTGGGAGGACCCGCGCGCCGGGGGTGGGGGTGGGGGGGGCAGGGGGCGGGGGGCGCCCCGGGCAGGCCGCAGACGCTGGAGGCCGGACGCCCCGGCGGTTCCTGAAGCGCGTCCGGTCGGGGTCGGACCTGGACGCGGTCGGCGTGGCGGGGGCGGCCTCGGGGTCGGCGCCCGGGCGTCCCCCTGCAGCCTGCGCGGCGGGCGGACCCGCTCCTGCCTCGGCCCTTGGCCCTTCGGACGCCCGCGGGCCCCGGGGCCGGGAGGGGCTCCACGTGGCTCCCGGGGGCGGGCACGCCCTCCCCTCGGCGGCGGGCACCTGCGCGGCCCGCGTCGTTCCCGGGCCCCGCCCCCGCCCCTGCCCGGGCCCCGCCCCTTGGAGCGTCGCCCCGCGCCCGCGTCGCCCCGCCCCTTGGAGCCCCGCCCCGGCCTAGTAGCCCGCCCCTGGAGCCCCGCCCCCGCCTAGTAGCCCCGCCCCCTGGAGCCCCGCCCCGCCTAGTAGCCCCGCCCCCGACCGGAAGCCCAGGCCTCGGGTGGCGGCTCCTTGACCTCGAGGTGGTCGGCGGTCGGGGAGCCGCGAGCCGCGCTGGGGCCGCCCGCCACGGCCTGGGACGGTGCCCGCGGGACTCCCCGGCGGAGGCGCCCTCCGTCCTGCAGGCGCACTGCGGCCTCCTCCTTCCCGGGGCCTGTGCTGCGGGCCTGGACCCCCGCGTGTCCTGCTGCCCACGCTCGAGGGGCCTCCCCGGGCGCCCGCACGGCCCCCCACGGGCTTGGCTTCTGAGGATGTTGAAGGGCAGAAGCCGCCGCGGCCTCCTGAGGACGGGACGGGACGGGACGCGCGCTGCCTGCGGAGGCCACGTCCCATGCCCTGGCCCCGGCCCCTCAGCGCCTCGCTCCCCTCGGTAGGGAGGGGCCGCCGGCTGCACGTCGGGGTCTCTCGAGCATGTCCTTTTGTCTTAAAACGTGTGCATGAGCGGAAAGTCACTCCAATTAGAAGGGAAAGCAGGACGTTTCGTGCAACACGCCTAGATGATACGCGATGAAGACGGGGGCGGGGGGGATCCCTGGGTGGCGCAGCTGTTTGGCGCCTGCCTTCGGCCCAGGGCGCGATCCTGGAGACCCGGGATCGAGTCCCACGTCGGGCTCCCTGCAGGGAGCCTGCTTCTCCCTCTGCCTGTGCCTCTGCCTCTCTCTCTGTCTCCATGTCTATCAAAAATGAACAAATGTTTTGAAAAAAAAAAAAGATGGGAGCAGAACACGAAGGTAGCTGAGCTGCTTTTAGAGGAATCGTCAGCAGGAAGGGCGTCCGTGTGGGAAGTCGCATTGATTGCAGGCGTGCGGGGCAGGGCCTGGGGCCACATGATTTGGGGAATTCTATGCTCCATGAAGTGACGAAGAGGATTGAATGTTTAACAAATAGCAGTCGATCAATGAGCGGGAAAATCGATACCCTGAGATCCCGACTTCACACTGTGATTCCAGACAGATGAAAGGCTAACTGGACAGGGAAGAAGGGGAGCCCTGCCCGGCCCGGGGTGGGCAGGCCTCCCGGACAGGACGCACGGCCAGGGGCCTGCTCGCCGCCCCCAAGGGGGCAGACCCTCGGTTGCACCTGGAGGCCCGTGAACATCCCAGAGACCAGCCAGGGACCGAGGGTGGGTTCTCACCAGTTCCCTGGAGGCCCCTGGGATTCAAACAGAAAGTGGAGAGAATCTGAAAGGAAAATCAGAAATAAGAACAGAAGATGCACGTTCCACACGTACCTGACCAGGCAGCGTCCTTGCAAGGCCCAGGGCGCCAGGGCACAGACTCCAGCACAAGCGCAGCTCGTTTCCAGGGACGGGATGGGTCGATGGTGTCAACAAATTCACTGTGAGCCATCAGGGGTCTGGGAGCCACCAGGATGCCAGGACCCCACGTGCCCTGCCACCCTCCAGTGCTAGGAGGGCAGCAGCCACAGCCTGCAGAGACCCTGTGACCCAGGAGAACACTGCAGAGCCAGGCGGCGGCACATGGTACTGTGCCTGGTCCCTTTTTCTGTTTCCCATCGAGTGAGGAGGTCACGGTGGCAAGTGGTGCCCGAGGCAGGGGGACAGTCCAGGCAGGGGGACGCGGAGCCCCAGCATGACATCCGGCTGGCCCAGGCACTGCTGGCAGTGGAGAGGCGTTACTGGAGGGAGTTTCCGAGTTAACATGGCAAAGACTGTGCCCCTGGCCTCTGCCTGCCCGACGACATCGGATTTTAGCCCATTTGGGATGCGCCCTCCACCCTGCGCCCCAGGCCCGCAGCCCCGTCCCAGCAAGTGCATGACGAGCCACGGCCAGGCAGTGACACGGGGCCTTGCTCCCTGCCCGTCCCTCCCTCCAAGCCAGGCGCTCCGCTCCGCTGCTCATCCAGTTGGCGATGCTGCGCACTCTGCTTTCCCGCCGGAAGCAAGCGGCACTCTGCTCTGCGTCAGGAGTGAGCAGTGGTGCTCGGGGGTCGTGGTCGGTGGTCGTTACCGCTGCTGCTGCTCGCTGGGGACGCGCGGAGGGAGCAGTCTTCGTGCCGCCGTGAGGGGCCTCCCGGCTGACGCCGTGGCTGTTGCACACTTGCTGTGTGTGTGTTTCTGGAAAGCGAGGAAGTGGACTGTGGTCGACTTAAAATAGGTGAAAAAATTGTTTCCAAGTGAGCAGTGCCACACCTCTTTTAAAAAGATGCAGCTGCTGTGCTTTACACGTTTGAAACCTGGAAATGGGGATGATGTGCGAACACTTCCAGAGCAAGCACAAGCGTGCGACCCGCCTGGGAGGAGCCGTGGAGGTGCCGGGCAGAGGCTCCGGCCCGCGTCCTTCCCCCGAGTCCCCAGCCCCGGCCCTCACTGCTCCCCACACCGGCTGCCCTTCCCACCAGATGCAGTTTCCACGTGTGAGGACGCGCTGGCAGCACACGCGTGTCGGTGCAGAGGGAGCTGCGCTTGTCTGCTGGGCACGTGGCATGGTCCCCGTGCCATTTGGGAGTGCGCGGGAGGGCGTGCAAGGGGCGCGTGGCGGAGAGAGCGGCTGGCCTGGCGTGGCGGTAACGTGGTGTCCTTCTCTCCTCTCAGAATCATCGACCAGCGATTCGAGAAAGTGTCCTACTTTGTGTTTGGCGATTTCAACTTCCGGCTGGACTCCAAGTCCGTGGTGGAGGTAGGCACCTGCTCCCCGCCTCGTGGGGGGCCTTGGCCGAGGTCGGGTCTTAGCGGGAGCTGCAGAGGCGGGTGCGCCCCCCGCAGGCAAGCTTAGCCCCGCCGCGCTCACTGCTTGTATGTAAGGCAAACGTTCCCAATAAAGATGTTTTACTGTTGAAGGGGGGGCCGTTGCTGGACACAGAAATGGACGGGGTCCTGCAGGCCTCCGCAGCTGCTGTCCCCCGGGACACGACATCGAGCCACAGAGGTGCTGTCCTCAGCTGTAGAGCCTTGGAGACACCGCTGGGGGGGCGTGGCTGGTGGCAGGCCCATCGCTTCCCGTTGCCCACGCTGTAAACCAGTCCTTCTCTTCCACTTAAAAACTGACAGGTGCCGCTCTATCCGGGGCCTTGGAGGCTGTGTCCCGTGTCCCCAGGTACACCCACAGGGCCCCTGGCGGGATGCCCGGTGGACAGGTGCAGATAGAAAGCCTCAGCCCTGCCTGGTCCCAGCCGCGTGACCTCGAGTGTCACCTCCGCGGTCGGGAGGGGAGGCTGTGGCTCTGGCTCGGGGCCGAGGTTCCGGCGTGAGCCCCGGCAGCAGTGACCGCAGCCCCACACCCGCTGCAGCAGAGGGGAGACCCAGCCCCCGCCGCCACACCTGCCCAGGAGGCCGACAGCCCACCCCAGGCCAGCCTTCCGGGGCCTGCCCAGCGTGCGGCACCCCCCGGGTGGAGACATGGGGGCCTCCAGGCGATTACCTTCCCCCCACGTCCCCTGCACAGACGCAGCCGCACGGTGGTCGTCCGTTCTCTGAGACGCCGTTCTGTAAAGTCAGGGCTGCCCGTCGTTCCACAGAGATGACGAATGAATCGAAATTCTCTTCTTTGTGACTAATGTGACGGCACCCCGCGGGGCGGGCCCACAGAGCTACCTGTGGACACAGCCGGACATCACCGAGTGCGGGGAGGGTGTGCGGCCCTGGCGCTGCAGGACGCCAGCTGCCGGACTCGACTGCTCTGGGCAGACGCACGGATGCCTTTCCCCTGCCCCGCGGCCTCAGCAGCCTGGGGCCCCTGCACACAGGTGGTCACCGGCGGGAGGGGCCGTCTTGTGAACTGGGGGCAGCTCCTGAGAGCGGACACTTTCTTGTCGAGATCTCTGCAGACCTTCGTGAATCTTCAGGCTGCACGTGGCCTGGAACGTTCCAGATCAGTGAGCACCAACATCTGACGGGCTGCCTGGTTTAATGACAGCCTCCCCCCACTTCCTGCAGGAAATAAAGGAGGATCTTCCCTCTGATGACGTTGCCGTCAAAACTGCCTGACGCAGGGAAGCATTATTTGAAATGCTGTTTTCGGGGTGGGGCTCCGTCAGTAGCTGATTTTCAGAAGTGGAACCGCCCACGCCTGCTGCCTGTGGGGCCCGTGGGGTCCTCTTCTACTGTTGGCCGGGCTGGCCCTGTGGCCCCAGTAGCTCAGGGTCCTGCCCCCCCTGGGGGGGGCGCAGCCGCACTGAGCAGACGCAGGGAGGTCAGCCGCCTGTACTTCTGGAGCACTGATGGGGAGAAGCTCCAGTCCCGTGTCCTGTGCGCCTGTGACGTCAGGTGCGAAGTCCTGGGGGGAATCAGCGTGCACGTGTGTGGCTCCCCCTTCAAGGAGCCTCGGTTAACACTGTACGTTTTTACGTGTGCCCCCAGGTCCTTGTTGACTGCTCTGCTAGGAAGCCCCACGGCGATGGTGTTGGGAGGCACCAGGGGCCTGTAGGCGCCTGGACGTCCTGGGACCTGAGGCCTGAACCACAGGGGGCCCAAGAGCAGGGACACCCAGGACGCACAGTGGGGAGATGGACAGGGAGGATGCAGGGCGGCCTCAGAAGGTCACAGGGGTCATGGGGCTCATTGGTGGCCCCAGTGCACCTCTAGCTTATTGTCATCATGTGGCCTGTCCCAACCCCTGTCCTCACCGTCTCCTCAGGGGGACCCCAGCCCCTGGCCTTGGAGCCCATCCCAAATCCAGCCTGGTTTAATCTCGAGGTCCTTAACTAATTACACCCACAAAGACCCTACTTCCAAATAAGGTCACGTTCTGAGGTCTGGGTGGACACCAATTTTGAGGGACACTCCTCAGCCCGACAGCGCGGAACAGAACAGCACGCCCGCCTCATTGATGGACCAAACACTAACGTAGTAAACGCTCCTTGGGAGAGGTTTACCTAAAAATAAGTTGCGCTGAAAAAGAACACACTTCTTTCCTTGGCCGTTGATTTAGTGGCGCTGGTTAAGCTGTCTTCAGTCACCAAATTTTAAAATACCACGTAGTACCTCTGGGAAAAATCGGGATCTGCTAATGGCCTGGCCTGGCTTTTTAAAAGGGGTTTTAACTGCAAAAACAAGTAACAGAGTTTTGTGGGAACCCTGAGTGTGTGAGTCCGCCAGGGCCAACCTCGAGCAGACGGTCGGGGAGGGGCGTCCAGGAGTCTGGCCTCCGCGAATGCAGATTCAGGGCCCCGCGCTCAGGGGCCGGCTCTCGCTGGGCCTCTGACCCACTTCACTGCTTCTGATTGTCGTGCAAAGTAACTGTGGTGAGGATGTGACGGGAGGGACCGGTGAGCACCGCCGCTGCTTCCTGTCACGGGGAGCTTGTTAGAAATGCTCATCCCCGGGGCCCCGTGGGGAGAAGCACTTTACGTTGAGCCTCGCGCATCGGGCGTCACATGAAGCACCACGCCCCGGGCCGCGGGCCCCGCAGGTCACACCCAGGCGCCCACTGGGCCTGCACCGCTGAGCCGGGGCTTCCCCCGGGACGCGGCCGCAGCGGCCGCAGCCCCCCGGGCTGACTGCGCCGGGCGGCCCCCTTACAGAACACGCGGGAGGCCGGCCTGCGTCACTAGGCTGGGGCCGCGGGGCCTGTGGGCGCCCGTCTTGGCTGCGCCGCTTCCTGCCGCCTGCCACGTTCCCGAGTTCGTCTCCTGTCTTTGCAGCGGCAGGTATCAGGAGGGACCCCGGGTCACCCCCGGGAGGACAGAGCTAGTGCTTTGTTTTCAGCGGCCTGCACGGGTGGGTCCATCTCACAGACGCCGTGGGCAGGTTGGATATTCTGATCTTGCTCAGTTTCCAGCCGCTGCTCCAGAGCTGGTGTCTCTTCCCCGTTTGTCCAGCGAGTGTTTCCTGCCTGGGGCCTGCTCTGCACCCCGGGGTGGACGCAGAGCCCAGTCCCCCGTGGCGATGCCCCAGCTGCCGGGAGAGCCGTGGGGGTGCATCTGCCCAGCAAGTGGGACGGCCCCGGGCCTTGGGCGGCCTGTGGGCCGAGTCTTGCACCTTGTCTGCCCTTCCTGCTGGGCTTCCATCCATTCTGTGATCCCCAGAGTCTGAAAAGCAACCTGAGAGCAGAGTCCTCCAGGGCATCTGTGCTTCCTGCGACCCTGTTCCAGAAGCACCTGCCTTCCGCAGGAGAGCCCTATTCCGGATGCATCCGTGTCTGGACCGTCGTGTCAGCTCGGGGCCAGCAGGGCATGTTTGGGAATGGGGTTTCCTGTAGGTGAGGGATGGCTGGGAGCCGTGGGGTCCTATTGGGGTCTCAGGTGTCCTCCAGGGGTGTCAGTAAAATCGGCAGTGTAGACAGGGCAGAGGTGCGGCCCCAGGCAGGCCCCCGGGTGTGCGCAGCCAGGAGGAGGGGGCCTGGATGAGCACAGCCGTCCTCTGCCCACCCACCAGCCGGGGCTCAGAGTGCTCTCTGCACGTCTGCTGTGCCGCGGAGCTGAGTGGGGGACTGGCCTCTCCTTCCAAACCACAGCAGGGCCCAGGAAGGACACGGGTCAGAGGGAAGCCCGGAGGGGCTTGACCCACGCTGCCCACACCGGCCTTGGCCTGAGCCCTCCTCCTCCTCCCTGGGTGGACAGGCGGACGGTCAGCAGGGACCCCTCTTACAACAGCCATTTGTGGACACCCAGATTCAGTGCTTATGAACGGGGTCCTGGGGTGGGAGAAGGCCGTGCGGTCTCAGCCCTGGCTCTGGAGGAGGTCCGAGCCCTCAGCTCAGGCACAGCGGCCCACGCGTGTTTTCAGATGGCCCGAGGTCAGCGCGGCTGGGGAGCAGGAGCGCCCCGGACGGTGCGCGGCTGTGAGTGCTCCGGAGGCCTAGGGAGGCGTCGGGGGGCGGGGGGATGCCCCTCCTGCCAGAGCGTGCACAGTCCGTCCGTCCGCTGGGCAGGGCTCTTCCTTGGAACCTGCCCTTCGAAGCCGACGCTGGCCTTGGCGTGGGCTCCGCTGCCGATTGCGCACCTGGAGCGGCAAGGTCAGCCTCCTGGGCCCGGGACGAGGGCGCTCCTCGCCGTCCTCCTGGGCGCCGCTGTCGCGCACACTGGCCGGAGTCATCAGAGGTTAATTAAATCTGCCTCCGAAACAATGAGGGGCCAGTGAGCGGCTTGCGGCCCCCGTGAAGTACAGGCAGCGATTGTCCCTCCCGCGGGGGAGGCGTGGAGGGGGGGACTCTGGGGGGGGCAGGCCCCTAGCTCCGGGCCGCGAAACCTTGCCATTTGCAGGGTGGGTCCCCTGAGTGCAGCGTGAGAGGACCCCACCCCCCAGGACTCAGCAGATTCCCGTCTCCCAGGCGACCCCTGCAGCAAGCTCGCAGGGCAAGACTGAGGAGACGGCGCCGTGACCAGGCTGGGCTCTGCCGAAGCCGTAGTTAAAACACGAGTCAGACTCGACCGTCACGTGCCCTCCGAGGGGCCGTGCGTCATGAAGCTGGTTATTAACGCAGCCTCCAGCTCAGCCCTGCTGGCGGCATCGCTCAGAGGGTATGTTTTATGCCTTGCGCAGTGGCAACTGGCAGCTGGGGCGCTCAGCTGGCCGCAGTGACAAAGAGTGACAGCAGTGCCAGGCGCTCCCGTCTCTGCGAGGCCCGGCCGCGCGTCCACCTGCCGTCCTTCATCCCTGACAGCGACGGTGATGGATGTGTTTTTGGAGGCTGGCGGCTGTTTTGAAAACCAGTTGCCAGTCACTGACACGTGTGCGTGTGCTCAGGTGCCAGGTGGGCCTGTGGGGACACGGGCCCCATGAGGACCCTTCTGGGAGGGGCCCCCCAGGCTAACAGCGCGGCCTTGGAAGGGGCGGGAGAGAAGCACAGCAGTGCGCCCCCCACCCCTCGACAGCACCGAGGACCACAGCCAACGAGAGTGGTGCGGCCGGCGGCCCGAGCCCTGTCCCCCGACGCAGACCTTCCCGTGGGGTGCTCCGGCATCCTGGGGAGGTGCTCCCGCTCGGCCTGGGGGGCCCTGTCACAGCCGGTGCCAGCTCCCCAGGAGCCCCTCCAGGGCCGCCCGCCGGGAGAGTCTCTGTGCGCCCCCCCCGCCCCCGAGTGCCGGTGGAGTGCTGGCTTGCAGTTGGTCTGCGCTTAGCTTGCTGATCTCAGCCCCAGCCGCACCCCTGCACCCCAGAGCCTCGGCCACTGACACGGTGCCCACGGGCCCCCCGTGGTCCCCAGGAGCAGGTCGGTGTCTGCCGCGGCTGTGGCTGCCCGGTGCCCAGGAGACGCCGCAGGGATACATCTGGAGAAAGCCTCGTTGGGAATGGAGGCTCCGGGACGGTGGGGGCTTCAGTGTGCCGCCCGCCCCGTCCCCTCCCTGGGTCGCTGGCAAACGCTAGTGCTCCCGAGGGTGTCCTCTGAGTTAGGAGTGTAGACCGGGCTGCGGGCCCCGCGGCCTCCTCGGCTCCGGCCATCACTTGTGTCGGCAGTGGCTGAGCGCGGAGCCTGTGCGGGGGGCGGTAGCCGCATCACTCAGCTTACTCGTGTGGCCTTTTAAGGTCTTGTTTTTTTTTTTTTTTAAGATTTTACTTATTTATTCATTAGAGACACAGAGAGACTGAGGCAGAGACACAGGCAGAGGGAGGAGCAGGCTCCACACAGGGAGCCCAATGTGGGACTCGATCCCAGGACCCAGGGGTCACGCCCGGGGCTGAAGGCGGCGCTAACCACCGAGCCACCCGGGCTGCCCCAAGATCTTGTTTTAAAACAGCAGGTTTACTCATTTAAATCGTTAAGTTTATTTAATGAGTGTTTCAGAAAAAAAGACCTTCGTTTGATCTGTTTTGATGTGGGGCCTGTGGCATTAAACTAAAACTACGATGTTAAACTTAATTATGACGATTCTGGGTGTCACGTTGAGGGGATTTTCTCCCAGAAGGTTTGTCTTACAAATTAGCTCATATTTCCAGCGGGTAGATTGATGTCACAATAATTATTCCCGTGATCGTGCAAAAAAGACTTTCCCCGTCAGTGGCCTCCTGTTGTGGGAACTTGATTTTCTGACTTGTGCTCAGGCCCGTGCTCCCGGATCTCTCACACCTTGTTCTGCGCGTCCTGCTAGGTGGTGCTTTGACACTGCTTTGCTCCCGCTCGGGGTCAGCACAGCCCGTGGGGACGTCAGCCAGCCGGGCTGGTGGGAGGAGGTGCCCTGGCCCCCGCTCCTCCCAGGTCGAGCCTGGCGTGTCCGTGGAAGCCCGGGGCTCTCGAGACCACACCCGGAGCACGTCCCGTGTCCCCAGCCAGGGCCTCGTCCCGGGGGAGCCGTCCTGGCCTGAGAAGAGCCCACTCGGCTCCCTTCCAGAACGCCGGCTGGGTGGTCCACGCGGGCTCACAAGCACCGTGGGGCTGGCCCAGGGCACCCGCGCGTGGGCGCTGCTGCCGCTTCCTTGGCACCCGCCCTTGTGGCCGGGCTGGTCGGGAGTCGGCCGAGCCGTCCTGGGAGAGGAGATGAAAGGGTCTTTATGGGGTGTTGTTGTTCTGGATGAACAGTGCACAGTCTGAAGCAGAGAGGGGGAAGGTGCCTTCGCCGCTGACATAAGCCCCATAACGGCGCCTCCTCAGGACCTGCCAGCAGCTCCCCGTGTCCCCGGGCGCGGTGGCGGGGCCCTCGCTCCCGTGGCGTCAGCATGTTGGGGTCCTCAGAGGCGGTGTTTCCCCAACACTAAGGGGCCTCTTTGCTGCTGGGAGTGCAGGGGTTTGGTGGAAAACCTTTGAAAGAGCTCGCTGGAGGGTCTTTGGGAAGTCCGCGTGCACGGGACGGGGACCATTTGGGATGGTTCCTTTCCAGGGAGAGGACGAGCCCTAAGCTGCTCTCCCCTGGAAGCTGACTTCCGGCCCCATCCGGGACTGTTCTGTGTGTCCGTGCAGACCTGATCCTACAACCCCAGGGGTCAGCTCCAGGACATGGACGTCCACGGCCCCAGGCCTGCCGCCCTCCCCCGCTACCACAGCCCTCGCTGCCCCCCGGGAGCCGTGCACCTGGCGAGGAGGTGTGCACGTGCGTGCAGGTGCCAGTGTGTGTGTACACGAGCGGTGCGCAGCATATGCACCTGTGTGTGCATCAAACACACGCGCTGCCCATGTGCACAGATGTGACCTGAACCCACGCCGTGTAGACGCGTGTACATCTGCTGTCTGTGTACACGGTTGTGCTCACGTGGGACAGGGAAGGAGCTGAGACGTCCGCCAGAATTCATGCCGCTGTCCCAGGCCGGGCGTGCACGGTGCGTCCTTGCTGTTCGGGGCGGCAGGCCTCCCGGGCTTGTGCGGCAGCCGTGTCCCCGGGGCTGAGCCCCCTCCGCTGCAGGTGCCCTCGGCCACCCCGGCTGTGGGGCAGCATGAGCCCGCCCCCAGGGGGACGGAGAAGTGGACGGTCGGCGGCTGAGGCGCCCTTTCCCAGCACTGTCCCCCGGATGCTCAGGCTACCAGGGACCCAGGCGCGTCTTACAGCCACCAGTTTCCATTCTGGAACCTTCAGCGAAGTGATGGGCTGGTGGCTCTCCATTATAGCCCTTGCGTGTGTTCAGGACTCGGGGTCACGCCCTGCGGTGGCCCCGCTCCCCTCTTGGTGGTGGAGGCCCGCGCATCACAGGGGCCCCACCTCCCACGCTCCGCTCTGTATGGGCCGGGGCACCCACCCCCCTGCTCCCCAACAGCTGGCCTGAGGCCTGGCTGCTTCCCTCTACTGTGCGCTCCTCAGGGTGGCTTTGCTGCCATTTTGTTGTAGCTGTTTGTCAGGAAGGTCCCAGAGGGTGGCCCCTCGGCCCATGGCTGGTCCCGGGGAGCACTGGCCCCCGTTGGATGGCTCTGGGGTCCCAGGCGGGCTGGAGAGTCCTCGGCCCAAAGGAGGCGCCTCCCTGGGACTGACGCCCTCGGCCTCGGCCGGGCACACCACTTCCTTGGCCCCTCTGGAGACGTGGCTTTAAGGCCCATTTCTTCCACAAGCTTGTCCTGCCGGCTCTTCTGGAGCATCTGCGGCTGAAATTAGGCTGGAGCATTCCTTTGTTTCCGATTTCACGCTCTCGGGGGGCCTGCTTGTCGTGTGCGGAGCTGTCAGGGGATGAAAGCCTGCGGCAGGGTCCCGCTTCCCGGCAAGGCGTGAACCATGGGCGAAATGTGTCTTCAAGCCCACCCACCAGTTCACGGGCGCCAGGCCTCGAGCGAGGAGGGGCGCGTCCTCCGGAGGCCCTGGGCACGCGGCAGGGGCAGGGCTCAGGGCTTCTCCCTCCTCCTCCTTCACCCTCCTCCTCCTCCCCCCTCCTCCCCCTTCTTCCTTCCTCCTCCCTCCCCTCCTCCTCTCTCCACCCTCCTCCCTCCTCCCCCCTCCTCCTCCTTCTGTCCTTGGGTGTTGACATCTGAGAAGTGCCAGCCGCACACTTCACTTAACCATCAGATGTCCTCTGCAGAGGGCTTCTTCCTGTCTGTTGCTGGGAGCAGGAAAGCCGGGTGAGCGCTCACCTCGGGAGCCTCGCCCACAAGCTGCCTGGCGGGACAGGTGAGGGCGCCCACCTGTGCAGGGCGCTGCGGGGCTCTCCCTCCCGGGCTCTCCTTCTGGTGCCGCCTCCAGGGATTTCAGTTTAAAAACAAAAGAAAGCGTGTGTGGTGGCTGGTGTGTGATTCCTCGAGGATCCCCTCCGGTGCTTCCTTCAAAGCTGCCCTACGTGTGTGAACGACACGCGGCCGAGCGGGCTCCGGGGCTCCACCGGTTGTTTCCGTGGGCCTCGCGGAGGGAAGGAAAGCAGAGGCCGCCGTGCGCTTCCTGCACGTTCAGCAGTCTGCGGACACCTGGCCCCGACTGGTTTCCATCCCTGACGGGCATCAGGATCCACCTTGGGCCCCCCCACCCCATGTCGCCACAGAAGACGGATAGCGACCCCGGGACAGTGGCCCTGCTCACCCTCCAGGAAGCTCCGCTCCTGGCCAGACAGGGAGCCTGGGGGAGGTGGGCTACTTCTTGGCCTGAGGGAGACTAGACCGCTGCCCGCTCCCACTGGGACCCCTCCTGACTCCGGGGCGGTTGGGGGGCACCAAATGCGGGTTCCCAGGCCACGCGGGGCCTTGCCGACAGAAGGACTAGCCGCTCGTGCTCAGCAGACAATTTTAAATTCAAAATATGCTTGCAATATATGCGTTGCTTCCTGCATTTTCTGGAATGGAGGGAAACAGGACAGGCACGCCCGCGGGCACGCACCCCCTCCACTGCCCACATCCTGGGCCGGGCTGCTTCCTGGGACGCCGCCTCCCACCACAGGCGCCAGGCTGAAGACGCCGCACCTAGCGGCCCCCCAGGCCCTCCCCAGCTCTCCGACTGCCTGTCCCTGGAGCCCCCACATGACTGCTCCGCTGTCGCTGTCCCATTCTTCCTCCGGGCGCTCTGCTACGGGGTCGCCGTGGTCCCACCCGACACCCCCGTGACCAGCGGCTCTCCGCCGACCGGCTCACGGCCCTCTCACCTGCCCGGGCTGCGCTTGGTGCTTTGGAACCTCCTGGAGAGCGTCAGCCCCTGCCAGAGGCACCGGGCTGCGGGCGCTGGGCGCAAAGCCACTCAGAGACCACGCCAACGGCAGCTGACGGCAAAGGCGGGGGGAGCCGGGTTCCCCTGCCGCCTCTGCAGGTGGATCCCCAGCACGGGGGGCCCAGCTCTCATCCGCAGGTTAGCAAGGGACTGATTTAAACAAGACCTTCAGACTGTGCTTCGGGCTGCCTCACCTCGTTCCTGTCCCTCGTGGAGTTTTTGGAATTTACGTTTAGAGGTTTCTGCTTGTGTGCCTCTCGCCTACACGGACTGAAGCCTGCCCTGCGGGACGTCGGGACAAACTTGTAACGGACACATCCCTTGCGAGGCTGCCCCCCGCCCCCACCCCGTCAGGCTTGGCTCCGTAAGTCAGGGCCTTCCTGAGGTGCCCCTTGCGGCACCGCGGGCATCCTGGGAGCCAAGAGCTCCTCACCCCTGGGGCTCCGTCATGCGGCCCGTGTGCGCTCCGGGGGGCCTGAGCTGCACCCATTCACCGTCCGTGCCGCTGCGGAGCACGGGGTCCTTCCTCTGCAGCACCGGATACGGAGTGGATTCCACAAGGCCCGGCTGTATGGGTCCAGAGCTGTTGCCTGGGGTCAGGTTTGGGGCCGTGGGGGAGCATCAGTGGCAGTTGAGTGGGGGCATTTGGGACAGGCTTATTTAGCTCCTGGGGTGGGCAGGGCACGCGTGGTGGCTGAGTGTCAGGTGGGCTGTAAACTTCTGGACTGGGAGAAAACACTGGAAATAGCCCCCTGGGCTGACCCGGGTCCCGGGGGTGCCCTGTCCCGGCCGCCTACTCCAGCAGTTATCCAGACAGCGAAGAAACACAGGAATCTCATTGTCCACATGACAGGTGGACAGGCTTGCTGACAGCGGTCCCGGGAAATTCCAACACAAAACCCAGGCACTCCGAGTGCCAAGAAGACAAAGTGCGGGGCCGTCCTATCTGGTGCCCCTTCGTGTGGCAGCTGATCATGAAATAAATCTTAGATGGCGCTTAAAAAATGGCATTTTGGGTATTTTTTTTCCTCCTTTCAAAAGAAAAATCCCTTCGGTAAGTAGGCGAGCGGAAAGGCCCCGGCCTGCAGGTTTCTGCATGAGTGGTCATGACTGCGGATTGAAAGCGGAGACGAGGCTGAGGCCGGGCTGGCCGGGGCCTGATCACTTCTTTAAAACCTGGTGAATGAGGTGCCTCCGTGGGAGGGTGTGGAGAAAGCAGGCGGAGAGCAGGAGGCGCAGGGTGGCCCCTCTCAGGGCGCCTGGCTGATCAGATGTTTATCCTTTGGGAGCCGCCCGAAATGGCTAAATAAAGCAATGTTTTAAAAAGTTTCCAGCAGATGCCTTTGGGAGAAGAACCAGGAGTTTCCTGAATCGCGTCCTGGGGTGGCGACAATGGCCGTCTGCCTGCCCCAGCCCTCCCCCATTCACGGAAGCACTTAAGCCACTTAAGCACATTAGCATCTGGATGGAGCCGGACCTCCTCCGAAGCAGGGGTGGGCAGGGTGGCCGCGCTCTGCTCCGGATTGTTCCTGCACTTGTTCTAATCCGCACTGTTTGAAGGCGGCCAGACTGATTTGTGACACATGAGTCCAAAAGCCACTCTGGGGGCTTGACCTGCTTAACTCATCTGTGCTCTGAATGTCAATGGCCTGTCCTGGTCCCACCCTTCTGGGGACGGCGGCCACTGCCTCCCTGCCCCATGCTGGGCACTGCGTGTGCACGTCCTGGCCTACCCAGAAAGGTCTGCCTCGGGCTGCAGACTGGCTTGCGGCTCATCCCAGCGGGTCCCTGCCCTGGAGCCTGCCCAGGAAGGGTCTCCAGCCGCACCGGGACCTGCCCTGCCCGCCCCTGCACAGAGGCCGCTCTCCCCTGGGTGAAGGGTTTCCCACAACTTCACAAGGGCCTTTGAGAGGAGGATGTTTTTAAAAGTCAAAATCAGTTGTTTCCTCGCAGTCGTCTTTTTTTTTTTTTTTAAATAAAAATCATCTAGTCATTTTTTAAAGAGCAGCTCCGTTGAACTGTGGTTTAGAGACCGGCCTCTGTCCCCTGGTACTCAGCCCCAGGCGGCCACCGCGTACCCGTCCTGGACGTTTGTGTGCATGGACCCTGGTCAGCAGGGGGAGGGGGCCCTGCTTCCTGCGTGCTCGCCGGGTCCTCGCCCGCGTCTGCGCGGCCTACCTTCTCTGTACGATGCCGTCCCTGTCGTCCCTGTCGGCGCACCTGGCACTTGCTGGATACGTTCCTAAGTGCCTGCCTGCCCTGGAGCTGGGTGAGCAGCCCGGTGGGGGTCTCCGTCCTCGAGCTGCATTCAGCGAGCCGCCCGCTGGCACCCGCCCCAAGCCTTTCCCGCCGCACACCCAGGTTCAGAAGAGAGGAATTTTCTCAACAAAGCTGGTTGTAGTTTGTCGTCAGTCAGGCGGTGACCTGGCAGTGAGCTGGGTGTGCCTTGTGGAGCGCGCCAGCCCGGCGGCCGTGGGGGTGACCGCGCTCGCTCAGCCCTCTCCCTGCCTGTCCAGCTGTCCCGTCCCTCAGCCAGTCAGAGTCTCTGCCTGGGACCCAGCGTGGCCTCTCTTACCCCCGGGCCTGTCCCATTGTCCCCCCACCGGGGCAGATCTCATTGCAGGGCGTCCCCAGCCCGCCTTGGGGACCCCATGAGGCGGCTGTGACTTCCCCGGGCAGTGAAGCCCCCAGCAGACCTTCCGGGGTCAGAGGTGAGCCCGCTCCAGGGCAGCTCAGGGCAGGGAGGTGGGCAGGGAGGCCAGGGCCACTAGAGCCACGCGGCACTTGCCGGCGGGCCTGCCCTCGGACGCCCACCTGCTGATGCCCCTGCTTCCGTGCGGGCGGATCCGCGGCCCCTTGGCGTGTCGGCCCCGTGACATGTTGGTGCGAAGCCAGGCAGAAGCAGCCTGGGAAGGACGGGCTCAAGGCAGCAAGGCCAGCTGTGCCAATCGCTTTCAGGGGACACAGGCTGGGGCCCCTCTCCTGGGACTGAGTCCCTTCTGTGTCTTTTGCAGACTCTCTGCACAAAGGCCACGATGCAGACGGTCCGTGCCGCCGACACCAATGAAGTCGTGAAGCTGATATTTCGCGAGTCGGACAATGACCGGAAGGTAAGTGAAGCCCGAACGGTGGGCCGTGCACCGCGGCCGTCAGGAGTTGGGGAGCGTCTGGACTCTGCTCGAGGCGTGGCCCCCACTCTGCCCACACTGACGTCCACTTTTGCTTTGCAGGTCATGCTTCAGCTGGAGAAGAAACTCTTCCACTACTTCAACCAGGAGGTTTTCCGTGACAACAACGGCACTGCGGTGAGCTCTGCTGCAGATGGCCTCGAAGCCGTCGCAGCCCCGGGCTCTCCCGGGACGGGCTCTGGGCCACACCGCGGGCCCCAGGGTCTGGTTGGCGGGCGGCACGGGAGGTGGAACGCTCACGCTCCAGGCACACGGGGCGGCCAGCGCGGCCTGGGCTCGTGTACACGCCTGACCAGGCCTCCCTGTGCCTGCCTGTGTGCACATGTGTGTGCGTGCGTGCGAGCAGAGGACATGCGTGCAAATGAAACAGGCAGCTCAAACCAGTTGGTCGAGACCTGGTCGTGTGGGAACCGCTCCCCTGCTTTGAAGCCACTGCCCGCTAACCCTTCAGAACCCAGAGACGCAGCGCAGCGAGGGGCAGCCAGTCTCTCGCAATGTGATTTGGGCCTGTTTTTCATGTGGTTACTGGGTATCTGTTTGTGTAGATGAACAGTCGCTGTGTGACGTTTGTATAAATGTCCCCACCGTGGCCAGTTCCAGGCTCCTGACCCCACGGCCCCCGGGGCTCATGGTACAGAGGCCGGTCCTGGAGGGGGCGGTGCATGCTGCAAGGCTGAGGCTTCCCTAAAGGCGCCCCAGCAGGTGGGGACACCTGAACACACCTGCCGCTCACCTGCCTGCCCTCCGGCCTTTCTGCTCCCCCGACCCCCACCCCTGCTCCATAGGGGCTGTGCACAGCTGTCCCCATTTTCATCTCCCAGTCACCCCACGCCCTACAGTCATGCCCATGCCACCAAGACCACGGTCACCCTTCTGGAGGACATCTTTCTTCCAAAGCCTGGGGATGGTGCTTGGACTCTGCACCCCCGCCCGGCCATCCCTGTGCTCACCTCTCTGCATCTGGGAGCCCCAGCATGGTCTTGTCACCCCTCCCCTCGGGGCCCAGCTGTGCTGAGTGCTCTACACCTGTGCCTCAGTTTCCCATCAGTGTGTGGGAGGAGTGCTGGCAGGTGTCAGTGTTGAGTGACAGGCACTGCCCCACTAGCAGACTCTGCTCGTCATGGGTCCCTCCGTCAAACCACTGGTGTGGAGCTGCCTCCTGCCTCCATCCCCACAGCCCCCACGTCTGACACCCCCTCCACATCCCTGTGTCTCCCCTGGGGCCCAATCTGGGGCTTGTCTCGTGTGTAGACGGTCAGGCCTCTGCTCCAAGCTCTTTGCTGCTTCTCACAGACCTCAGGTGAGCCTGGAGCCTGCTCTGGTCTCTGAGGCCGGGCTCACTGCTTGGCTCTCCCCCCACATCCCCCCACCATTCAGGGCACCGGGTTTCCTTTTGCCCCAGCAAATGCTCTGGTTTCCTTACCTGCTCTTCCCACCAGGCTGTCTCACTGGGCTCTCTTCCCTTCGGCCCTGGCCACTTCCTGTCTCACCTCCTCCGGAGGCCTCAGGCCCTGGCGAGGTTGACTCTCCTTCTGTGTCCCCTGCAGCACCCAGCTCAGCACGCGGCAGTCATGTCCCCTGCAACACCCAGCCCACTTCCTAGGCAGGAGGCACCAGGGTAAGGACCTGTCCTACCTGCTGTCTGCACCAAAGAGGGCAGCAACCTGGTGATTTTAGGGCCTGAGCACTCAGGGCACAGGCTTGGGGTCAGGACTGTTGGGGGGACCGGATCCAGGGAAAGTACCCAAGAGGCTGTCTCTGGGCAGCTGCATGACTTTCTGAGCTTAGAGGCAGCATAGGCTTTCTGGGCCCTGGTACAGAGGCAGCCCCTGATGTCGGGCCCAGGAGGCGAAGAGTGGACGGGGGGTGGCACCGAGGCGGCCAGGGCCTGGGACGTTCGGGAAGGAGCAGGAGATGGGTGAGAAGGGTGTGCGGTGGGGCCCGGGCCAGGGCAGCACAGGGCGGGAGAAGGCGTGCGTTCGGGAAACGAGCCAGCACACCCGGACCCACCGCCACTGTCCTCTGCGTCTGGGCAAAGCACGTGTTACCGCCATTAGACATGACCGGTGCTGTCACTGTTGGAGGTAGCAGGTTTTGGTTCTGTATTTATCCTATACAGTTTTTTAAGATGGAGGAAATTTAGTTTGAATATTCAGGAGACTGTTTGAATTTCATTCGGAGATGAAAGAAATGCAGCGTAGGGTTACGGAGGGTTGATTTCCATGGGGTTCTTTTGGAAAGACTCTCGTGCCCCTTTGGTGGGTCGGTGTGGCCCCTCGTGGAGGGCAGGGCGCCCGGGCCGCGGCCTCCCCGGAGGCGCAGAGGGTGTGCCGAGGGCTCTCCGGCCGTGGGTGGCTGGCAACGCCGCCTGCGCTGCCGCCGCTGCGGGTCCCGGGCGCTCGGTGCCTCCAGACACGCCTCGCGGGGCCACGCTGACACGCACTCCGTGCCCCCGGCCGCGACCTGGCACGCTGCACGGCCACCTCCACGTCAGTCACACAGGGGAAGCGGGGTCGTCCAGACCAGCCACGGGGGACAAGATAAATGGTCTGATGAGCCATCTCACCTCCGCGGCGAGGCGGCCCCACGGCCACTGGAACAAAGTAGCCATCCGCAGGATGGATGTGCCTGCGCCGGACGCAGCCCCAAAATCCATCGCGCCCTTCATCAAGCACCGGTCTTGTACCCGCCTGACAGAAATTTAATTCAAGCTGGCTTCTGGAAATAATTATTGTATTTTAAGAGTAGTAATCATTGGCCGGGACATGATTGAATGTGTCCATGCCTATTGACTTTTTCTATGATTTATAGCTTTGTTTAGTCGATATTCCCATCGAAATTGTATAATTAATTATAAGTGTGGCTGTCAGGGCTGCAGGATGGAGTGCCCTGGTGAGGATTTGGAGAGATTAAATTTTCCTTGGCTGTCCCAGGGCAGGGCTTGGGAATCTTCACAGCGCTTGGCCTGTTGGATAGAGATGTTTTCTGTGTGTTTAGCAACTGCTCTAGCTCAAGGCGCATTGATTTTCCGGGCTCTTTTTTCTTTATCAGCGGGTGTCTCTGCAGTAACAGTGGAATCTGTACAGCTGGGACAGGGGCTGACAGATACGTATGATGGGCCCGATGGGCCCGGCTGCTTCATCACTGTCCACACCCGCCCTGCGCTGTTTTTCACTTTGTAATCAACAAGGATGTTTAGATACATGCGAAATTGGTTATCGTGTTTCTGAAAAATCTCAAAGAGAAACAAATTATCATTTCAACAGAAATGCACCATAATTTCTAATCAGGAAGCTCTCAGGGCTGGAGATGGCCCCCTGGCAGCCCTGCGCCCCCCCCCGCCCTCACCGAGCCCTGGGGGCGCGTCCCCCTGGTCCCCCGGGGGTTCGGCGAGCTGCCAGCACGGCTTGGGACGCGTGGGCCAGGTTGGGGAGGCCCAGGAGGGCCAGGGTCGTCCGCTCTTGTCCTCAGCCTTTCCTGAGCGTCTAGCAGGGCCTGACACGGCAGAGGCTCAGTAAGCACCCGTGGACCTGGTATTCACGGCTCAGAACATCTCCACGTTAGAAGACGGACAGATGAGCCAACAGACGGGTGCTCTACGGGCAGAGCCGCCGGGGAGCAGCTGCGTGTTTCCGTGCGGGGCTTGGGGCGCGTGTGGGTCGGGCTGGGGTGCAGGCGCACGGCAGGACCAGCCCGGGAGGAGGTGCCTGGCCCGCCAGACCCCGATCGTCCAGGTGCTCCCAGAGGGGCTGTTACTGTTTCAGCAGCTGGGAGGCTCAAACCCGTCCCAGACCAGCTATTGAGTTGCTTTAATTTTCCTTCGCACTCTCAGCAGGTAGAAACCCAGAAACACGGCGGGCTCCCCGTGGCTCCCTCCCAGGGGCTGCCGTGGTCGGCCCCGGACGGCGCAGCTGCCCCCTGTGCTCTGTCGCTGGCAGAGCCGCCCTCCTGCTCGGAGCCACGCCGACGGCTCATCCGAGTCTCCAGCTTGTCTCAGGCCTGCTGCCAGGCCGCGTCTGCTGGAGCACACGCGTGTGAGCGTGTGGGTGTCGGGTTCCGCGGGCCCTGGGCACCCACGTGGACGCCCTCCAGGCTGCTTCTGGCCACGCGGAGGCCCAGGGCCCGGGAAGGCTTATAGGGTCTCTTTCCGAGGCTGCACAAAACTGGAATGTTCAGCAGGTGACCAGGGAAAGCCACGTGCACAGGCTCCCATGCAGAGCCAGCGTCAGTGCACAGTCACAGCCCCCGTAGCCCCTCCTGGTGTCCCCCAGGCTGGTCTTGGGGACCTGGGAACCCCCACTATTGTCACTGGGGTCAGACACACAGTGGAGTGAAGTTGGTCAGTGTCCTCGTGGTCACTGCTTTATAGTCTGTTGACTCAGTCAGAAATTTCTCAGAACAGCGGAACACATGTGTGCATGCGTGTGCCAGCGAGGGACGGTGCGTGCTCTGTCCGCTTGCAGAGCTTGGGGGGCTGCGGGGGCTTGGCCTGCAGCCGAGAGGCGGTGGCATCTCGCTGTGAGAGAAGAACCCTTTCAGGGGAGGAATCTGGACACAGGCAGTGCCCTTTCCTGAGGAAACAGTAGGAAGCGAGTGTGGATTGCTGTGAAATCAAGTCCTAGGCCACCAAGTGGGTGCTGCTCGGGCCCCGTTCTGGACACAGATGCCCCGCGGGGCTCGCGGGCTGCTGGCGACAGAGGAGGGTCAGCTGCAAGTGAGTCCCGAAGCGGCGCCGCACGAGACTCGGGAGAGACCACGGCCGTCCACACGGAGGAGGGGCGCCCTGGCCGAGGCTCCGGGGGGCACGAGCCTGGGGGACACCCCAGGTCTCCCCGGGTTTCCTTCGAAGTGTAAGGAAGAGCGTAGAGCCCCGGCACCGCACAGCGGATGGGTCACGTTCCGAGTATCTGTACCTGAGCACCTGGCCCCTCGCCTCTCACAGCGGGTGGCGGTCAGATGGACGGCAGCCCCACGTCCCCGAGACGAAGGTCCACGAAGGCGAGCTTGCAGTCCAGGCCCCACACAGGTCGGGCGCACGCTTGAGAACAGCAGATGAACAGCACAGTAGCCGACAGAAACTGTAAAATAAGAATATTTAAAATGATTTAAAACATGAAAGAATCAGAAACAGACACCATACCCAGAAAGAAACAGATTAAATAACGCAGAACTTCTAGAAGGTGGCCACAGCGAAGCCTTCGAGGTGAATTAGCGGCAGCGTGTAGGGCGCAGCGCCCCGCGCAGGACGGCAGGGGTGGGGGCGGAGGGCAGCGCCGCGGCGGCGGCCACGCTGGACGAGCTGACGCTGGGCCACGGGAGACGCATCCTCAGGGGCAGGCGGTGCGCCGACCAGCAGCGCGGCTCCAGACGGAGGAGACTGGGCAGAGGGCAGCCAAGAGGCCGCCGGTCACCCGCAGGAGGGGAGCTGGCGCCAGGCACGACTCGGCGGCCCGGGGAGGCGTCTGTGTGCCAGGGAGGCCCAGGACCTCTCCATGGGGTGCGGGGGTGCGTGGGAGCGCTGCGGTCACAGGGCGCCACCGCCGCGCGTCCCGGAGGGTCTCACGCCTCCGTCTCCATGACATGGACTTCTCCAAGCGCCTGAGCTCAGTGCGGGAGAGATGGGAAGATGTGCTGACGCCAGGAGAGCGGAGCACGGGCCCTGTGGCTGCACACGCGACCCTGCGACTGGCACACGCGGCCCTGTGGCTGCACACGCGGCCCTGCAGCTGGCACACGCGGCCCTGTGGCTGCACACGCGGCCCTGCAGCTGGCACACGCGGCCCTGCAGTAATAAGGGGCCCTGGACGCTTCCTGCTGACCCCCAGGCCGCCCGTCAGCCTGGCCGGACTTCCCTAGAGGCTCCACACTGGCCCTTCTGGAAACCCGGCCTCTGACCCGGGCCAGGCCAGTTCCTCTTAGCGTCCTCGGTCAAAACCACGGAGCGCCTGTGCGAGCCAGCAGCTGCCCCCACGTCCACCCCACCACATCTAGGGCCTGTCTCTGATCTGGGGAGGCCGGGAATTCAAGCTGCAGGGTGATCTAGATAAGAAGCACGCTATAGGCGTGTGTGTGCGTGTAATACGCCTAGAAACACAGGTGTGAACGTGCACATAACTGTAGGACCTATTTGGACCCCACGCACACACGGAGGGTGCATCTCTGTCCCTAGACCCTTCCTCTCCATCCCCAGCCCCACTGGAAGAACTGACCTAGGAACTTTCCAAAAGCCATTTGGCCTGGAGACCTCCCTGGAGGAGGAGCCAGAGTCTCCCCTTGATGCTGGGCAGCAAGGCCACTCGGTGCCATGGAAGCCAAGCCCCTGTGTGCTCCACATGCTTCCCCACCCCACAGGTCCCCTCTCCCTGAACCTCCCCCACCGTGGGGCCCTGCACCCCTGCTTGGCAACCACCCTGGGTCCCCCAGACCCATCCCCGTCGGGGCAACGCTGAGCAGGCTCACGCTCAGGAGATGTGGGCTCACGGGTGGCACGTGGGGTCCAGGCCCCCAACCCCTGGCATCTGAGCCTCCCCAGGCAGGGTCCGAGGCGCTTTGTGATCCGCGTCTGAGTGTCTGGGATTCTGCAGGAACGTGCGTGAGGCTCTACTCGTGTACCCTCCCTCCCCACAACCCCCCGCGCTCCTCCTGGCCACCCACTCCAGGGGAGCACCCCAGGGCGGGGGGCGCCGTGTGCAGGTGGCTCAGGTAGCAGCTTGGCACACAGGCCATGACTGCGTAAACACAGAGCTGCTGATGTCACACTTCTGGTGAGACGCACAAGGTGCCGGGACAGGAGCTGGAGGGGCCGAGGACCTGACCCACGAGCACGTCTGAGGCTGTGCGTTGCGGAGGCTCAGCTCGGCCTGGGGCTGGACACGGCTGGTGGCACCCCTTCCCCGCTGGGACACCGTGCCCCCCGGGGTTGGTTCCGAAGGGTTCTGCGGGCAGGCTGCTGTCTTCCCCGCGCAGAAACCAGTGCTTCCCCCCCAGGCTTCCTGCTGACCCCACCTGCGCGCCAGCGTGGTCACCGTTAACCTTAGTTTGGGCCAAGCTGAGAGCGTGTCCGTGCTGCCGGGCGTCGGCGTCAGGGCGCTGCCGTGTCTGCTGCCCCGTGTGGTTCCGGCAGAGGAGGTGACCCTGCCTGGCCGGGCCGCCCTGGGCAGGGGCCTGGAGCCCAGTGTGGACCCCGGGGCAGAGGGCCTGCCGGGAGCCCACAGACCTCCCCAGGGACCCCGTGGGCAGCCCCGGCGGCTCCGCCTGCGTACGGCCCTCCGTGGCCTGGCGTGGCTCCTGGGAGTGCGTGGGTCCCTGCCGCACACGACCGTGCCCCCGGGAGGCCAGCCACAGTGACCTTGTTTTCTTGTTTCTTTTCTTTTCTTTAGCTCTTAGAATTTGACAAAGAGCTGTCTGTTTTTAAGGACAGGCTGTATGAGCTGGACATCTCGTTTCCTCCCAGGTAAGGAGCCCCCGCGTGCCGGAAGAGCAGGTAACTTCCCCCGGGGCCGTGTGCACCTGTGAACACCTTCCTCCTGCCCGCTCCAGACCCGAAGCCGCAGCCAGCTGAGAGCAATAAGCGATTCTGCTCTCTTCTCTAAAAAAAGAAAAAGATTTTTATGAAATATGCCAAATACCACCCCTCAGATCAGCACACTGGGTCTTTGTGGGAACGTAGGACGTTTGGCAGTGTGGGTGCTGGGGTAGGTTTGGGGGTGTTTTACTCTTAGACACGAAGTTTCTGTTGTGCTTTACTCTGCTGTTCACAGCACCTTGACCCGCAGCAATGACAGCCCGTTCCGTCGCGAGCACTGGGGGTGCCCAGGCCTTAGAGGGCGTGGGGCGCAGGGAAGCTGCAGAGGGCGGCCTCGGCAGCTGCGGCTGGACGGGGGCTCAGCCTGCCTCCCCCGCCGTGCCAGGCATTCAGGGGAGGGCACCCTGGGCCACGGAGGCCTCTCCCGGGACTCCTCCCCAGCCCTTCTCCTTTCTCAGACCCCGGTGTGAATCCTCGTCACTGGGGCACGTTCAGGGAAACTTTATAACACAGGCGTGGGGGCGTCCGGGGCCCGCGTCACACCCTGTCACCAGACACAATAGCTCTGCTCCGAGAATATGCCCGGAAACCAGATGGGCTTTCATGTGTGCTGTGAGGGCGCCCCATCCCTGGGCCCCGTGCGCGGAGGCTGGCAGAGGACCCTGCAGCCCACCACACACGGGGCTTCTTGCAGCGGGTGCACATGGGCTGTGTCCCTCTGACCTCAGGGTCCAGACTCTGGCCGAGAGGGCCACCGCGTGAGTTGCAGGAGACCAGAGTGGCAGCGACTTGGTGCCCAGGCTGAGGTCTGGGACAGCCAGGAATGCCGCAGGACAGAGGGCCACCCCAGCAGTTCCCACCCAGGGACTGACCACGGTGTCCCCCTTGAAGTCGCGACACTTCAGGTACAGCTGAGACCTAAAGAGGTTCTTAGGATTTGTGAGCCCGCCCCTTCCTGGCCGCGGTAGGCCGGATGCCCCGAACGGCGCCTCTCACTTGAACAACCCGAGGATCTCTTTCTCGGTCTTTGCTGAGCTGGAGAGGAGGAAGGAGGCCTGGGGGCCACCTCGGGCAGAGGCCACGACCCTGTGGACACATGTACCCTGCACTGGCGTCTGCATCTCCGAGTTTCTCTCAAGCCCAGAGCCCACAGGGCCTAGTGGCCAGTGCGTGGGGGCGAGCAGCAAGCCCACCACCAGCACGGGCGGCAGAGGGAAACCCGCCTGGCCCCGCCCGACACATCGAGAGTTTGGCAGGACGGCCACGTGGGTGGTGGGGTCCTGGGCTGGGGGTCCCTGGCAGAGGAAGCACAGGCCTCGCTGGGAGGGTGGGGTATCCTGCCTGCCTGTGTGGGGCCCTTTCTGCCCCTGGACAGGAGAAGTGGGTGACTTTGTGCTACGTGGGGGGAGCTTCAGAGAGCTGCGCGTGTGTGTTGGTTGTTGGGGTACCTCCTCCCGTGTTCACCGGGACACCTGGGGTGGGCTGTGGGCCCAGGCCGGGGTCACCCTGCCCTCAGCAAGGTCCGGGTCCGTGAGGTGTGCGACTGCTGCTGAGCATAACTCTCTGTGGGGATTGCTTGGCTCGTGGGAGGATGGCCCCCAGCGATGTCCCTGCACTGTCGGGAGACCTGGGGCTGCAGGGTGGTGGCCCGGGCCGTCCAGGTCGGCCTGTGGAGCCCCGTGAGCCTGAGGAGCAGAGAGCTCGCTCGGACTGGGGACAGGAGCTGTGACAGGAGGGGAACGGGTGTCTCAGCAGCACTGGCTTCACAGGTGCGGGTGCTACCTGCCTGGTCAGTCAAGTCATCAGATACTTTCCCTTTAATTAGGAAATGAGACGGTACTTTCCCTGGATGGACACGGGAGGAGGGAAGGTGGAAGGTTTCCAAGCAAACTGGCAGCTCTCAGACGCTGAGCCCAGCTTCTGCTCAGGGACCCTGGCGAGACCCTCCCCCGTGTCTGGGTCACACCAATCCCCTTCCTTTCACTCTTCTGTACTTTTTTAAATATTTTATTTATTCATGAGAGACACAGAGAGAGAGGCAGAGACACAGGCAGAGGGAGAAGCAGGCTCCCTGCGGGGAGCCCGACGCAGGCCTCGATCCCAGGACCCGTGGTCACGCCCTGGGCTGAAGGCAGATGCTCAACCTCTGAGCCACCCACGCCTCCCAGCTCTTTTGCGTTTTTGAGATCATGCCTGTGACCAGGGTCCACAGCCGCAGGGTGGCCACGTGGGGCCGAGAGAGCTCCAAGCTGTGGGAAGAGTTTAAGCTGCAGCAAAGTCCAGGACAGGTGATGAGCGATGGTGAGGGGTAGCGGCTGTAAGGTGTGGTGCCTGCCAGGTACTCCTGACTGTACCATAAAATAGGTGGTCGGGCGTGCTGCGTGTGTGTGCGTGTGTGTGTACATCTGGGAGGCTAGGTGTGTCTAATGGTATATGAGCTCGTGTGCAGATGCGTATAGGCATATGCACGTGTGTGCCGCATGGGCACCTCCATGTATACATGGGGATGTGTGCAGAGGATTGTGTGCACTGTGTAGGCACATGTGCTTGTGAGCAAGTATGTGGGTCTTCCTCAGGTATGAGTGCACGTGTGTGCACATGGGTACGTGCACAGGTAAAGGCACGTACGTGCAGAGTGTATGTGGGTTACTGTATGCATGTGTGTAGTGTATATGTGTTTGGGTTTGTACATGTGTACAGAGTCCACACGTGTGTGCATGGGTTTGCATGTGTGTACATGAAGTGTGTAGGTGTGTGTATACAGACTTGGTACACGTGGGGTTATACGTGCACATATCTAGGTGTAGGGGTGTATGCACGTATCTTATACAGGTGTGGGGGTATGGGTTGTGTGTGCGTGTGTGCATGGGTGTGTGCACACAAGGGCCCATATGTGGTGTGTGCATGTACTTGGGTGTATGCAACTGACCACTGCATGGGTGTGGGTGTGCATAAGCTATGTACGTGTATGTGTACGTGATGTGTGCACGTGTGCATGTAGCTGTTTGCATGTGCATGAGTGTGTATGTGGGAGTGTGTTTGTGTGCAAGACTTATTGCGGAGTTTGTGCATGTGGTGTGCACACACGTGAGTAGGGAGTGTGTATATTCACGTGTACGTGTGGGTATGTACTCGTGTGTGGCCTGGGTGTGGGCGTGTGTACACAGCCTGTGCGCAGCCCGCAGCACTGAGCAGCTGTGGCAGGAAGCAGCTGGGGGCTTCCCGTGTCCCCCCTGGAGCAGAGGGCGGGAAGCCCCAAGTGTGCTGCGTGCGGGAGTTGGGGACGCCGTGCCACGCCCACCGGGGGAGGGGCAGCGCTGCCCGCTGAGTCGTGAGTGAACAAACCCCTGTTCGGGGCCAGAGCCTTCCAGATTGGCAGGCCTGCGGCCCCCCCACTGCCCCCGCCCCAGGCCCGAGGTCCCCCTGTGGGAGAGGAGGCAGGAATTCCATCCCCACGCGCCCCGGGCCAGTGCGGGGAACCCCAGGACGACTTCGGGGGTGTCCGTGTCCTGAGGGCCGGGCCCCAGCACTGGGGTCTGAGGCTGGACTGCTGGGCCACGAGGCTCTGCGCGGGGCCAGGGCGCCTGCGGGTGGGGCTGAGCTCGAGGTGCCCCCCGGCTGCTGCACCCCGACCCACAGGGCCGCCCTCCCCCGGGGCTCCGCAGAGGCCAGTGCCCTGGCGAGGCACACGCGTCCTGGACTGGAGGATGCTCCTCCCCTTGGACAGAGGCTTGTGAGGTCGGAGGCCGCGCTGCGCGGCTCGCGTCTGTAAAGGTCTGCGGGACCCTGTGGGGACCCTCCCAGAGGGGGCCCCCGGTGCGTCGTCCACGTGGCCCGGGCAGGGCTGCGCACAGCGAGACGCCGCAGGGACCGAGAGGTACCCTGCGTGCCAGGCCCCTTCCACAGCCCGGGAGATGCGCCCACACGTTTCCGCCCCATGGGACTGGCTTTGCGCTCCCGGGCGGCCCCGTGTGCTCTCAGCCGGCGCGGCTCTCGGTGCGTGTCAGGACGTACTGGAGCTCCCTGCGCGCTGCCGGGCTCCCGGGACTCTCTGGAAGGCTGCGAGGACTGAGCCCGTGTGGCCGGGGCCGCCTCAGGCTGTCCCGTCCTCACGGGGCTCTGGGCTCAGCGAGGCCTGTGTTTGCTCCGGTTCTTCCGATTCCAGGAACGTGGGGCTCGCCGTCCCAGGGCGTCGCCTGTCTGTCCTGCGCAGGGACCCTGAGCATCTGCTCCCACGGCTGCTGCTCCTGCACCTCCGAGCCGGGCGCGCGCTGCACACTGGTCACGTGGCCTGGGTCCCTCCCGGGGGCACCTCCCGCAGGACTGCGCGGGGCTGGGCGTGCCCGGGGCCACTCGTCCTGGCCGGAGCGCGGAGCATCAGCACAGCCACACGCCGAGTCCCCCACAGACGCTCCGTTCGCGGACCGGCCTCGAAGGGAGAAAGGGATTCTCCAGACATTGGTCGCTGTTCCCCACGGACTCACAGCCCCTCAGGCCCAGTGGTTGCAACTTCATGCTGTCACTTTGCTGGAAGACGGGCTCCCATTCCGACATTCCGACATTCCCAGAGCACCTTCGGCTCCTGTCCTTCCCATCGAGGGCGCAGCGCGGCTCGCACCTGCGTTAGGGCAACGATGGCAGCTGCCGCCCGCGGGTGGTGATCAAGAGGCAGAGTGTGCGGCGGGCAGGAGGGCACGCCCCACGCTCCAGGGTGGCACCTGCCCACCCACCCCCCCGCAAGCCAGGGTGGCACCCGGACACGTGCAGGTCCGAGACGCCGGCGGTGTGTTCCTGTGCTTCTGAGGCGAACGGCCCTCCGACGGCTCACCGCGTGGATCTGAACCCGAATCTGTGAGCCGCTGGCTCTTTGCGGTTAGAAGGGCCCGGTCTCTCGCCCATGCGCACAAGGGGCGACCTCACGAGCCGGCCCCCAGGACCCCCGGGTCGCCTGACTGTACGCAGGCCCCAGGTGTCGGCAGGTGTCGGACGGCGCTTCCCTCGGCACCACCGAGCGGAGGACGGTCTTTCCGGGCCGCTGTCGGGCACGGGGCCCACACACGTTCTCCGGGGTTCTGGGCTGGGCTCGAACGCTTGACTTTTGTCACTGGCAACAAATAGCCTTGGATGTTTTCTTGGAGAAGTGGCTCGTTTCATCGCTGCTTGACAAAACTCCTGAGTGATGGCAGCATCTGCTTTTCTGGCAAAACAGAGATATTCCATGAAATGAGCCAAAACAGCCACCTGGCAGCACGCGTCACGAATGTTCATCTCATCCCACCGCATCTCGAAACCACACGCCTCCCAGGATGGAAGGTGAGTGCGGCGCCCGCGGGGGCAGGGCCGAGGGGCGCCACCAGCACCAGCACGACACCCGCGGCAGACGGCGTGAGGGCCACGCGCACCTTCCCGACCCCCCGGGAGGGCCCCGGGACCCGGAGGCTCCACACACCACACCCGGGACTAGCCAGGAACTGAAGGGGCCGGAGGGCGCACCGTGGCGGACGGAGACTCGCCCCCGCAGTGGAGCGCCACGCGGCAGGATGCGGCAGGCCGGTCCTGAGCAGACCCCAGGGCAGCCGCACGGGGCGAAGGCCCCGCACTCGTGCTCACGCGCAGGTCGTGCAGGCGTGACTCGCTGGTGGTGCTGAGGCCATGACCCTGGGCTTTCCGGCGGGGCCGTCCCTGGACGTGGGGGCCGTGGCGCGCGGGTGACACGGTGACTGACAGGAGCTGCTGGTCTGCTCAGAACTTCTCGAAGCAGTTTCCTCATCCACGGGAAGTCACGCGGGGAGAATCACGGCCCAGTGGGCAGGAGGTGTTTCTGCTCAAGAGCTGATCACACAGTGAGGTGAAGCCGCGGCTTCTGAGGACAAAAGTCTGTAAAGCGAGGTAAAGGCGGCTCGAGGAGGCGGGCGGTCGGCCCCGGGGCGTTTACTTCTAGATGAGGGATAGAGGCTCTCGGGCCGCAGGTTGGTGTCTGCGGTCACCTGTCCCGCTGGGAGGTCCGGACCGGAAGGAGCCCAGCCTCGGGGGAGCCAGGTGCGCACTCCGCGGCCGGTCCGGGTGCCGCGGCTCCTGCTCCCTTTCCTTCTCTTTTTGTCTCTTTCTCGGTCTTTTCTGGCAATATCAGTAACGGTGGGGGTTTTTGAAACAGAGTTTGTAGGGACACGCTGTTTGCCAGGCCGCCGAGGGCCCGCGTCTACACCAGCGTGTTGGGTACCGGGCTGCGGCTGCCGTCACCGGGCAGGGCTCCGAGGAGGCGCTTGGTCCCCGCGGCCTCCCTGGGCGCCCCCCGCTTGGGGGAGCAGGTGCAGGACGTCCTGCTCTGGCTGTGCTTTACCTTGTCTCCTCTTGAGCCCGGCGCCCCCCACCCGCGGCCGCCCTGTAGGTTGGGGCTGGAAACAGCTGGGCTTTGTGCCCTCCCGGCCGCGATGTCAGGGCCGTGATGTCAGGATGTGCCCCCGCAGCCCCGCCCGCCCGCCGGCTCTGATGGAGTCCTCGAGTCTCCCGGCCTCCGCGAAGGGGCCGCTGCCCACATCCCAAGGGACGGAGCTGGAGGTGCCCGGGGGGGGGACAGGTGGGCGATTGTCACCGGCAGTCATGGCTCCCCCTCAGCCAGCCCGGGCACCGCCTGCCTGTGTCGCCGGCCCTCCAGGGCTTGCCTCAGAGGCGCGGGCGTGGCAGCAGGTTGGGTCCTGACCCCCGTCCGCTCCGGGGCTGCGCGGCCCGGGTCCCCGGTGCTCTGCCCCCGCCCCCGGCTCCCTGGGCCTCCCTGCAGCGGCAGCGGCACCGTTCCGTCCGCGGCGTGGCTGGGCCCGTTCTCGGGTCAGGGGCCCTGCGCTGTGGGAGCGAGGGCAGTGCCTCGACCAGCAGGACCCTTCTTGGCCGGGTCCTTCCTCCTACTGAGCGCCCTGTGGACGCCGTGGACGGTGGTGGCCGGGTCCTGCCCGAGCGCGATGGGCCAGGCCATGCGGGATCCCGGGACTGCCCTCGGGGCGCAGACCCAGAAGCCGCTACTCGCCACTTTTCCGGCTCTCCTCTGGGACTCATCCCAGCGCCCCTGTGAGTCGTGACCGCCTGTTGGGTCCCGGCAAGGACAGGGCAGGATGGAAGCTTCGCGGTCTTCACAGGCACCTCTGACCCATGGATCTAGAAGTCGCCTTTTGTGTCCTGGCACAACCCTGGGCCCGTGGTGCAAACGCTGAGCTTTGGCCCTGGTAGGTCCTGGTGGTCTGTGGGTGCTGTGTGCGGCCCTAGACGAGCCCCCAGGACCAGCTGGGCCCCCGAACGGGTTTGCTGTCGCAGCATCGGGGACGTGCCCAAGTGTGGAGGGGGGTGTCCGAGCGCGGGGAGCTCATCCCTGCCCGCTGCATCTCAGTACGACGCCTTTAGTCTGCGATGACTCGCTGTCGCCTGCGGAGAGCCCCCGCCCACCACAACAGCTTCCCGCTCGCAGCCGCCCTCATCCCCACCTCGTCCCCAGCCGGGTGCTTCTCGGGGTCGCGACTCCGCACGTTGTCCTCCGGAAGCTGGGGTTGATCCGTGTGGACTCCCGTCCCCGGCTCCCAGGCAGCACGTTCCTGGAGCGAGCCCGTCCCCCGCCCCGCATGTCCCGGGCGCCCAGGCGAGGCTGCGGGAGCAAGGCGGGCAGGGCCCGGCCGGCGCCGTCGTTTCCTCACCGCCGCTGAGCCGGGGGCCCGGCGTCTGCACAGGCGGAGCAGCATCGGCCGCGGGCTCGCCGCCTCCTGCACAGGCGTCTGTAGAGCCGCTGCCGTCCGGGCCCCCTGCACGCGCTGCTGCTACAGGCAGGACTGGGCGGGTTTGGGTTTTAAGCATATTTGCTGCTTTGGGTCTTTAGTCAAGTGAAACGTTGATTCCCTGAGGGGCTGGGCCCTCGGCCTCTGTTCCTGGTGAAAGCGTGTGGGACCCCCTGCGGGACCCCCTGCAGGACGGGCAGGCGGGAACCGTTCGGTCAGCGTGCGGGCCCGACACGGGTCTGGAGGCCGCAGAGCAGAGGGACCGGGTCCTCCGCAGAGCGGCCCCGAAGGCCAGCGCCGTCCCCCCTTCCAGGAAAGTGAAGCAGAGAAGACGCCAGCTCACACCCAAGACCATGTGGGCCTTTGGAATGAACTTAAAAACATTTTTTACAAGGAAAAGTCTAGACTCTAGTGACGGCCGTATGAGGTCACCAGCGGGGAGCAGATGCACCTCACTGCTGCGGGCACACGGGACGCTGTCCCCGTCTCCCCGAGGGCAGCTCGTCCTGAGTGCACTCTTCACCCCTCAGTCCCGTCAGGATGCCCGCTTGGGGTGGGGCTGGCGGTTTTCCGTGGACGGAGACGGGACTGTTTCCATGGGTCCTGGAATTGGAAAGAAGCCGCCCTGGGGTCCCCAGCTGGCGGCGCCCCCAGGCTCCCCGCCCACGTTTGTGTCCCTTGCATCGAGTGGCCAGCTGTGGGGGCCCCGTCCCCGAGGGGCCGTCAGGGCCTTGCCCCGTGGCTGAGCCGGGTCAGCGGGTGGGAGGGGCGCCCAGTGGCCGGAGCCCCGAGTCTGGGACGGGCACAGGCCGGGCCACCACGATGAGCCTGTGGCCGGGGCACCGCACACCTGCTGAGCAGACGCTGTGGTGGGGCAGGCACGGGGACGGGGCTGGGCCCGCGTTGAACCCCCGCCTCCGGGCGCCTGGTGGGAGCCCCCCAGCAGCTCCCCTGCGTTCAGAGCCAGGCCAGGCCACGCCGTCCTCAGCGTCCCAGACCCAGAGCACAGCATCACAGGTGATGCCATTGGTTTGTCCCCAGGGCCTGTTACAACTAAAATTCAAGCGAGAACTTAAATCGTGGTTTGCCCTTGTGTTCTGGAATCTTCTGTTCGTGGGTTCCTTCCCTGCGCAGCGCTGGCCGCTCTGCGTGCGTGGGAAGAACCTCCCGGCCCTCCCCGGGGGCCTGGAAGACGCGGGAGGCGGGGCTAGAGCCGTGGCTGACCGGCTGACCCGTGCCTCTGTCCCCCCAGCTACCCGTACAGCGAGGACTCCGGCCAGGGCAGGCAGTACATGAACACCCGGTGCCCCGCGTGGTGTGACCGCGTCCTCATGTCCCCGTCCGCCAGGGAGCTGATTCTGAAGGTGAGTGCCCGCCTTGCCCCAGGACCAGCCACACGGGCCCTGGGTGGGGCCTCGGCCCCCTCAGACCCTGCGCCCGGCCCCAGGGCCCTCGCGACACCCCAGGACTTTCTGAACCCAAAACACGCAGCACGGTCATCGGTGCTTTAAACATCAGTAGTTTATTGTGTCCTCGGGAGCTGAGCCTGCTCTCGCCCACTCAGGCGCTTGTAAGCTGTAAAGTGCGATGCACCCATCTGTCCTGATTCCCCCAAGTTGTAAATCAGGAGCCCGATTCACATCCAGGCTCGAGGCAGCTTTTAGGAGGCAGCCTCCTGATTTTCCAGAATTTCCAGTGCCCACATTTTAATACAGAAAGAGTGTTTTCAAAAGAATCAATATCTGAATTAGATTTGTCAACCCCGTCCATGAGGAACGTCCCAAACATCCCACTCAGGGCCGCAGGCAGGTGCTCGGTGCTCAGAGCAGACACGGCAGCGGGTGGGCCTGAGCTCTGCTGCTTGAGGTTCCAGCTGCCCCCCGCCCCCCCCCCCGGGGCCCTTCTCGGGGCAGGCGGGGTCACGGCCAGGAGAGCAGCGCCCCCCCAGGCTGCCCCGGGCCTCCAGCACCCTGCCGCACGCACACCCGGTGCCCCCTGCTCCGTGAGGGCACAGCCCGTGGTGTCCTCCCTGAGCCCAGGGGGAGCCCCCAGGGGCCTGGGCTGGAGGCAGGGGCTTCGCTGGGTCGGCAGCAAGCCTGCTGTGTCGGGGCCTCGGCACTCCTGCCCGGCGCCCCGTGCGGGACCCGCACCCGTCTGACACCCTCGCACCCAGGGCCGGTCGCTGGGGGCTGCCCCGAGGCCGCTTCCCCACAGGGCCTCTCGACTGACGCCCCATGGGATGTCGGCCACACACGCACAGGGCCACGGCCCAGGCGGAGCCTGCCTGGCCCCGGATGTGGCGGCGCCCTCCCTGCCCGGCCTGCTGCTGGCGCTCTGGGGAGGGCTGGGCACAGTCTCACAGTGGCTCACAGCATCCACCTGCCGGCCCCGAGCGCCTGCGGTGCCTCCAGGGTGCGGGGGACAGGGACACGGGTGGCGTCCACCAGGGAAAGCACCCACAGCCAGGGAAACCCACTGTGCGGCGTCTCCGCTGCACGCCCGGGGCTGCAGGCGACTCCCTGGAAGCGGTTCCCTGTAGACGGTCTCCTGCTCGTTCACGTCTCGGAGCTGTGATGCTTCAGAGCTGGAGGGAGCCCCCCCGGACGGCCCAGGCCCTCCCCGGGGGCCGCCCGGCGGCGGCGGGCGTTACAGTCGGAGCAGACGCGCCTCGCGAGCGGCTCCGCGGCCTCATCCATCATGCTACGCTCGGTTACCTCGTCATCGTGTTCCGTTCTGCTTCCCCAGCCCGAAAACACGGAAGGTGGCGGGCTGGCGGCGCCCGGGAGCCGCGGTGATGAGCGCGGCTGTAATTTGTTTATCTGTCTCGAGATTATGCGGGTGGAAATCCACAATTTCCTGCTGCCTTTGTAAATTATGGCGCGTGTCTGATGAATGTCCCACCTCGCGGGGCCGCGGCGCGTGAAGGATGGGAGGGGCTCGGGAGGGGCTCGGGAGGGGCGCGCAGCCGGCGCCGAAGGTTACGTTTTTATACTTTCTGGCAGGCGACCGTGCTGGAAAGTAAATCTGACCTTAAGCTTCCTGCTGCATTAAAGATAATTCAGTTCTAACTTTATGGTCTCGGTGCTTCAGCTGCGGATGTGAAAATCCAGCCCAGTCGGAGCACCTGCCAGGAACAGACGGTTCCCGGTCGCCCCAACACGCGGGCACCTGCCGGTGGCTGAGGCGCCGGAGGAAGGGCAGCCGGTGCGCAGTGTTAATTAACACGCGGGGAGCGGGACTCGGCATCTGCTCGCCTCCGAACACGGATCTGGGCTAATAGAACCGCTGGGCCCACGAGACGAGGGTGCGGGGCCCCGACCCGACCCCCCTCCAGAAGCAGGAAGAGCCAGGGGCTAGGGGGATGCCGGGGCTTCCAGAAGGCTCTGCCTTCCAGCCGGCCAGAGGCCTCCGGGAGGCAGGGGGCGTGGGGCTCGTGCCCTCCCCCCCAGGAAGCCCCTCCATCCCCACCTTCCACACGGTTCTGTTTGCTTCCCCAGTCTGAGAGCGAGGAGAAGGTTGTCACCTACGACCACATCGGGCCCAACGTCTGCATGGGAGACCACAAGGTGATGTGCCCTCCCTGGGCCCCGGTGGGCAGCGGAGGGGGGGCCTGGACCGGGCCGGGGACTGCCCGGAGGAGGAGGGCTGGACCCCGGGGGTGGGGGGTGGGGGGGCAGTGGGGTGAGGGGGGCTGGACCGGGAGGTGGGGGTGGAGGGACGGCAGTGGGGGCGGGACAGGGGTGGGGTTGGACGTGGGAGGTGGGGGGCCAGCCAGGCGGGCTCCAGGGCACAGGCCGCCTGGTCTATTTTCACTTGGTTGCAGTGAAATACAAGGAGGGGGGAGGCAAACACAGAAAGGCCTAGTCCCCGTGGAACAAAGTAGAGAACTTCACTATTTATGACAAGACACAGACTCCAGCAGCGGTTTCCAGGGCCCTCTTTCTCGTGTGCCCTTGGGACCCACGGTGGCTCCTGGTGGCCCTGCGCCTGAGCGTCCCCCACCCCGGGGCCCCCACTGTCGCCCGGGCGGTGCTACTCGCGTCTTACCTTCCGCCGGACCGACGGGGCACCCGCGTTGTCCCGTGTTCAGGGCACCGTCGCCGCGGGAGCGGACCCAGGAGGGCACCCGGTGCCCCGCGTCCGCAGGGCCTTGTGGGCAGCCGCGCCCCCTGTACCTGGAGGCCGCGCCCTTCCCTCTCGGCCCCAGCGGGAGGCCATGTGACCGGGTCGGAGCGGGGTCGGGTCGGGTCCGGGGCTCAGCCGGGCTCCTGACGCCCTTCTTCTCCCGCCGCAGCCCGTGTTCCTGGCGTTCCGCATCGCGCCCGGGGCAGGTAAACCTCACGCCCATGTGCACAAGTGTTGTGTCGTGCAGTGACGTGTGGTAAATATGACTCCTTCCTCCACCTTTTCTCAGCTTTTCCTGGTGTGTTTGTTCCTTTAACGAGTGACCAATTCCACGGCAGGGAAGCGATGGCAGCGACACCAGAGGGCCCTTCGCGAGACCTCCCTGTAGCGCGAGGAGCAGGTGACGTCCCGTCCATTGAGATACGTCCTCCTACAGCTGCATCGACAACCCGCCCGAGCGCCACCCGCTAGACGGCCGGCCCCACACTTCGCTTCAGCCTCCGGATGTTCCGGAAAAGCCTCACATACCTCACTGTCTTGTCTGTTCGTGTGACATTAAGTAGAAATATTGGGTTTTTGTAATAAGTCACCGTCCTGTTGCCAAAACTCTATAGACAGGAGAGGGAGTCTGTATCTGAGACTTCAGAGTTTCAATTTTTAATCATTGTCAGCGTGGGAAGAGCTTCTCCGGCGTGGAAGCCCCCCGGGGCCACGTCCCCTCTGCCAGCTGGAGGTGCGCCCGGGCGAGGCGGTGGGCGGTGTGGCCGCTGGAGGAGAGCCGGGGCCCGTCTCCGCCTCCGGCGGCTGCCCTGCCGTGTTATTTACTCCCCTGCCGTGTTACATGGTTTTTGAATCACACTGCAGCTGCTTTTCCATTTTTATATATATAAATATATATAAATATATACTTTTTAAAGATAATTTATAAATCTTACCAAAACTTATGCTAAATATACTTTCCAGGATGAATGCTTGAGAGGGTCCTGTCCGCAGGTAGAGACGGAGTCTAGCAGTTGAGGCACGTGAACCTGTCTGACCGCGCGCCCCAGCGGGGCCGTCCGGGGGACGCTGACCACAGCACATCTACACTTGCAGATTCTTACTCCTATGCCTTTTTTTCTGTGTAATATTAAGAACTGAATGTGAAGTTTGTAGCTAGCTCGGGTGTACCTTTTAAGAATTTTGTAAACCGTTTCGTCTGTCTTTTGTTACTGTTCTATGGTGCCAAGTACTCTACGTAAACAATAATATCATGGGAGAAACAAAACTAGCCTAGTCTGCTTCAGATAGAACCTGCTTCTAACATGGGCTGTACATAACCCCATTAAGACAAACAAAACTGTAAGTTTCCCGGGCTGCGCAGCGCAGCCAGCCTAGTAGTAGCCTCGCCGCGACGTCTCCCCTAGCACGAAGGACAGCATTAAAAGGTCATTGCAGAGCCTGTGGATGAAACACAACGTATGTTTTATTGATCTGCTTCAGAACACTACAGAATTCCTGGACTGGGTGAAGGCCTTAGACGCTTGTTTTTAGGTAAATCACTACCACTGAAGCGCTGGGGTGTCCGCTTGCCGAATCCGTTCCTGACGGTGCCATCGGGGTCTGTTCGGCGTCAGTGCTGTGGCCGCTGCTCTGTCCCCGTGCCCCGCGGCAGTCCGGCCCCACGCGCTTCTGTGGAACGGGGTATCGGCCGTGGGTCGCTGTGGAGGCCTCTAGAAATGACCGCTCCGGTTCCTAAGCAATAAAATTGATCATGGTGAAAACAGTCCTGCGTCCGCTTTGTTTCTCTGCCTTCCCTGCCCCATCGCCTTTGAGATGCTAAGCGGCGGGCGGGCGCTCCTTTGTGGGCTGCTAACTGGAGACCGGGCTCACCGAGAGGAGATCCCGAGAGGAGATCCCCGAGGTCGTCCTCAGGCGCGGCTACACCAAACCAAGCCCTTAGTTAAGTGCAGGAAAATAATCTTTCGGATTTTTTTTTTTTTTACCGTACCGGTAACTAACGGGAATTACCCCGCAGCATTTAAAAACGAGATCATAAAAATTCTCTGCTGTCCTCGAGACTTTAAAACTGGAAATTCCTTTGCTCTCAACGTGAGCAGGGAAAGCAGTTCACTCAGACATAAAACAGGTTTCCATGTTGCTCCATTAAAAAGACCGGCCAGTGGTTCAAAAAAAAACGTCTGTTTTTTAAAACTGATGGTGCAGCCACGAGGCATAGAACCAATCACCAGCCTTTTCCGTTTCTCTAACATTTTCAAAAATGCCTTCCAGGAGAAACCTTACGGTTTCTGTAAGCTCCGCAGTTCTGCTCCGGAGGATGCCACCACGTGGAGCGCCGGCCCGAGGTCTTCCCCCAGCCGGACCTGCGGCGGGGCCTGCCGGTGAGCTCCCTGCGCCCCGTGCGGGGTCCCTGCGCCCCCATCGCACTCCCTGCGCCCCGACCGCGGCCCCGCGCCCTCACCGCGCTCCCTGCGTCCCCGTCGCGCTCCCTGCGCCCCGACCGGGATCCCTGCGCCCCGACCCGGGTCCCGTCCCCCCGCGGAGCCGTCCGGGCCTCACCGGGGAGGAGGGGGTGCGAGCGGAGCCTCGGAGGGCGCGCGGTTCCTTCGGGTTTGCCTTTGCGCCCGGACGAGTCAAACGACCATTTCTAGCGAGGAGGCTGCGGCCGCCTGTGCCGCGGGCGCTGCAGGGTCCGGGAGCTGCGGGCCGCGGGCGGAGCCGCAGCCTGGGACTCGCCCGTCGCCCGCCCCGGTCCCCGCACGCGGCGCGGCGGTGCTCACCTGCGCGGGCCCCCGCCGCGGAGAGGCCGCAGCCCGGGAGGGCGCCGCACCTGCCCACCGGCCCACCTGCCGCGCGCCGCGTCTCCGTCCGGTCCCGTCCCGCTGCGCTGGGCGCTCGCTGGCGTCGCGGCTCCTCGGGCTCCCGGGCGGCGAGGGGTCTGGGTCTCGGGGCGGCCCCGCCGTCCCCTCCCGCCTGGAGCCGCCGCCGCCGGGGCTGCGGACCCGCGGGGCCCGGGACTGGGGGGACGGGGTCCGCGAAGGAAACACACGGGCGCAGCCTCGGAGCCGCGGCTCCCGGGACGTGTTAAATAATTTATTGGTCATACAAAGAGGCTGCGCCCGAGCCCGCGCCGCCGCCTTAGAACTTATCCTGTAAAAATATATCTACACCCGGCGGCGGCGGCGAGGGGCGCCGGCCCGGCCCGGCCCGACCCGACCCGCTCGGCCCCGCCGGGTCACAAGGCGTCCCCCGCGCCGCCGCACGGGCTGACCAGCGCCAAGTTCGCGGGTTTGTGTTTCTTGAGCAGCCGCGTGATCTTCTCGTCGTCCGAGTTGGGGTCCAGGGGCCGGTTGTACTCGTCGTCGTCGTCCGCGTCCGAGCCGCCCCCCTTCAGCTTCTCGGCGTCCGAGTCCTGCTTCTTCTTGGCCGACGCCATCTCCGCCGCGTGCCGCTTGCGCCACTTGGTCCTGCGGTTCTGGAACCACACCTGGGGGGCCGGGCGGTCAGCGGCCGAGGGCGCGCGGGGGCCGCGGACGCGCACCCACCGACCTCGAGCCCGCGGGACGCGCACCCACCCGCCGCCCGCCCCGTTCGCCGCACGCGGGCCGCGCTCACCTTGACCTGGCTCTCGGTCATGCCCAGCGAGTAGGCGAGGCGCGCGCGCTCGGGGCCCGCCAGGTACTTGGTCTGCTCGAAGGTCTTCTCCAGCGCGAAGATCTGCTGGCCCGAGAAGGTGGGCCGCGAGTGCTTCTTCTTGCCGTCCTTGTCCAGGGCGCCGCCGGCCTGGGCTGCAAGGGCGCGCGGGTGAGCGCGGCGGCCCGCCCCGCCCCCCCGGCCCGCCCGGCCCCGCCCCCGCCCGCCCGCCCGCCCGCCCGCGCGCGCCCTACCCGGGCCGGCCAGCCGCGGGTCCCTCCAGGGCGAGCCCTGCACCACGCCGGGCCAGAAGATGGGCGGGCGCCCGGGCAGCTCGGCCAGCGGCTTGGGGTAGCCGCGCGCCACGGCCGCGGGCCCGAAGTACACGCCGGCCGACGAGGCGAGCCCGCCGAGGCGGGGCAGGCCGCCCAGGAGCCCGCCGCCCGCCGCCCCCACCGGCCGCCCCAGGATGTCGCTGATGCCGTGCGGGGTGCCGAGGGGCAGCTGCGCGCCCAGCCCGCCGAGCGCGGGCGCCTTGAAGCCGGCGGGGCCGAGCTGCGCGTAGGGGAACAGCGCGCTCTTCATCTCGGCCATGTCGTGCAGCGCGGCCAGCGGGGCGCTGCTCAGCACGAAGGCGCCCGGCCGGTTAGCGTCCATGGGCGCCGCCGCCGCCGGCCCGGGGGCGCATCCGGACCCGCCGCCGCCGCCCCGCGCCCCGCCCGCCCGCCCGCCCGGGAGTTTGCGCGCGGCCCGCGGCGCGCTCGGGGCGCGGGCGCCGACGGCCCGGGAGGCGCGAGGCTGGGCGGCGGCTCGGGCGGGGCGCGGGGCGGGGCGCGGGGCGGGCGCGGGCGGCGGCGGCGGCGGCGGCGGCGGCAGCTCCGGCCGATCCGAGCGGGGCGCGGGCCGGGGCGCTGATAACCGCGGGGCCCCCCGCGCGGCGCGCGCTGATTGGCTGCGGACGCCCGCGGCCCATTGGCCAGCGCCCGCGCCCGCCCCCGCCGCCCCCGCGGCCCGCACTCCATGAAGGGCCCATTAGCGCGGCAGGTGCCTCCGCGGCTGTAAATTCGGCCCCTGATTTATCTCCCGCGGGACCAAATAAATCCCGCCGATGGGACTTTAGTCAGGCCAAGGCTTCAACGGGGAATCAGGGGAAGTACGGCGGCGTGTTGTGGCGCCCGGGGCCTCCCCGCGAGCCAGCGCTGGCGCCGGGCGCCTGCGGACCCCGCGGCCGCTCCCCGGGGGCGCGTCGCCAAGGCCTCGGCGCGGGCACCGCTCGCCGCCGGCGGGGCCGACACCCTCGCGCCCTCCCCCGGGCCTGCCGCGGGGCGCCCGCCACGACCGCCCGGCCTCGCGCCGCGCCCCGGGGCTCGGGGGCGCGGACCTCGGCACCGGCCCGGCTCCACGCGGGGACCCAGCGCGCGCTCGCCCGGGCGCTTCGCGGCGCCGCTTTCGTTGTGCGGCGTCGGCGAGGTCCCCGCGGCAGATCGGAGCCCGGAGGAGGCCGCGCAACGCGGGGGCGGGGGCGGGGGGGCGGGTCGGGCTCCCCGCTCCCCTCCGGGCGCGCAGCGCAGCCCCGCGCCCACGCCCGCCGCGCCCTCGGGCTCCCGCCGACACCTGCCCCGCGTCCCCGCACCGCGCGCCTGTGCGCCCCGGGAGCGGGCGGGGGACGCTCTCCCGCAGGACCCGGGCCCCGGGCGCGGCCGAGCGGAGCCGGGCGGGCGGGGCGCGGGGGAAGCTGCGCAGGACGTGGGGCCCCAGCCGCCCGCCCGCCCCGCGCCCCCGGGTCCCGGACGTCCCCCGGCCCCGCTGGGCTCCCGCCCGGACGCCCCGGGTCGCGATGCGGCCGCGCGTCTCCCGGAGCCAGTGGGCGGGGAGGGGGGAGGCGTGGGCGTCCGGCTTCTCCCGGCTCCCTCCCCCTCGCTCCCTCCCCGGCCCCCTCTCCCCCTTCCCCGCGCCCGCCCCCCGGCTCCCGGCCCCCTCCCCTCCTCTCCCCGGGCTCCCGCAGCAGGGCTCCCCCCGCTCATCCCCCCGCGCTCCCCGCCGCGCCCCCTGCAGCGCCGCCCCCTCGGGGCAGGTCCCCAGCGGCCGGACCCCGCCTGCGGAGCCGAGGTCGGACGGTGCCACCTCCTGGCCTGGGAGGAAACGTCCTGCGGAGGCGGCGGCTCCTGCGCGCAAACCTGCGCGTCGTCGGAGACGGGGAGCGCGCTGGGCCCCGAGCCGCGAGCATCGGGCGCCCAAGGACCGCTGGGCCGCGGAGCCGGGACCCCGAGCTTCGGCAAGTGCCGCGGGAGGGGGCGGCGGGGGGCGGGGACGCTGCGCCCTCGGGGGCCCGCGGGGGCAGGGGCGGGGCGGCGGGGGGGCGCCGGGGCCCGGCGTGGTCCAGCCCTCGCCCCTCCCGGAGGAGGCGCCGCGGCCCATCCAGGGATCGCGCGCCCGCGGGTCCCGGAGCCACCGCAGGTCGGGGACACGGAGGGGCCGCCCCGGGCCGACGGGAGGGGGAGCGCGGCGGGGCGGGCGGGGCAGGGGCGAGGAGGAGGCTAGGGGCTCCCTCCCCCCGCCCCTCCGCCCCCTGCCCTGCTGTGCAGCCCCCGAACAGCCAAGGCCCTGCGCGGGCGGCATCTGCGGGGATGCTCGGGACCCTGCCCAGCCCGGCGGGGACGCTCGGTGCCCAGGTGCTCCGGGGGCTGGCGAGTGCCGCGGGGTGGGGGCCCCGTGTCCGGGCCGCGGAGGGGCTCTGTGCTCCCCCAGGTAGGCACCACCCAGGCTCCTGAGCCAAGGGCATCTTGGGGGGCGGCAGGAGGAGGCCGGCAAGGCCCTGGGAGGCAGGTGCCGCGGTGGTGGGGGGCCCGTTGGAGGAGGCCGGGAGGTGTGCTCAGGAAGGGGGGCGCTGGGCGCAGGCAGGGGTGCTGGGAAGCCCGGCCCACTCCTTCCTGGCCAACGGGGAAGGGGAGGCGCTCCCGTAGGGGCAGAGCCTGAAGCTCCCCCGAAGCCCAGGGTCCACGCCTCCCGCTGCACCCCTGCCGCGCCCCAGCTCCCCTCTCTCTGTTTGTACTGGGCTGACCCAAGGGCTCCCCACTCCTGCCCCGGCTTCACCTCCCTCCTCCTCAGGTGCAGCCCCTGTTGGAGTCAGGGCCTGCTGCGGGGTCTGCACGCTCACGGGCTCCCGGGCTGTGACATTTGAGCTGCCCGCACGTTCTCCGCCCTGCGGACACAGGTCCACAGCCCCGGTGCTTGTGGGGTGCCCACGTGTTCCCTGCTGACACTCGGCCACTCACACTCCCTCCCTCCGCCTCGTGAAAGCCTCTCCAGAGGGCAGCACCCCCTCGGCCAGCTGCCCCGGCCCACACTCGGCTCCCTGATCTCTGCCCCCCGGGTGGCCGCCGGGGTGGCCGCTGCAGGTGCCTGTCTTCCTCCTCTGCTTCCCCAGACCCACGCTCTCCGCAAGACACCCCATGGGCACCAACCTGCCAGGCACGTGGCCATAAGCACTTGAGCCACAGAGAGACCCCGAAGAGGCAGCTCAGAGCCCAGGGTCCCAGGGCAGGGGGACCCCGTGGAAACCTGAGCCCTGGCACCACCTTGCCGTCCCGTCCCACTTCTGAGAGGCTCTGAGATCTGTAGCCACCCGTCCCCTGCAGCCACATCCAAGGCAGCGGCCCCAGCCTGGCGGGCGGGACCCAAGCCCCCAGGGATGGTCTGTGCTGGGAGTCACCCCCCAGGGCCCCGTGGACGGGGGTCCGGGCGAGGGGAGCCCTGCCGGGCCACCTGGCTCAGAGTCGCAGGAGGCCCCCCCCAGGAGGGCGGCCGCACAGCGGGACAGCAGAGGCCAGTCCTCGGGGATCGTCACACAGGACAGCTCAGAAGCCATCCTCTGGGGTCCCGAGAACCGTGTCTCCTTCAGGAAAGGACAAAGGGAAGTGGCCGTAAATCACGGCTCAGGCTCATTCCCCCGGGGCTGCGCGGGCCCCAGATGTGCAATCGCGGGTAATGAGCTCTCTCCCGGGGGCTGCTGGGGGGTCCTGACTGCGTGCCAAACGCGCTAATTGAGCACCGAGTAAAAGATTTGTGTTAGGGCCTCGCTCCGCGGCCGCCGTCGCCGTGCTCCCAGGATGGGACGGGACCAGCCTGGCCTGGCGGAGGCTTCCGGAAGGGCTCTTGGCTGCACTCCAGGCCAGGTCCCAGCCCCCCTCCGCGTGGGCATCGTGGCGGGCGAGGGTCTGGCTGTGCCAGGACGGGGGCCGGGCACCTTCCACGGGCCGCTCGGGGCCAGCAGGCCTTGGCCGCGGGGAGGGGCCACCCCTGCCCCCCTCGGCTCTGGCCTGGGCTGCCTTGTCCACCCATCCTGGGCCCTTACGAGGCGTCTGTCACCCGTCGTGGGAGGCGGGTCCCCTCGTGGGTTACAGGGTGGCCGGGGCCCTCCTGCTAAGGGCTGGCCCACCGACGCGCCTGGGGGCTGGGGGCTGCTTCCCGGAACCCGGCCTGGAGACAGCTGGAGGCCCGGGGCCGGGGAGGGGGGCAGGAGCTCAGGGTCCAGCCCAGGGAGTCGGAAGGAAGGTCTGTGACAAGTCCTAAGACCTGGGGGTGGCCTCAGGCCAGAGTGCTGGGCCCCGTCCCGCTCTCCCAGCGAGGGGTGCGGGGGCCTGGGTCTGAGAATGGCCTGGTGTTGGGGGCCCCTCCCCGGCCCTCGGGGTCTCGGGCCCATCCTGCAGCCCGTGCCGGGCACCCTGCTACGCCCATCGCTGCGGGAGACTCCGGGACGTCCCGGGGGGAGCAGGCAGGGATCTGGGGACTCTCAGCTGCCCAGACCCGGGCAGGGACCATGACATGAAGACGTCACCAGAGGAGGCTTGGCCCCCCCCGCCCACGCACGCCAGCTGCCTCCTCGCCCCATGGAGAGTGTGGTGCCCCTGGGTGGCAGGTCCCCACCAGGCTCTGCGTGTGACACACCTGCCCTCCACGGCGGGCCTGGCAGGCCCTGGGGCAGGTGCTGCCCACGGCGGTCCTTGGGAACGGGTGAGACCAGCAGAACCCAGACGGGAGGGCCGCGCGCAGGGCAGGGAAGGGCGGGTGGGTCCCGGTGGACCGTGGACGGTGCCATCGGGGGACACAGGCAGCCCGGGCACCTGTGCCAGGAGGCCACACGGGGAGGAGGTGCTGGGGTTGGGCTTCTGTTACCTCTTCCGTGAAATGACAGTGGGCCGAGCCCGCCCGCCAGGGAGACGGTCCGTGGTGTCGCCAGTGTGAGCAGCTGGGGCCGGGGGCCCAGCGGAGGGGCCTTGGTGGCGGCGTCACCTGCTGTCACAGCAGCCACCCCTGTGGCCCCATGTCCTCTCTACCCGCGGTCCCTGAGGTTCTTTCTGCTTGTCATCCTTGCACCTCCTCCTCCCCCCTGGGTGCGGGGAGGACAGGCCAGACCGTCTCCCCGAAAGACCCAGAGGTGCGGGTGCAGGGCCGGCGTGTCCCTGCCCGCCGTGTGGTTTGCACGGGACACACGGACACGGGAGTCAGACCTGTGGGGTTTGTGGCCTGGGCGCTGGAGCAAAGCGAACCCCCGGGTGGCCGTGAACTCCCGGTCACCCTCCCGCGTGGGGCGCGAGGAATGGGAGCGGGATAAACGGGGACTTCCGGGGAACAGAGACGGGCTCGCGGCAGGTGACGCGCCCGCTCAGGAGGGAGGACGCCCGCGGGGCCGGGCGGGGGGGCCCCCACGTGGCGCCACCTGGGAAACTGCACGTCTCATTTCAGGAAACAAATTGTTGTTTCATCTTTAAGGCCATGAACGAGGAGCAGAGAAGGGGCCCGGGTCCCACCTGCCCCCGGGGACCGAGCGGAGGATCAGGTCCTTCGCGATCCTGGGAGAGTAACACGACCCACAAAGCAGCAAAGGGCTCCTCGGCGGCGCGCGTTGCCCGGGGTCGCGTCTCCTGCCTCAGTCTGCACCTCAGGGAACCGCCCGGAGGTTTGGGGCAGTGGGTGCTCCAGGACAGAAGGCGCAGCCGCCTTCCTGACGTGGGTGCGCTCGCGGGGAGTGTCCTGGTCGCGTCCTGACAAGCTCCCATGCGCTGGCGTCGCCCCCACGCACCCGGAGCGTCCGCCCCACGAGGCTCGGCCACCCCCAGCGTCCTTCACTCCCGTGTGGCCCCATCGTGCGGCCCCTCAACACCCTCCGAGTCCGACCGAGGCCGGGGGGCCGTGCTCCTGGGGACACGGGGGGCGGGGGGGCACCGCCGTTATTCTCGCGATTCCAGGGGGGATGCCCCGAGAGGGATGAGGCCTGTGAGCGGGGCCGGGGGTCAGCGTGGGGCAGCGCCCGTGGTCGGCTGGCGCGGAGGGTGCTCGGCGGGTCAGTCCGTGGGTGAGAAGGGCCGGGGCAGGGCCCCCGGAGCCAGCCCGGGAGGGGGCCTCTGGGGGGAGGCGGGCAGGCCGGGCGCTGTGCTCCCCTCGGAGGCCGAGGCCGGCGGGTCATGGTCAGCGCCCCCGACGGTGCAGCCGCCCCGGCCGCCTGGGCAGCCGCATGTGGTCAGCGAGCCGCGGACGGGGGTCACTGCCACGAGCTGGAGCCAGGAGACCCTCGGATCCACTGTCCCCGCCCAAGGGCACCAGCCCAGGGAGCGGCCCCAGGGTGGCCCCACGGGGCGCCCCACGCCTGGACACGTGCCCCTGGCACAGCCCAAGGGGCCTTGCACACCCAAGGCCCCCAGCTGGGCCACGTCCCTGTCGCCTGGTGACATCGAGAGCCGCCCTCGCTGCCCCACAGACTGTGCCAAGGTGTGGGGATCACAGCCCCGTCCCTCGGAGACGGGAGCTCCCCTCCGCCCGCGTTCCTGGGGCGCCCACGTGGCGCGTCGGGGTCAGCGAGGGACCCGGGCTCTCCAGCGGGAGCAGGGCACCCCGCCCCCCGCCCCTGAGCCTGTGGTTTGGCAGCAGAGCCCCAGGCCCCTGCCCCGGGCTCGGGGAGGAGGGCAGGTGGGGGCGCCCGGAGCCGGGGAAGGAGCCAGTGGCGCCTGGTCCTGCAGCCCGGAGCCAGCGGCCTCCTGCCCCCGCCCTGGCCGGGACCTGGCCTGGGGGGCCCCACGTGGGCTTGCGGGACCTTCAGGGCCTGTCGCCCAGCGTCCCGGGCACACGTGGCTGCGTGGGCCGTGCCGGGCTGGGGGGCTGGTGAACGCTGTGCCGCCGTGTGAGTGTCCCCAGCCACCTGCCGTGTCCCCAGCCCGGAGAACGGGGCCAGCACGGGGGCGCCCCACCCCGGGGCCCCAGCCAGGGCAGCCGCCTCGGCCTGATTAGCCGACACCATCTCCTGCCTCTTGTCACAAAGAATTAAAATCTATAATAAGAAAAGCTCGCAGCGCCCCTGTCATTTGGCCCATCAGCGCCTTCCCGGCCCTCAGCCAAGCGCCGGGGCATCCGTCTCGTCATCTCCCTCCGGCCTCAATGAATTGTGATAAAAATGTCAAACAATTAGATTACGCGGCCAGGAGCGCGGCGTGATTGAGTGGCGAGGCAGGGCGCGTCCCCTGAATCACCCTGACGCCGCCGGTAAATCCCCCGCCCCCACCTGTGCACGGGCAGCAGGTCTCGGCAGCACCAGGCGGGAAACTGAGGCCCAGCCTGCTGGACGGTGGCGGCGGGAGGGACGAGGGAGGGAGGTGGAGCCCACAGTCCCCGGGGCCCAAACCCCAGGAGGCAGGTCAGAGGTGCTCCCGGGGCCTGCCCGTCCCCACAGGCTGCTTCACCTGGGAGGCCACCCCAGGGGGCGGGGGTGGGGGCAGGGAGTGGGGGGCAGGGGCGGGGTGCAGGCAGCGGGATGCAGGGTGCCGGGGGCGGGGTGCAGGTGTGGGTGGCTGGGGGTGGGGTGGGGTGCGGGCCCTGTGCACCCGCCCTGGCCGCGAGCGGGGTGGGCCTGCCCGGCCCCCGAGCCGCGCCGCCGGCTTCCTCCCGTTTCAGGGTGAGGACGTGTTGAAATTGATTTCTGTTGGAAATGGGATAATTAAACTGGTTGTTTCTGTCTCCATCATCGTCATAATAAAATGAGAGGACAGCGGGGTGCGCACGGCGCGGAGTAATATTGTCCGTCCTAATGCGAGGGAGCGTTAATTGAATACGAATGGCCTTCCCTGAAGTCGCTCGGTTATATTTCAGAGATATGGGATAATGATGCCACTTCATCATTTTTACAAGATATAAAATTACTGGCTCCTCTGGGAAGATCATTAAGGAAAACAATTGTTCACAGCAATTGAAAATAGAGTTTTAATTATTTAATATAGAAATTAAACTATTGGAGACCGGGGCTGGATGGCGGGACTTGATAGAAATTCATACACAAGCACCTGTGAACGCTTTAGCTTTATTGATGCGCCTGATTCCTTAACCTGGATCCACCGGGGAGGCCGGCTTCGGCCGACGCCGAATTCGCTGGAGGAGGGCCCGGCGCCCGCCAGACCCGCACTCGCTCCCCGGGCGCACCTGCGGCGGCGGCGACGCGGGCACGGACCCAGGGTGGTGGGTGACGCTCTTCCACGGGGATGGAGTGAGGCCCCACCGTGACGTACTGAGCTGGGAAACCGCCGCGCAGGTCACACGGAGGGCGACCCCGCTGGCCTGCTCGAGCCCACAGGACCCGGGCCCCGCTGATCCGCCCGGAGGCCCTCGCGCCAGCGTCCGCCGCGCGGCCGAGATGCTGCCCACGAGAATTGTGATTCAAGCGTGTGGCAGCGGGAGCGCGGGGGGCGCTGGGTGGCCCCGCGGGAGAGGCCGCCGCGCGGGGAGGGCCGCAGGCACAGGGCCATCCAAACGCTGACCCAGGGCGTGGCTTGACATTTTTCTCCTTTTTTAATGCTCCAACTTTCCTACAATAAAATATATTGTCTTAAAAAAAAAGTCCTTGTTTTAAAAATGCGGAAGTCACGGGGCGCCTGGGTGGCTCGGTGGGTTGAGCGTGGGACTCGGTTTCGGCTCAGGTCGTTATCTTGGGGTTGTGAGATCGAGCCCCACGGTGGCCCCAGGCTCGGCGGAGACTTCTGCGGGGGACTCTCTCCCTCTGCCCCCACCCCCGCCTCTGTAGAATACATAAATACGTCTTTTTAAAAAAATGGAAATCACTATTTTCAAGATATGAATTAAAACAGATGGGGGACGCCTGGGGGGCTCAGCGGCTGAGCCCCTGCCTCTGGCGTAGGGCGTGACCCCGGGGTCCCGGGATCGAGTCCCGCATCGGGCTCCCTGCGTGGAGCCTGCTTCTCCCTCTGCCTGTGTCTCTGCCTCTCTCTCTCTCTGTGTCTCTCATGAAATAAAATCTTTAAAAAAAATTAAAACAGATGTAACTTTTAAAATGGTGACTGCCAAGCAAGCCCGGAGCACGTTGGTGCTTCCAGTCGTTGCAAGGGAGGGGCCCGGCCGGCCGGGGCCTGGACACGCGGCCTGGGAGCGGGGCGAGGTCAGGCCCGTCCGGGCCCCGAGGCCAGGGCTGCCCTTCCCCTAGGACAGGACGGGCTCCCGAGTGAGGGGCTCAGGGCCGCCCGGCCCCCTGCAGCCCCAGGGCCCCGGCGCGGGCATCGCGGGGATCCGGTCACCTCCTCCGAGGGCTGCCCACCATTCCAATTACATTCCGTCTCTGATCACCAATAAATTCCAAGCGATCCTTTCTCTCCTTCCAGTTTTTAGGGTTACATAAATTCCACCCGTGCAATTTTTTCATGCGTGAATATATTACGGGATGCCACTTCTGTTACAGGAGCTAATTGATAATGTGATTTGTCATGTTGCTGGGGCATAACTCAGAAAGTTATTTCAAAGCCTCCGATACGCGGACGAGCACTCACGTTTCATATTTCTCACACGCGTAGACACGGCATAAGGTAAAAAATGTGAGGCTGCACAGATGAAATATCTCCAGAGGCTTTTATTCTTGTTGTTTGGGTGGGTGCCAACATCTTTCTAGAAGGAAGCTCATATATCCACGGCTGCCCTGATTTGAATTTATTCCTTGATCATTAGTTAGCTCTTTTATTTTTTTTTTAACTGGAAGAAGTATGTGTATGTTTGACAAAAGGGAAAAAAATTAAACAAAAAGAAGGGAATCGCCGCCTTTCGATGTTATCAGACATGAGCTGTTTTTAAAGTTCTCATGTTGAACTGACCGTAGATTTGCAAGGAGTCGCGGAGACAGTCGGGGCGGCGCGGCCCTCGCGCAGCTTCCCAGCGGGGCACCCGGCCCGGAAGACTGCGGCCGAGCTACGTTCCGCCCGGTGCCCAGAGCGTGTGCACCTGCGCACGGACCCTGCCCGCCCGGGCCCCGCGCCCCCCGCGCCCCCCGCGCCGCCGCCGTGTTCTCCCTCCCTGTGCTCTCGTCATCCTGAGAATGAGTCGGACGCGACCCATGACGCGACCCATGCGGTGCGTGACCCGGCCGGTAGCGCCCCGGAGGCCGTCAGGGGTCGGCGGCTCGCTGCCTGTCCTTGGGGACCCCACGGGCACACGCGCCAGGCCCTGCTCGGCCACTCCCGGGGAAGGACACTGGCCTGTGTCTAGTGCTCACGCTGGTGGGACAGACCACGCGCCAACGGAGCCCGGAGCCCCGCTTCTCTGGGTGCAGCCTGGGGCGCGGGGCCGGGCGCAAGCTGGGCACACGCCAAGGTCAGAGGACGCAGCCCAACGGCCGCCCAGAGGCTGCCTCGTCTCCGCCCCGTGGGTGACGTCGGGGCCCGGGCCGCCTCTTCCCCGCAGTGGGGTCAGCAGGTTGATGGGACGCTCCCGCCGTCCGGTGTCACGCTCTGTTCCTCACCACGGGGCTGAGCCCCCGCGCCGCCCAGGAGGCCCCCGTGCAGCCTGTCTGGCCCTGGGCAGGGGCTGAGCATGGGCTTGCCGCCCGCGTCCAGGACACGAGGCCAGGACACGCACGTCCACGCTCCTCACCGCGCCGGAGGAAGGAACCCGGGCGAGCAGGTCTCCCGACCGCTTAGCTCCAGGCCTCCCAGCCCAGGGCGACCGCAGTGCCTTGGCTGCCTCCGGCTCCCAGGGGTCCCCAGAGCTGGTGCTCGGAGGCCACGCGTGTCCAGGTGAGGCAGACAGAAAGCTGCGATCTGTGCTGGGGCCTGGAAGAGGCAGTGCCAGCGGCCCCCGGGCCGGGCTCCCCGTCCTGGCTGCTGCGCCCCCGGGGACCAGGACCCCCACCGCCCGTGGACTCTGACGGGCTCAGCTCCACCCAGAGAGACCTGGAGCCGGCTCTCCTCGTCCACGGCCACCAGCCCGGGGGATTCTGGGGACACGGGGTCCTAGCCGCTCCGTCCCCCGCCTCCACGTGGGCCAGGATGGCTGGGGGCCTGCGCAGGGCACTTGCTGGGCACCGGGGCCTCTGCTCTTCCCACGGCCACCTTGGCTCTGGCGGCCTGTCCAGCCCTGGGTCGGCGGCCTCTCCCGGGGCTGCCCTGGTCCACTGTGGTGCCCACGACCGTGGGGGAGGTGTTGCCGCTGCACGTCCCCCCTGTGGGCCTTGGACACCAGGGCTGCACGTCTCAGCCACCTCTGCCTCCAGCAGGTGCCCCTGACTCCCGGGGAGCTCTGGCTGCCTCTGGGGACCTGGCCTCACGGGCACATCCAAGGCCCCAGGGCTGGACTCCCTTCGCTCACGCGCTCATCCGGCGACGTCGGCTGAGTCCCACGCAGGACGGCGCTGCACCCGGGGCCCCAGGCCACACCACACACGGGGATGCAGACACTTGTCGTTTACTAAGGCGCTCACGCCAAATCCATGGTGTTCCTTGTCTGGGACCTGGGGGGCCCCCAGGGAGAGCCTCAGCCCAGGACCAGCCCTACCCCAAATACAGCCGCCCCCCACCACTGGGGCCCAAGGAAGGCACAGTGCCGGGGAGGGTTCTGGGGTCCTGGCAGCCATGGGGTCAGCGATGCACCCCCCCGACTCTCCTCCTCCACGAGGGTCCCCAGACCAGCCGGGGGAGGGGGTCCCGAGGAGGAAGCCCCTGAGCCGGCCAGACTCGGAGGGCCCTGGCCTGACCCCGAGCAGAACTGGGGCTCAGGGCGGGGCCACCGGAGGAGGGGAGCCGACGTCTAGGGAGGGCTGAGCGGTGGGTCCTCAGCGGCGGTGTCTGCGGGCCCTGGCCCCGGGGTCACCCGATGGCCAGGTGTGGCAGCCCGTACAGGACAGAGTTGAGGGTGACGGGGAGCCAAGCGGAGTCGCCGAGCTGCGGCCGGAGGTACAGAGGCTTGTCCCTGGAGGTCCACGCAGACTCATCTGAGGGAGAGTGGGACAGAGCTCGCGGCGGCCCGGCCCACGGGGGCACCCGGCGGACAAGGGGGCCTGCGGACGCAGCCCTGAACGTGGACACTGCCACCATCGGCTCCCGGGGACGCCGAGGGACACTGAGCCGGGGGGCCCACTCGCAGCACGGAGGGCCGGGCAGCCGGGCCCCCGCCAGCTCCAACCTCCTGCTGCCACCGCTGACTGTGTGGAGGCCTGCGCGACAATCATGGTTTTGTCCCTGCCTCCAGGGCACATCAGCACAGGACGGCAGCGAGCATGCGGGCGCCGCGGCTTCCCCTTCCTCCGTCCGCAGCGGCTGCACGGCCGGCTCCCCGGGGGCCTCCGCCCTCATGCACCTGTGGCAGGTGCCACCCCCAACGCGTTCACAGCCGTATCCGGGCCCCTGGACCCTGTCGCTCCTAAACCCTAAGCTCCTTCTGTGCTGCGCACCTAGAAGGCTCGTGCGTGCGCCCGCCCCGAGGGCTCCCGGGCTCCAGGCCCTGCCTCTCCCAGCTCCTAATGCCCGCGTGTTTTGCCCCAAGGGTCTGCGGTGCCAGCTCCCACGGGGGGCTGTGCTGTCCGTCGGCACCGCTGGCCCGGGGAGGGGCGCGGACGCGGTGGGCACCCCACCCTGCAGGCCGCGGGGACGCCGGCGGGGCTGAGGGACAGCCGCGTACCGTGGCCACTCACGTCACCAGCTCCCATCTTCTGAAGGACGCGCGCTGCTCTCCCGATCGGCTTCCCAAGCGCCAACAGATCTAGGAAGGCGACACCCCTCAGACTGGCCAGGGGCGCGGCCTGCGGGCTTCTGGGGGGCCCACAGGCTGGGGCCGTGCCCGGGATGCCCGCCACTCACTTTCCCACAGGACGCTGGCCCGCAGCGCGTTGTCCCGCAGGAGCGTCGGCCACTGGTTTGCCAGGATGCTCCTGACCCCCGCCAGACTCAGGAGCACGGCGGTCTCGATGGGGTCCTCCAAGCACAGCTGGGCCACGCTGCGGGGGACGGAGCTCCAGTGGGAAGGCCCGAGCCGCCCGCCCTCAGACCAAAGAGCACCGGGTAGTGGACGGAAGCTCTTCAGGTTCTCAAAGGAGTCAGAACACCCTCCCGTGCCCCACCCCCTGATGTCGTCCAATAAGAGGGCGACCCGGGGCACAGCCCAATCCCTCGGGGCCACTCCCAGCCTTGCGGGGGGAGCCGGGACGCCAAGCATCCATCATGAGACAGGCCCCTGCTCTGCCACCTTGGGAGCCCACACAGGCCTGGGGTGCACGAGACGTGGGGTGCTCTGAAGCCAGGGCACCCCCCCGGCAGCCAGCCCTCTGTCCCCTGGCCCAGTCCCAGCGGGCCTCGGGAGGACAGGCCGGCCTGTGCTCTGCTGCTGGAGCTGCCCTCCCCCTCCCACTGCACCCCCGCCCCCGGCTCTCCCAGGGAAGGGGTCGGGGGCGGATTCCGGGGCCCTGCCCGGGGGTGCAGGGACACTCTGGCCCCCACAGCCCCCGGAGCACACCCATCAGTCCTGGCCCCCCGGCACCCCCGGGAGTGGAGGCAGGCGGCCGGCCCAGGCCGGTGCAGGGGCCCAGGCACCTCTTGTTCTCGGAGCGCTCCGCCTGCCGCCGCACGCTCTCGTAGGACCGCGTCAGGTCCAGCAGGACCATCATCTGGCACTCTGCGGGGCACGGAGGGGCCTAGCAGCTGCACGCCCAGGACGGGCAGGCCAGTGCAGGCTGGGGGCGGCACCAGGGCGTGCGAGGATCGGGGAACGCAGCCCCATACTCGGACCTGACGTCCACAGACCCTTTCCCAAGACCCACTGACTGCACGAGCACTCGGGGACGTAATCTGCTTCAGGAACTCCCCGCCCTTCGCCGTCTCCTCGTGCAGGCGGCTCCGCTCCCAGCATGCCATGCACAAGCACCCCAGCCTGCGGGGGCTGGTCTCAGGCACGGGGTGATGGCTGGTCACCCTGGCTCGTGTGCCCCAAGACGGGTGCCAGGATCCGAGCGCGACCCCTGGCTGTGGGCACGCCGAGAGCCCCACTTCCTGCAGTGGCCTGGCTGTGGGCAGGGGCAGGTGGCACCTCCAGCGCGTGAGGACGAGCCTCGATGGGGGCAGCACGGGGCGCCAGCGGTGCCGTCACCCTCCCCCGAGCCTGGTGAGCCTGAGAACTCAGCTTCATGCCTCCAAGACGGCCCCTGAGAGGGCCGGTTCCTACCTCCCCTTGGGGCAAGGAATCCCCAGGTGACCGGCTCTGGGGTGGGTGGGCTGTGGATGGCCCATCTCCCGGGGGCTGGAAAGGAGACAGGTACCAGGTGATGGGCCGGGGGTTCAGCTGCCCTGACCACAGGACAGACGTCCCTGTGCTGCTTGTGCTGCCAGCAGGGGGCCACGTGCCTCTTGAGGGCATCCTCTAGGGTCCCTGAAAGGCTCCCAGCGACTCTGCAGTGCGGCCAGTCAGCCACTGCCTCAGGACAAGGGCACCCAAGGGCAAGCCAGGCCTCCTACTCGGGAGTCCTCAGGGGACAGCCACAGGCTGCCAGGCCGAGAGGAGCCGCGTGTACAGCAGGAGCGGGAGGGGCTGCGGCCAGTGTGCCCTGGAAGCGCCCGGCCAGCTCCGGACTCTAGCTGAGGGTCTCTGGGAGTGGAGGAGGGGCAGAGCCGCAGGGGCCCCCAAGGGCCCGCCCCCTAAGCCATTTATCAGAGGGTGACCAGTGGGGACTCAGGGCCCTTGCTCTGTCCCTGCGTGGGCTCATCTGGCGCACTGGGGCCCCGGCAGAGCGTGGGGCTTTGGGCAGCGCTGAGGGACGGGCTCACCTTGAAGGTTCATGGCAGCCAACCTTTCCACCAGTATGTGAGACAGGAAGCTCTCCATCCCATAGAAGAAGAAGCCGCCACAGCTGCCCAGGAGCTGCTCCCACTCGGCCTGGCTGCAACGCAAAGGAGGGTGGCCCCGTGGGCGGAGCCAGAGGCAGCAGGTGTCCCGGTGTCCCCAGGTGCTGCAGCCAGGACCACACCTGGACGGGGGCCTTCAGGGCTGCACACTCTCGGGATGTCTGTGCTCTTCACTCCCCGACCCCCTCAGCTGGGACAGAGCTAACGGCCACTCTCCTGGTGCCCAGGGTCAGCTCCCTCCTGGGCTCTTTCTTTTTTTTTTTTAATTTTTCTTTAATTTTTATTTATTTATGATAGAAAGAGAGAGAGAGAGGCAGAGACACAGGCAGGGGGAGAAGCAGGCTCCATGCACCGGGAGCCCGATGTGGGATTCGATCCCGGGTCTCCAGGATCGCGCCCTGGGCCAAAGGCGCTAAACCGCTGCGCCACCCAGGGATCCCTCCTGGGCTCTTTCTATCCACGTGGCTCTCCTGACAATGGCCCTCGACTCCCAGGAATGAGTCCTCATCTCACTGAGCAGGGCGTCTGGAAAGTGCTAGAAGGATACTTCCCTGACGGCCAACCACACCCAGGTCTCAGAGAGCACCCACAGGGAAGGGTCCCTGCCCCCAGCACTCGGCCCTGCCCCCAGCAGGCCCCGCCTCCTCCCACAGCCCCGCCCCCAGCAGACCCCGCCCTGTTCTCCCGCAGCCCCGCCCCCAGCAGGCCCCGCCTCCTCCCGCAGCCCCGCCCCCAGCAGGCCCCACCTCATCTCCCGCGGCCCCACCCCTCCCACAGCCCCGCCCCAAGCAGGCCCCCCCCCTCTCCCACAGGCCCGCCCAGCAGGCCCCGCCCTGCTCTCCCTCAGCCCGCCCGGCAGGCCCCGCCCCTGCTCTCCCGCAGCCCCGCCCCCAGCAGGCCCCGCCTCCTCCCACAGCCGCCCCCAGCAGGCCCCGCCCTGCTCTCCCACAGCCCCGCCCCCGGCAGGCCCCGCCCTCCTCTCCCACAGCCCCGCCCCGGCAGGCCCCGCCTCTCTCCTGCAGGTTCTCCCCAACACTCCCCTCCCCCCAGCCAGGGGCTGGTGGGCACTGGACTGCCTGGGGGTCCCGGGCAGGAGCCCACCCCTGGGTGCCAGGTCCTCACTTGTGCAGTGGGGATGAGGACAGTGACTCCCCCACACAGGCACCGTGAGGACGGGGGAGCCCGCAGTGTGATGGAGAAAGGCCAGACCCCAGGAGCCCCTGCGGGGGCAGCAGAGGTGGGGGTGCACGGGGCAGAATGGGAGCTCCAGGCCGGGGGCGCCCGGGAGACAAGGGGAGACGGAGGACGGCCCCTCCCAGCACGTGCAGAGCACCCCTCCAGCCGCCCACACGGACCTGCCCCCTGCAGGTCAGGGTCTCCAGACACCCCAACACCAACCTGGGCAGGTGCTTATTGCCCAGATGGCCCACCCACAGGGCGGTGAACGTGTCTCGGAATCTCTCCAGAATTTCCCGGGTGACGAAGACAGGAGTCAGCATTTCTGCGACAGGAATGGAGCGGTGAGCAAGCAGGGCGGAGCTGGAGGCCGCCGGCGTGGGCAGCAGCAGGCCTGACCCAGGGCCCCGCCGACTCCACGTCTGCTGCTGGTGGGCACGTCAGGGCGCCTTCCCTCCTTTGTAAAGAGTCTAAAAACCGTTTAGCCAAAGCAACCCCTAGGAGCTGGCTACTCAGCGCTGCAGTGGGCAGCACCAAGTCCCGTTTCTGCACCGGACTCCGGTTGGGGGTTCATCTTTCCCACGACCACTGTCCTGACGTGGCTGTGATGGCGAAGGGCCTACTCCCCCCGCGTGGTCGGTGTAACCGGGGCAGCCGGGGGACAGAGGCCGTGCCCAGGAGGCCGGCTCCGAGGCCACAGCACCGCGGCCACGCTGCCCTGTGAGGGAGCCCCGCGTGGCCCGGGGAGGCACTCACCTGTGCCCTGGGCCTCCTCGTAGGGGTCCACCACGACTAGGTCTCGGTTAAGGAGCAACAGCGCTCGGGCTTGGGCCACCCGGGCAGCGCGGCCGGTAAAGGATACACTTGAACTTGTCGGCGTCCACGATGATGCAGTCGGGGGGGATGAGCCGGGGTGGAGTGTCCTGCGCCACAGACAAGGGTCGTTGGGGTCCTGTGTCCCGCAGCTGGGACCCCAGGCTCCCCAGGCCCACGTGCCCACCTTCCATCCCTTCTTCCCTGGACTCCTCTTCTTGCCTCTGCCTTCCTTCTTCACGGCCCCTTCGGCTGCAGACGACACGAGAAGGTGGTGTTCGGGGCTAGTAGAGTTGGTGGCACACGGCATCACGAACACACTAACTGTCCCTGAACTCTTCATACTTTAAAAGGGTTAAGTTTACATTCTGTGACTTTCACCTCAATTAAAAAAAAAAAAAAAAAAAACCCAAAAGTAGTGAACAATTGACTTTAATTTTTGTGAAGCCGAGAAAGCAGTCACCTCTGAATTGTAAAGGTCGCAGGGCCGGGGAAGGCGGCGCAGGGGACCCCACCAGAGGCGAGTCCCGGAGGTCCCCAGGCCCACCTGGCTGACCGTTCACACAGCGGGCCCAGCACCCACCGGGCGGTTCTGCCCCCCGCACGAGGATTTACGCCACAGCGTTCTGGTGGCTCGAGGTTCTATCGGAGGGGCCCAAAGGACGGCAGTTTACTGCCTCACCTTCCTCCCTCGCCTTCCTCCCTTGCGCCTCCCGTTTCTGCGCCTCCCCCCCGCATCGCGGCTCCAGCAGGGCCGGGACGGCAGGCTCCCCGGGGGTGCCCTCAGGAAGGCGGCGGGCCCCAGGTCCGGGTGGCGCCTCCACTGGCGTGACGTATTTCACTCTGTCCCCTTTGCTAAGAATTTCTACTACGAATGCACGCATTTTATCAAATGCTGTTTTTCTGCAGCAATTGAGATGCTTGTAAGTTTGTTTTCGTTTAATATAATGACACTTGCAAATTGTGGGGTCAGGCTGGGTGGTGAGTTCTATTTTTCTTTCTTGTGCTGTTCTTGGCAGGTTGGGTGCCCGGGGCGACGGAAGTCTAGGCCGGGCGGGCCCTCTGCTCGACTCTGGAGGAGACCCGTGGAGACTGGTGTGGACGGTTTCTGGAAAGTCTGGTCGATCCCAGCGGGGTAAGCCGTCCATCTCCCCTCCTTGCTGGCTCTGAGGCCCTCAGGGTTTTCCTTCGGGGTCCGGGAGCTGTGCTTCCCCAGGACGCGGCCCGCTTGGCCTAAGGGTTTGGATACGCGGTCGGCCGGTCTCTGACGATCTTCCAAATCTCTGCTGCATCTTTAGGGTTTGAGTCTCTTTTCATTCCTTACGTGTATTTGTGCACCATCCACTTCTTTCTTGATCATTCTTACCAGAATGTGTCTATTTAATGAGGTTTTTTTTAAAGATTTTGTTTTCTATTTTTGTTGATGTCTGCTCATGCATTTATTGGACACTTTCTCTGCTTTCTTAAGAGTTTTTTTTTTTTGGCTGTTCTTGCTCTAACTTCATAAATTCGATGCTTTAAGGCTTATGAACATCCAACCTTTTCCTTTCCCAATACAAACGTTCAAGCTGTGAGGCCCTTCCAGCCCCGCTGCCCTAACACTCCGCCAGGCGTGGACCGTCCCGCGATCATTTCTCCCGAGTCCCATGAGATGTGCACAAGTGTGTTTCTAAACTTCCAAATGCAGGGGGATTTAAGAAATCCACGTCCTGGTAGCGGCTTCTGTCCCGATCACTGTGGTGTCGGCCAGTGTTGCTCATCCCTCCGGGCGTCCTTGGGGCTTTTCCTCTCCTCTCCCTGGCCTGTGTGTGCTTCCCGGTCCCTGGCTCCCGGGGGCTCGGCTCACGCGTTCCGTTCGTGTTTTTCTTACTCGTTCTCCGACTGTTGGTCTGGGGCTCATCTGCCAATTCTCTTCTTTCGGTCGTTCTCCCTGAAGAACCCTGAGCTCTTCCCACGCACGCAGCAGCCCGCGGCCCTGAGCTCGCCCCGCTCGGGGTGTGCGGGGTCCTGGCGGTCAGCACCCACTAAGGCGTTTGGAGAGCCCGAACCCACGCTTAGTCAGTATTATTGGTACTTCACGCTCAGTCTGTGTGCGTGTCTCGTTGCTGCCCGAACAAACTGCCCCAAACGTGGGATCTTAAAATACACATTTACTGTCTCACCGAATGGAGGTCAGAAGTCGAAAAGGGTCCCCCTGGGCTGGAATCCAGGTGTGGCCAGGCTGTTTCCCCCTGGGGACTCTGGGGACAATTTGTTCCCCGCCTTTTCTTTACAAGCTGCCTCCTGGCGGCCTCGCTGCCTCCCCATCTTCAGAGGCGGCAGCGTGGCTCTTCCCATCTCTCTTCGACCCTCCTGCCTCCATCTTAAAAGGACCCTGGTGCTGCCATCGGGCCTCCTGGGTCATCTGGGTCACTCTCCTGTCTAAGGGCGGTCCCTGGGTCACATCTGCACAGGGGTCAGGTCACACTCAGATTCTGGGGAGTCCTCCCACCCCCCGGGGGTGCTCTACTCTCTGCTGCTGCCACGGCAACACGGGCCACCCAGAGCAGAGGAGAAACAAGGACCTTCCTGTAAACGGCGCACAGACCACTGGGTGCTCGTGTCGGGAAAGAAACGGAAACCGTACCTTGCGCTGTAGGTCAGGAGGGTGGATAAAATGTTAAAGGCAGAAAAAAAAACCAGATGTATTTATGAGATACCATGGGAGAAGAGCTTCATGATTGTGAGTCAACAAGTTTTTAAAAAGACCCCAGAGCGGGGATCCCTGGGTGGCTCAACAGTTTACTCCTGCCTTCGGCCCCAGGGCGTGATCCTGGGGTCCTGGATCGAGTCCCACGTCGGGCTCCCTGCATGGAGCCTGCTCCTCCCTCTGTGTCTCTGCCTCTCTCTGTGTGTCCCTCATGCATAAATAAATAGAACCTTTTAAAATATATTTTGTTCAAAAGACACCATTTAAGAGAGTGAACAAACTACAGGGTGGGAGGCGGCATCTGTGGTCACAAAAATAAGAAAATGCACACACAAACCTATGGAAACCCTGCAAACCAAAAAAAAAGAATGAAAACCAGACAGCCTGCCAAAACTTGGCCCTGGACGCGGACTCGCCCACGAAGAGCCCTCCCTCTTCGTCGGGGGCTGGGACCCTCCACAGAGGAGGGCGGCGCCTGCTGGTTGGTGTGGACACACCTGCTGTTTGTTTCCACCGGCCCCAGCGGCTCTTTCCCTTTTCCTGCCCTTTGCGCACTCCTGGGTGCTTCTGTGTTCCACTTCGCCGTCCCCACCGGCGTGTGGGCTGCGGCTCCGACCCTCGGCACTAACGTAGGGATGTCTGTCGCTCGCCGGCTGCGCTGGCTCCGTCGGGAAGTCGGGGTCACTCTTGGCCTTGCTTCTGCGAGTGCAGTGCCTGTGTTCTGTGGCTGCTCCTGAAACGCCGCCGGGGGGCCTGTCGCTCTGACCACCCCCCCTGGAGTCTCCCCTCCGCCTCCTGTGGCTGGGGCTTATGGAAACTTCTGGACCCGTTGTTTTGCATTAGATTTGGTGGGAGACACTGGCCATTATTAATTGCCGTACTCCCCTTCCGAGGGCTCTGAGCACAGGTCATCGCTCCTCTGGGCTCGGGTCCGTCCTATGTGGGGTCGGCCCCACCCTCCAGAGTCCGAAACCCACCGTTGCCTCTCTTTCCAGTTTTCACCTGTTTCTGCTGGAAGGGCAAATTCGGTCCTTGTTACCTCCTCTCGGATGGAAGCCAAAGCCCAAACTATTTGTTTTTAATTTAACTTCATATTTGTTGAAGTGCGTAAAACAGCACAGAGCACAAGCTACAGCCTGGATGGTTTCAGGCGCTGGGCCCATGGTTGCCAATGGCCTGAGTCCTGTCCCTGCTTCTAGTCCCTCCCTCCTCACCTCTGCTCACCACTCAGGAAGCAGGTGGCCATGTCGTTGGTCACCACCCACCTGCATCTTTCAAACAGGCTCATGAGGCCGAGATCAGTGTTTAACCTCTCCTCCAGGGAGCCAAGGCAGCTCACACACGATCGAGGGCCCCGAAGCAGGCAGCAGCCCCTGATTAGAGCATGTGGTGGGAGCCCCCAGAGGTGACCTGGGCGGGCCTGTAGTGAAGGCAGTCGGGGCGCGGCCGAGGGTGCCCCTTACCTGTCTCCTCCCTCCGGAGGCGATTGCACAGCATCTGCAGGGAGAATTCTCGGGACACGGAGGACACCATCCCTGCCTCAAACACAGAGAGGCCCTCCAGGGGCAGCTCCAGAAGATGCCTGTCCACGATGAGGACGGTGTCGTCTGCAGCCTCGAGCTGAACTGTGGGCAGGGGAGCAGCAGCTACGAAGGCGGCAGGGGACGGGCTCCCCCAGACCCATGAAGCCCAGGGTGGGCTGCACTCCCCGTGCGGAGATGCAGGCCTGCAGAGCTCCTGCCGGGTTCCCCAGGCCTCCGCGGCCTGGCCTCCACGCAGGCGGCCAGCTCCGGGGCAGCTCCACACCAGGACCCCTCTCACCACGGAGCCCCTCTCGAAGGATGAAGGTCTGCACACTTGTCACGTGGCAGCCTGCCCGGTGGCCGTGGAGCCCTCAGGGCCGGGGGACCTGCCTGGCCCATTGGACAACCCGCTCCTTCCGCCAGGCCCAAAGCGCGCCGAGGGCGAGGCCATGAGACACTTGGATTGAACGCGCCGTGTATGTTCAAAGCAAAACCAAGTCGCTTAAAAGTGAGCAAAGGCCTTAATCTGGGGAAGTTCTAGGGCAGAGCTGACCTCAGGCGGGCAGAGGCGGCCTCCGAGCCGCAGGGCGGGCCTGCTTCCCTCTGCACCCCCAGCCTCCGGCCCTCGCCTCAGCACCTTTCCCTCCACTCACGGATTCTGCGGGGGCCATGGAAAGCCGACCCCTAAAAATGCCTTTGAAGAGCGATTTATGAACCCGCAGTGCCAGGTGAGCGGTGGAGCCCCTGGGCGCACCACAGCGCCTCCCGTCTGGGCCGTGGCAGGTGGCGCAGGCAGGTCAGCGAGGCCCGCGGGTCTGTCTTGGCAGCGCGGAGGCGCCAAGGCCGCCCAGGCCCAGGCTGGGCCCTCTCCCCGGGGCGGCTGAGCCAGGCACACTTCATCCTACGCTCATCGGCCGTGGGTCATCTGGGGTGCCCAGGAGGGTGACGGGCCACGCGTCTCTGCTGCCCCAGCGTGCACACGGGCCACCGGCTCTCTGGGGAAGGGCGAGCACGCTGGGTCCCCCCATGCTGGCGGCCGGGCAAGCACAGACCCCTCTGGGGAGGCCCAGCCCCCACCCCGCCCAGCTGCCCCCAGCAGAGCCCAGTCCAACCCCACTCACCCTGGGCCTGCGACACCTTCCTCTCCTTGTCTTTGCCCTTTGCCTTCCCAGAATCCGCGACAGCCGTGGGGACCTGCATCCTGGAAGCCAAAGCATGTCTTCGGGTTTTTAAAAACATGTGAAAATCACGTGCACGAAGAATGGAGAGAACAGCTCTGGACGCCTCCACATCAGGGCGGTGAGTGCCACGAGGCACTTCCCACAGCTCAGGTTTGGGGCCGCCTCCCCGTACCAGGGCCCAGGGACGACCGGGCACAGCCAGGCACAGCCAGGACTCTGGATTATCTCTGACCCACTGCCAAGCCCTCTGCCTTCCTCTACTGAGAACAAATCACAGGGGCCGTGCTCCCCACTCCTCCCCTGTACCTGCACCAGGTGCTGCAAGGGCTGGGGGCACAGGGGACCTGAGTGGTGGGGACGAGCCCCCAGAAAGGATTTCCAGCAGAGCAGGGCTTCTCCCCTATGACAGACGCCCCGAGTCGGGCATTCTGGATGTGAAGGGCCCTTTGTGCACTTGCCGTTTGAATTCAGCACCGTCTGATTCAGCACAGACGGAAGCATCAGAGACCTGAACCTCCAGGTGGGAACAGCGGCCCCCACCCCACAGCCAGCCACCGGGCTCACCCTGGGATTCGGGGGTCCGCAGCGCTGGCCTGCAGGCCGAGCTCCCACCCGGCCGGCCCCAGGCGGGGCCCCAGATTCCTGCCCACCCCCGGCATTTCGGGCTGGGGATGGAGACACGGGGACCCTCCTGTCTGTCCTGAGGACAGAGGACAGCGCCGACTCTGGGCCCCAATCCCACCCCACGGGGACTTGCAGATGTCGCTGGCCCCTCCCTGGCCCGGCTCCACCCTCAGTGCCCCCGCCCCACCCCTCTGTGCCCCTCCCCGACGTGTGTGGCCCCGCCCACCCCGCCGTGGCCCCGCCCCCGTCCCGTGGCCCCGCCTACTCCTGTGGCCCCGCCCCCATCCCGTGGCCCCGCCTGCCCCTCCGCGGCCCCGCCCCGTGGCCCCGCCCCTCTGTGCCCCTCCCCGACATGTGTGGCCCCGCCCTCCATGCCCACCCCGTGGCCCCGCCCACCCCTCCATGGCCCCGCCTCCGTCCTCCGCGCCCCCGCCCGCGGCCCCGCCCCTCCGTGGCCCCGCCCACCCAATCCACGGCCCCGCCCCCAGCCCCGCAGGCACCTGGCCTCGGGGCCGCGGAGCACGGGGAACAGCGGCCTCAGGTACTCCTCCATGGACGCCAGGACGTCGCTGAAGCTCTGCACAGAGTGACCTTCCCTTTCAGGGTCCACGTTTTCCAGCTCCTGGCTCAACCCAGACATCAGCCCGCGGTCAGAGCGTCGGGGGCAGCCTCATAAAACCCCAGCCGGCTTAGAGCAGAGTGGGAAGGACCCTGCAGGGCCCTCGAACCTGCCCTTCGGGAGAAAAGCCTGGGGGCCAGGGGCCCACCCACCCGCCCACACACGGTGCTCCTGCCGGGGTTGCCTGCCCCCCACCCGAGAGGCCACCCTGGCACCCCCGCCCCATCGGCTTCTCTGCTGGCATCAGGGAGGCATCGGCACCAGACTCACCCAAGGATGCCAACGATTGGCCACCCTGTGGGGACCCCAGTCCAGGTGTCCAGCACTGCCTGGGGCCTGCATGGCCGGGGGACACACTTGGCCCTCCCGACCCCGCCTGCCTGGCAGCTAGAGCAGCCCGGAAGCTGGGCTCAGGGGCTCACCGGGCCTGAGCTCGGGAGCAGGTCCTCATTGTTCACCTCGGCCTGGGTCAGCTCCCGGAACCGCTGGGTGCTGGCCAACAGGCGGGAGAAGGTGGCTGGATTCACGGCCACCCGAGCCACCTTGCAGGAGCCTGTGGAGACCGACACCCCTGCTGTGCCCGCCCCATGGCCTCACAGACCCGCCCTTTGGGGCTGAGGACAGAGTGGGGCCGTGCGTGAACGCTGGGAGTGTGGGACAGCGTGAGCAAGCCGCCGGCACGGGGCTCCTCCACATGGGAAGGTGCTGGCCACGGACACAGCTCGCCCATGGGCGCTCACGATGGCCGTCAGGAGTGGGGACACGGATGGGAGCTTCCCGTGCGTGCTACAGCCTTCCTTTGTTTTAAATGAAATGTTAAGTGGAATCATGTGCCTGAGGCCTGAGGAGAGCGGGAAGGTGGTGTTTCCAGGAGGGGGAGTGGGGGCCCCGGGAGCTGCCAGGGGTCCGGAAGCACATGCCTCTGCCTCCTTCCCAGGCTCAATGACCCCACCCAGCAAGTGCATGGAGGTTGGACCTGCCTGTAGCAGCCCCATGGGGTGCGTGCCCCAGGCTCAGGATAAGCACCTCGCAGGACTCACCCCCCACTTGGAGCACCTTCCCTTTGGCCGCCGGGATGGACCTGGGTCTCTCATAAGCAGCACAGTACAGACGGGCCCTGTTGGCAGGACAAAGGGCATGGTCAAAGCCCGGCTCGTGGGGTCCTAGAGGAGCCCCTGAGATGCTGATTCGGGGAACCAGATACACCCGGCAGGCGTCCCCTCCCCATAAATGGCTTGGCCAAGTCAAGACACAGCGTTGAAATGGGCCCATCTGGGAGTCATCAGCGGCGAGCTCCCGTGCCAGGCCAGCGCGTCCGTGCCACGGTAAAGGTGGCCTTCGGCAGAGGCACAGGCCCCCGCTGTACCAGCCGGGCCCCAGCCCATCTCAGTGGGAGCCCCTGCCAGCCCATGTCTGTCCAGCCAGGGCCTTCGGTCCACGCACAACATGCCCCCCCCATCGAGACTGCGTCCCCGCTGCCCCGCTACACGTCTTCACAGGGCGGGGAACGGCCCCAGAGCAGGAGTAGGAGGGCTTTACCTGTCCCGGGAGTGGTGCAGGATGAGGATCCGAAGGTTAGGCGGGATTTCATTCAGGAGGTTAAAATGCTGCTCGGTGACTGAGAGATTTTGCCAAGCCTGCGTGGGACAGGCAGGAATCAACCGACCGGGCACGATGCAGGCCCAGCCCCTGAGAAGTCCGGGAGGCTCCGCGGGCGTGGGCTGGGGGGCCGTCTACACCGCAGGGCTGGGGCCAGGGCCCCCAGGACTCGTTGAGGCCACAAGGGGGCAGAGGGCGCACGCGGAGTCCACCCGGACCCACGGAGCTGCCCCTCAGGCGACACAAACCTCACCTGCCTGAGAACCCAACAGGTAAGAGACAGAGCGTCCTCCAGCCACCCAGCGCCTTCCCTCCGTCCTCTGCCCGGTCCCCTGAACGTCACGGGTGTGGACATACTCGCGCCCCCACCCTCCCCTCTGCTGCGCGTGGCCCGCACCCCACCCGGGGGTGCTCCGCGGCCCGGCTGAGTCACAACGGCCCTCAGCACAGACCCCCAGTCGCTGAGGAACCAGCTTCGCATTTGCAAGCACCCACCGGGGCCGCACTGGCGTCGTGTGTGCGGTGGAGCAGACACACGGAAAGCGGAAAATCCTCAGTGGGCCGCACCACCTGCCGCGGGAGCCGCAGGCCCGGAGCCCGCCCGCCACCAGGGCACCAGGCAGGCTTCCCCGAGAGTCCTGCGCCTGAGCGCCCCAGCCTGTGCCCCGCGGGCAGGCCCCACCTTGGCTGCCCTGCCCGGGAAGCTGCTGGGGGCGCAGGAGCAGCTCTGTGCAGGCCCGGGGCACAGGTGGGAGGCACAGGCCCGGGGCGCAGGTGGGAGGCGCAGGCCCGGGGCGCAGGTGGGAGGCCCGCCCCGCCCGCGTGCCCTCGCTCCTCCGTGGCACCTGCTCGGGTCCAGCCGCTCTGGCGCAGGGCTACTGGCAGCTGAACGCAGCTTTAAGTTTTGCATTTCCCTGGTAACCGCTGAAGGTGAGGGCCACTAAAAACGTTTATGGACCATCTGGGTATCTTCTGTAAAATTCCAGTCTTGTAGCTGTTTTTCTCTGTGGGAGCGCCTGTCTTTTTCTTGTGGAAGGGAGCTCGTCCCTTGTATACACAGAATGTGGGCTCTGAGGGTCTCCTCTGGGGCTTGCTTTTTGTTTAAAGTTATTTTTTTTTTAAGATTTTATTTATTCATGAGAGACACAGAGAGAAAGAGAGGCAGAGACACAGGCGGAGGGAGAAGCAGGCTCCATGCAGGGAGCCCGACGTGGGACTCGATCCCGGGTCTCCAGGGTCACACCCTGGGCTGAAGGCAGACGCTCAACCACTGAGCCACCCGGGCTGCCCTGTTTAAAGTCATTTTAATTTCAATACAGTTAACACCGCATTATATCCGTTTGGGGGGCACAGTGTCGTGATTCAATACGTGCACGCATCACCCCAGCTCAAGTGCACACCTCCCCCCCCCGCCTCCCCTCTGCTGACCGTCAGCGGCTTCTCTAGGGCTAACAGTCTATTTCTCGGTTTCTCTCTCTTTTTCCCTTTGCTCATTTTGCTTCTTAAATTCCACATATGAGTGAAACCGTATGGTGTTTGCCCTTCTCTGACTGACTTCACTTAGCATAATAGTCTCTGGCTGTATCCACATCATCGCAAATGGCAAGATCTCATTCTTCTTGATGAGTAATATCCCATTGTGTACACGGACCACATCTCCTTTGTCCATTCCTCACTTGATGGACACTTGGGCAGCTTCCAGACCTTGGCTATTGTGTAGTAACGCGGCCACAAACATCGGGGGCCTGTATCCCTCTGAATCGGTGTGTTTGTATTTCTTGGGTAAATACCCAGGACTGCGTCTGCTGGGTCCTAGGGTAGCTCTATTTTTAACTTTATGAGGAGCCTCCACGCTGTCTTCCAGAGTGGCTGCGCCAGCTTGTGTGCCCGCCGCCAGCAGCTCACGAGGGCTCCCCTTTCTCCACACCCGAGGTCACGAGGGGGCCGTCTTGTTTTCCCCTAACGCGGTTACGGTTTCCCCCTTCGCGTGTAAGGTCTGCGATGTGGAGGGAGGCCCAGCGGACCCTGCACCACCCTGCCCTGCGGCCCTCAGGGCCACCCTTCACGCAGCGGGCGCTGTGTGGATGCGGCTGGTTCGGGATTTCTTCCGTGCTGTTGGCCCTCTTCTGTGGGTGGATATATTCTCTGCGTGTGTCAGCAGCACGCTGCCTTACCTTCTGTTGCTTTAAATGGGTCCTCAGGTTCCGGATAGCAAGTTGGCATTTCTGCACAAATTTCAGACTCCGATTGCCAATTGGTGAAAATAAACAAATAAATAAAAGTGTGCCGGGAGCCTGATTTGGCTTCTGCTGCACCTGTGGGTTGACGGCCCACGGGAGGGCTTCCTGTGACTCCCAAGGCCGCCGGGGAGGTCCGGGCAGCGGGGCCCCACGTGGCCAGACTCCACCACAGTGTGGCTGCGTCCAGTACTCCCCTCTTAGTTTTTCTGGAGTCTGAAGGATCTCCATGATGTCTTTGTATGACTGATGGTGGAATTTGGGGTTTTCTTTCTTTCTTTTTTTTTTCTTTTTGGGCCTTCCTAAATGCTCACCAACTTTATTAGTCCCCTTGGAACCCTTTTACCACTGTTGGTTTCTTCTTCCATATGTTGTTTCCTTTCCTTTGATTCTGTTGTATTTATTTGTTACCTTCTATTTTTCTTAGAGGTGTTTTTATTCTAGCTTCTAGAGGCCAAAACCTCGATTACAGTTTTTAAGGTTTCCTCCCTGTGTTCAGGGCTGTATTTTTCCTCTAAGGCCTGCTGTAGACAAGTCTCATCGGTTTTGACACACGGTATTTTCATTCCGTAAGTCACTTTAAAATATTTTCTAAATTTCATCCTGATTTCTCCTTTAACTAATTGATGATGATAAGGGTACTGTTTAATTTCAAATTAATTATAGCTCTCAGTTGTGGGCTTCTTCTAATTTAATTGCCTTGTGGTTAGGACACAGAGGGAATCAGACTCTACTCCGCTGGGAGTCTTCGGGTCCCGGTCGGGAACAGCGGGTCTGCACACGAAGGGCTTTCCCACACGGCCCCGCGTGCTGACTGTCCGGGGCCCCTTTTATCCCTGTGACTCCTGTTTGGTGCCTGTGAGGCTACATCACTGAACATACAGAGTTCGGGTGGGGATCCCTGTGACCGACCCGCGGGGCCCCTGGCTTTCATCTGACGAGTAGCTCCATGACTTGGATACTATTTCTCATCTTTTCCATCCAACATTTCTGTGACCTTGTATGTGCCGCAGGTCTCTTTTAAACAGCATATGATTAGATTTTGTTTTTCTTTTCAGCCAGTCTGACAATCTTAGTCTGTGACTTGTACGATTTGGCCGATTTACATTTATTTTACTTACATAGATATTTGGGTTTTTATCTCTTATTACCCTGCTTTTTTTCCTACTGGGACCACAATGTCTTTATATTTCTCTCCCCTCACTCTTTTTGCCTATCTTTGGGATAATAAAATACTATTACTTTTTTTCCCCCCTTTTTACTAACTTAGTTACACATTGTTTTACTGGTTACCCTAGGGACTTTGGCCTACTGTGATCTAACAGAAATGTAGCTTTACCCTTCCCTAGCAGGGACGGAGCCTGCACGCTGTACGCTCTATCTGACCCTTCCTGCTCTTTGTATCACCGTCTTTCACTTTACTTCTACAAAATAAGTTAAACTCCACAGGATGTTAAAATTACTATTTTGTACGTGCAAAGTCTATTTCCTTGTACCTAAGCGTTTGCCCTGTAGTATTCTCGGTTCTCTCCTACCTTCCCGTGTTTCTGTCTCGCCCCTCCTCCTAGCGTCGGGTGCTGCGGCCACCTGGTGGCACCTTCGCCCGGGCTCTGGGCTGCCACGGTGGGCGGCGGTCTCCCCTGGCTGCTCGCAGGTGCCCTCGGAGCGCCCATCCTGGGCGGTGGCAGCTGGGCACCCGTGCCCACAGCTCTCGTGTTCTCCCACGTGCAGGAGCTGGCGTTCCCGAGCCTGTGACTCGTGAGTTTGGGGACATGGTAAGCCACTGTCAGGTCACTGCTGCCTCAGCTCCGGGTCACGCTCCCCTGGCCTCTGGACACGGGCCCAGTGTGCACGGCCTTCGGAGGGTCTCTCCCGGGGCGTTTGCCTCTGCTCCTGCCTCTCCCACACCCTCCCTCCGCAGCCGGGCGCCTCCTGCCAACCCTTACTCCCTGCGCCGTGTCACGCCCCCCGGGGAGACCTCACGCGCATCTCCCGCATCTCCCGGAGCCAGTGTCCTGGAGGCCACCTCCTCCCAGGACGGCCCTTACTTCCCAGGCGCTGTGAGAACCACGAGGGAGTTCACCGCTGTCCACAGCTGCAGGCAAGCTCCCCAGGGCCCAGGCGCCACTGCAGTCCCCAGGCAGGTCACCACAGGCAGCTGCGTGCCCCAGCGGGCGGCACTGACACGGGCAGGCTGCTGCCAAGAGCTTCCCGTCCCGGGAGCTCTCACAGGGCTTGCGAGGACAGCGGCTCCTGCTGTGGCTGCCGCGGCGGCCTGGCTGTGGTCCACAGCTGCACCCCCACCTGCAGCCGACCCAAGCCTGCGACTGCTCTGTGCCCCTGACCAGGCCAATGCAGAGCTCCACAGGGACCCTTGGAACAGCAGCAGGAGGAGACATCACAACACCCGTGATGGAGTTGGCCGCCCGGCACCCGTCCCGACCCCCCTTCTGCCCCAACCCTCTCCCTCCCAACCTCATCCCGATCCCGTCCTGCCCCAGTCAGAGCCCCTGCCCTCCCTGCAACCGGCCTCATCCTCAGCACCGCACGTGCATTGATGTGTCTGGTCCCTCAACTGTCCTCTGAGGTGAGCGCTAGGTTACCCCCACCCTGGCCTCAGTGGACACACATGGATGTGTCCTCCAAGGGCGGTGCCTGGCTGTGCTGCTTCTCCCGGGGGACTGGCCTGCTGGTCCCTGCGCCTCTGACGGCCCGTGCTGCTCTTCAGGAGGAGAGCAGGCTTTCCAGCAGTGGGGTTAAGGCGCTGGCTCTCAGCCCGGGTGATTCTGGGGACCTTTGTGGCTGCCGCAGCTAGGGAGCGGCTGCCAGCATCTGCTGGGAGGAGGCCATGGATGGGGCTCAACGTCCCACGGTGCACTGGACGCCCCTCCACAAACGACGGTGCCGCCCCAAGCATCAGAGGGAGAAGGGAAGCCTCGGCTGAAGGGCCGAGGTCAGACCCACACAAGTGGGCACAGAAACAACAGGGGAGGCAGACGAATGGCATCGAGTGCCCCTAGCCCGTCATCCCGATTTGTTGCAGTTCATCAAGTTCCATTTCTTTAACCCCCAATTCACACCTGCTCATCCAAGCAAAAGAGGATGTGCTGGTATCTGCAGTGGTCTCCTGCGGCTGAAACAAGTGCACCCCCCAGGACACCCTCAGGGACCCTGTCCCCTCCCGCAGTCTGCTGCAGGCCCGGGCCCCACCCGCCACCAACCAGGTGAGCTGCTAGCCCACAAGGCCCTCGGGGAAACGGAGGCCAGGAGGGTGAGAGGCACCCCCAGAACCACACCGCTGGCAAGAGGCCGAGCTGGAGCATGCTGCCATCAGCTGGCGGCAGCAGGGTGGCACTGCAGAGCTGCATGGCCAGGGCAGGCTGCGCGGGCTCGCTCACCTTGGAAATGACAGCCAGCCTCTGCTTCACACTCGCAAACAAGCTGGTGGACATCCTCCCCTTCTGCTTCAGCTGGCGCTGGAGCTGCATCAGGGCCGCCAGCTGCGAGCTGCTGGTGTTGGCTGTGGCCGTGAACAGGACATCCCGCATCATCTCTGAAGCCGAGCAGCTCTGAACAGACACAGGAGGGCACCACGGGGCTGAGCTCGGCCCTGGGCCTGGGGAGGGGGGGTGCCCATGCGGGAGGGTGGCAGGGGCTGCTATTTGGGATGCTGTGCTTCTCCTGGCCACCGGCAGTCCCCAGGCCCTTCACCACTGTGCCCCCGGCACCTGCCCACTTCTGGGCTCTGAGCCTCAAGAGCATGAGGCTTGGTGAACCAACGGGAAGTGAGTAATAGGGGCGGGGGCTCAGGGGGGCCTCAGGGGGATGGGACAGCCTTCCCTACTTCTTCCAGGGCGGAAGCTCCCTCCCCAGCTGAGCACCACTCTCTCAAGACAGAGACCCGCCCTATAGCCTGGCTGGCCAGCCCACCAGCAGGAGGAGTGCCCGGTGCTCAGGGAACTCCCCTCTCCCAGGTAGGCCCAGCCGGGCCTCGAGGCAGGGGCACAGAGCAGAGCCGTACCTGAGAGAGTGCCAGGAACTGGCAGGTGGTGGCGGGGTCCAGGGTGCCCGTGCACTCCACCATTTCCAGGCTGGCGGCCGCGGCAACGTCCAGGAGGCAGCTGCCCAGGGCGACCTGCATGCACTGCAGCAGCACCTCGGAGGCCTGGGCCAGGTAGCGCTGGGCCAGCACCAGTCTCCTCTGTGGGGGCCAAGGCTCAGGCTCAGGTGGGCTCTACGGACAGGGCATCGTGGGGCAGGTGAGCGCGGCCGTACCTGCAGGTCCGAGCCCTTCCTGGTGTGCTCCTCGGGGCTGGCCCTCATGGCCCGCGGGTCCCGGCAGTGATCCTCGCCCACCGCGTCCTCTGTGATGGTTTCCAGACGCCTAAGGCTGCTCAGCTCAGTGCCCGCCTATGGAGAAGAAGCCTCTTGTCAGCTGGCATCTGCCATACAGCCACGCCCGGGGGTGCTTGTCACCCTTGGGGCATCCCTGTGGACCCCTCAGTGCGGCTTGCTACGGGCAGCGGTCAGGCCTGTCGCCAATGGGGCTGACCCGCAGGGGCCTGGCGGGTGAGACTGTGTGGGGAAGCAGCTCTGGAGAAGCAGAACAGCGCAGTTCTGTGCTTGCTCAGCAGTCCTTCAGGCACTGGCACCAGCCAGCATTGTGCCACCAGGAGGAGTCAGGTGCCCACCTGCCCCCGGGTGCCAGGGACGAATGTTCAGACAAGCCCCCGTGGGGATGGGAACTGGGCCTCCCTGACTGCAGGACAAGCCACCCTGAGGAGGTCCTAGGGGTGCCGGGGGATCCCCAGGGGGTGTGTGGAAGCAGGTAAGAACTCAGGGTGAGGGGGAGCCCTGGGGTCTGTGGGGTCCTGACAGGGAGCAGCAGGCGAAGCCCGGCTGGGGAATGGGGCTGATGGACGTGCTTCTTGAAAGCCACCTGCACCCAGTCACAAAGGACGTTGCACGTGTTTCCCAGATGGCGCCTCTGCGAGGGAGCGTCCTTGGTGCTGCTCCATAAACAAGGACCCAACCCCAAGGGGAGGGCGCTGCCCAGGCCACATCTCTGGTCCGCGCCCACCTGACTCAGAGCCACGGGCAGGTGCTCAACAAACAGACTGAGCAAGAGACCAAAACTCCACCATTTCCCCCAAATGTGAGTCCAGCCCTGGGTCCTGGGATCCAGTTAATCCAGTAGGATGGCCAATCACACAGGGGTACAGAGCCCAGCCGCTCGGGCTGGGGGGGGTCTTCCTAAAAGCCTGGCTTTGCCTTTGGGCGGGTGCCTTCCAGATGGCAGAAGCGGCACCCGCAGAGGCATCTCGGACGGCGGCCTGGAGCTCCTACAGCCCTCGGTGGCGGCGGCTGTCACCCACGCTCCTTTGGAGGGGTGGGGTGCTCCCTGGGGGGTGCTCCCTGGGAGCACCAGTCCTCCTCGCAGCCTTGCGGGGGGCTCTGCAGAAGGGAGCAAGCCTGAGTGTGTGACACAGCCAGTGGCAGGGGCTCAAGCCTGTGCCTCGGCTTCACCAGACAGTGTGGGTGGAGGAGGGGCGTTAAGAGGGCTTGGGGTTCCCTGCTGCACGTGAGGTGGGGGCTCAGCACCCAGCACTCAGGTGGACCCCAGGCTCCCTGGAAGAGAGCAGCTGAGGTGCAGGGGGGACGCCAGGAACCACGACGTGCTGGACACCACATCTGGGCTGGGACGTCCTGCCCTTGCTCACTCCCCTCCCTCCAGGACCCGTCCCCAGAAGTCCGTGTCTCTCCCACCCACTGGTCCCACCGGACAGACAACTTCCAGCCTTTTCCCCCTTTCTCGGGTCACAGCACCCTTCTTAAGCAGGGACAATTCGAGGCCTATTTCATGTCCCAGCTCTTACGAGATTAGTGGGAGGGCTTGTGGGCGAGCTAGAAGCAGGGGCACATACCAAGGGGCCCTCCTCCCAGTAGTGGGCGGGGCGCATGGGGTCTGCCTGCGTGGCCAGCAGGCGGAGGGCCTTCCCGGCCAGGCCCAGGACCTGAGCGCGGATCTCCACGCAGCCGCTGCACAGGGAGTGCACACTCCCCAGCTGCGCCAGCACCGCGTGCGCCAGGGTCCGCTTCAGCGTGAACCATTCCTGCAAACACAAACCGCCTGGTCACCTTCACCTCGCCTTGGGAAGTGCAGAGGCCCACCCTCTGACCCCCCTGGACCTCCCCCCACCCATCCTGTCCCTGAGATCCCCGGTCTAACACCCCGGGGTGGCAACATCCAAGCACTCTGACCTTTGGCACCTTTGGCATTGGGGGAGGTCACAACAGTCTACTTAGATAATCTTATTCAGGGCTCGTGGGAAATACATTAGCTCGTATGGAGTTCGATTTTAGGGCTATCTTTGATGTATTTATAGTTACATCAAGGTAATTTGATTCATGGCACATGGAATCCAAGATGATGTCTGAAATGGCAGGATGTTTCCTTCTAATATTTTGCAAATTCAACTTTTTAAAAAACAAAATGAATTCACCTTTGTAGAGCTCTTTAATATGCTGACATAATTAAGTCAAAGCAAACGCATACCCTGGGTAGGAGAGTGCAATGCACCGAGGAACGTCCCCCAGGAGAGTACCCCCCCCGGCCTGGCTGTCAGACTGAGGAAAGGCCCTGGGAGCCGCTGGGGCGAGCACACACTGGCGGCCCGGGAGCTGGGCGCCGCGCATCCCCCTGGCCAGTCCTGCGTCCCAGCAGGGCGCCCCGCGGACCGGAGCAACGGGCCCACGTCGTCTTGGGGACGGTTACCAGGCCTACGGAGGTGTAGTCCCTCGTGCTCTGCAGGTAGTCGGCCAGCAGCTTGTCCACAGAGCTCTGCTCCAGCTGCCGAGCCAGGGCCTCAGCCCACATGAGCTGCAGCATGTCCAGCGACACTTCTGCGAGGTGCAGCCGCAGGTGCGCCAGCTTCCTCATCAGAGGCGTGTTAATGTTCTGCAACTGGGCGTGCCAGACACACACAGTCAGAGCACCACGATGAGCACAACGCCTGTGTCCCGCACCCCCAAGCCCTCACGGCCCTTTCTAACCAGCCCCTCCCTCCCGAGCAGCCCAGGGCCACACTCCTGCACCACGAGCTGGTTTGCAGTTTCCAGGGTTTTGTACCAGGGGGTCACACGGCATGTGCACACTCTGGCCTCTGCCACTCGCATAATTAATTACTCCAGACCCATCCGTGGTGCTGCCTGTGCTCACACCCTTTCACTGACCAGGAGTACCTGTCGTACAGGTGGGCCCCAGCGCACTTATCCACTCAACGCTGGGGGCTACTGCAAACACAACGGCCATGAACACGCGTGCACGAGCTTCCGTGTGGCCGTGCAAATTCCCAGGAGTGGGGAGCTGGCTCCTCCAGTGGCCTGTGTTTAACTGCCAAGCTGTGGTCCGTGCTACACCCCGCACGACGACAAAGAGAGCTCGGTCCCCCCCCACGTCCTTGCTAACGTTCGCCTGCTTGGTCTTTTCAATTGTAGCCACCTGAATAGATGTCTGGTGGTTTCCCTGACTCATCCCTTCGTGTAATTATTTACCATCCACCTATTTTCTTAGAGAAATGTCTGCTCAACTGTTTGCCTACTTTTTATGTTTTTTTTTTAAATTTTAAGAGTGTTCTATATTCTGAATACAAGACCTTGTCAGTTACATGGTTTGCAAATATGTTCCCCCCAGCGTGCGCCTCGTCTTTTCATCCCCTGAATAGTGTCTTTTGAAGAGCAGACTCCAGTTTATCCATTTATTATTCTCTTGTGGATCAAGGTCCCAAAGGTGTTTTCCTCTAGAAATACACTTTCAGCTCTTACCTTCAGGTCTATGATCCACTTGGGGTCAATCTTCCGTCTGGTGTGAGGGATGAACTGCAGTCTGTGGTTTGGGTGTGGATGTCAGTTGCTCCAGCATCAGTTTTTAAGAGTAGCCTTTCTTCACTGAATCACCTTTGCTCCTTGGTAGAAAAGCAATCTTCTGCCGGTCTGTGTGTCTATTTCTGGATCCTCTGTTACGTTCCATGATCTGCTCAGCTTATTTTTACACTAAAACCAGTTTTCATTCCTGTCATTTTATGTAAGTCTTTTAAAAAATCAGATAGTGTTTGATCTCCAACTCAGTTTTTCTTTTTTAATGTTGGGTTTGCTATGTTACATCTTTTGCAATTCCAAATGAATTCTAAAATAATTTTTTCAATTTCTATTAAAAAGCCTGTAGCTTCTTGGTCAGGATTGCAGAAAATGTATTGAGATCTTAGTAATATCAAGTCTTCTGGTCCACGAACATGGTATAACTCTCCATCTATTTAGGTTTTCTTCAATTTCTCTCAATGATGTTTTCTAGTTCTCAGGGGTAAGCTTTCACTTTTTTTTTTTACAAATTTCATTTTTATGCTGTCCAATGCTATTGTTTTTGAATTTTTAATACTTGATCAATTGTTGCAAGTATACAGAAATAAAAAATTAATACTTGCCTATTGTTCTCATGTCCTGAAGCCTTACTGTAATCACTTGTTAGTCTTAGTACATTTATTACCATTTTTGTAGGTTGCAGGAGATTCTTTTTTTTTTTTTTAAGAGAGAGAGAGAGCTCAAGCATGCAAACAGGCAGGGCAGGGGCAATGGAAGAGGTAGGGAGAACCTTGAGTAGGCTCCTCATCCAGTGTGGAGCCCGGCATGGGACTTGATCTCAGCACCCTGAGATCATGACCTGAGCTGAAATCAAGAGTTGGACACTTAACCAAGGTGCCACCCAGGTGCCCCTGCATGACATTTTCTATACAGATGATCATGTCATCTGTAAACAAAGATAATTTTACTTCCTTTTAATTTCTTTCTCTTACCTATTGAGTTGGCTACAACTCAAATATAATTCTGAATGAAAGTGGGGAGAAGGCACGCTGCCATCTTAGTGCTTTGCTTTCACGACTAAGTGTGACATGAGCCCTAGTGTTTTCACAGATGCCCTGTATCAGCTTGAGGAACATTCCTTCTATTAATAGTTTGCTAAGAGTCTTTTTTTTTCCATCAGGGATGAGTGTTGGGTTTTGTCAACTGAGGTTATGGTATGGGTTTTTTAATTTTTTAAAAAATACAGTGAACCATGGGGATCCCTGGGTTGCTCAGTGGTTTGGCACCTGCCTTTGGCCCAGGGCACGATCCTGGAGTCCTGGGATTGAGTCCCGTGTCGGGCTCCCGGCATGGAGCCTGCTTGTCCCTCTGCCTGTCTTTCTCTCTCTCTATCATGAATAAATAAATAAAATCTTTAAAAAAAATACGGTGAACCAAATTGATTTTTGAATGTCAAACAAACCCAGGATAGCCCCAACTTGGCATTGATGTATTATCCTTCTTACGTATTACATATATTAATTTGCTAAAATTTTGTTTAGAACTTTTGCATCTGTGCTCTTGAAGAATAATGATCTGTAGTTTTTGTTTTGGTATCAGGGTCATACTCGCCTTACAGAGTAGGGATGTGTTCCCTCCTTCTCAATTTTCTAGAAGACTTTGTGTTGCATTGATATCATGCTTCCCTTAAACGCTTGCTAGGACTCACCAGTAAAACCACCTCGGTCTGAGGTTTTCTTTGTGGAAAGACTTTACAAATTCCATTTCTTTAACAGATGGAGGGCTACTCAGGTGATTTATTTCTTTTTGAGTGAGTTTTGGTTGTGTCTTTCAGGGAATTGTTCTATATCATCATAAAACTGTTCAGAATATTCCCTTAGTATCCTTTTAATACACGTAGGTTCAATGGTGATGTTACATCTCTTGTTTCAGATATTGATTATTTAGGTCCTCTCTTTTTTTTCCTGATCCGTCTGGACAAAGTGTATGAATTTATTCATCTCAAATAACAACTTGTGGTTTTACTGATTTTACCTTTTATTTTTATGCTTCCTATTTCACTGATTTCTACTCTGATCTTTAATTTCCTTTCTTCTGCTTATTTGGAGTTTGCTCTTCTTCTACTTTCTTAGAGTGAAGGCTAAGTTCACTAGTTTGGGATCTTTTTGCTTTTGTCATATGGTTATTTAGTGCTATAAGTTTCCCCCTGAGCATTACAATTAGAGACATCTTAAAAATTGACATGTATTTTCTTCTCCCTTCAGTTCAGAAATACTTTCCCTTTTGATTTGTTCTCTGGCTCATAGTTATTTTGATGGATGCTATTTACTTTCCACATATTTGGGTATTTCACCCATAGCTTTCTGGTTTTGTTTTGTTTTTTAATTGAGGTAAAATTCATATAACAGGGATCCCTGGGTGGCGCAGCGGTTTGGCGCCTGCCTTTGGCCCAGGGCGTGATCCTGGAGACCCGGGATCGAATCCCACATCGGGCTCCCGGTGCATGGAGCCTGCTTCTCCCTCTGCCTGTGTCTCTGCCTCTCTCTCTCTCTCTCTCTCTGTGACTATCATAAATAAATAAAAAAATTAAAAAAATTCATATAACATAAAATTAACCGTTTTAAAGTGTACAATTCAGTGGTACTTAGTGCATTCACAACTTTGTGCAGCGCCACCCCACCTACTTCCAAGATGTCTCATCATTCCAATGGGAAACCCCATCCCCCATGTCTTATGCCCCTCTCCGGCCCCCTCCCCCACAACCACTAACCAACTTTCTGTCTATGGACTTAACTGTTCTATCTTTTATGCTGCTTTTTGATTTCTACTTTAATTGCACTGTGGTCTTGGTTTACATATATATTTTTTCCCTTAAATCTGCTTGTATTTATTGAGAATCGTTTTACGTTTATGATCCAGAGTATGGTCTACTGTGGAGAATGTCTTGTGTGCACACAAAACAAAAAGAATGTGATTCTGCTATTGCCGGGTGGAGCGCTGTATAGATTGGTTGTTGGTGGTGTTCAAATCTTCTAGTTCTTTGCTTGCTTTATGCCTCCTTGTTCTATTAATATTAACATTGAAATCTCTGGCTGTAATTGTAGGTTTGTCTATTCCATTGGATGTGACAAGCTTTTACTTCGTTTTGAAAATCTGCTGTTGGGCAGTTAGACATTGAGAACATTATGTCTTCTTGGTTACTCGATCCCATTACATTGTGAAATGAACTCCTCTGTCCCTGGTGAAGCTCCTTCTCTGAAGCCTGCTTTGCCCCACGTGAATGAATGTAGCCACCCCAGCTTTCTTTTGATGAGGGTCAGCATGTTTATCTTTCCCCACGTTTTTGAGTTTATTTATGTCTTTATATTTAAAGTGGTTATCCTGCAGGCACACAGTTGTAGCACATAGTTGGGTTTTGCTTCTTCATACAGTCTGACAAGTCTGTCGTTTACTTGGCCGTTCAGACCATTCTGATTTACTGTGATTGCTGATGTGACTTGGTTTGAGGGCATCATCCTGCTGTCTGTTTTCTCTATGTTCCACTGGTTCTTTATTCTCTTTTCCCCTTTTCTGCTTTCTTGAGGAACAAGTGAATGATTTTTTTGGATTTCCTTTCCTCTCCCTTCTTGGCTTATGAGGTATACCTCTTTGTTCTGCAATTTTCATAATTGCTTCATGGTTTGTGGCGTATTTTAACACTTCACATAGAGCACAAAAATCCTTCACACTATTGTTGTCATACACCTCATTTTTTACAAGCGTTATAAACCCGATGCTACGTTGTTATTATTTTTACTTGAAAAGCCAGCTATCTTTTAAGAGATTTAAATAATAAAGAGAAAATCTTTGTAGGTTTTGCCAGGTAGCTCACCCTGTCAACGCCCTTCATTCACTTGTACAGGTCATATTTTCATTTGGTGTGGAAATATTCATTTTCCTTCTGCCTCCAAGACAACTTTGCATGTTCCTGTTGTGTGTCTGCTGCTGATGTGTTCTCTTGGCTCTTGAATTTTGGGGGGAAAATCTTTATTTCACCTTAATTTTGGAAAGATGTTTGTGCTGGGTACAGATCAGCAGTTCTTTCTCCTAGTACCTTACAGATACTTCGCTGTATCTGAATCTGTGCTTCACTGTCTCCTGAATCCTACTGCTTCTGGTTTCTGCTGTCACCTGATCTTTGCTGCTCTGTACATAAAATATGCTCTTCCACCCGGCTGATCTTTTTTTTTAAATTTTTTTAAAATTTTTATTTATTTATGATAGTCACACAGAGAGAGAGAGAGAGGCAGAGACACAGGCAGAGGGAGAAGCAGGCTCCATGCACCGGGAGCCCGATGTGGGATTCGATCCTGGGTCTCCAGGATCGTGCCCTGGGCCAAAGGCAGGCGCCAAACTGCTGCGCCACCCAGGGATCCCACACCTGGCTGATCTTAAGGAAATCTTCTAATCACCAGTTGTAAGCAGTTGGGTTATGACATGCCTTGGCATACCTTCAGTCCTCTTCATAGTTATTGAGCTTCTTGGATCTGTGGGTTTGTGGGTCTTTTTATTAAATTTGGAAGTTTCAGCCATTATTTCCTCAAATATTTAATGTCCACTCCTATTCCTCCTCTTCTTGCAAGATTCCAGTTATTGCACACGTACCCATGCTCGGGACACGCTAACTGGTGTTCTGGTGATGTCAGCTTCCGTTCTCTTTCCTCCTTGTCCACCACTACTGGTTTCTCCCCCATTTTCAGGTCCTCTGACCAGCTGCAGTCTCTGCCATGTATCTACGCCATGCACGCTTCATCACACACATTGTGGTTCTTGCCCCTAAAAGTTCATTCTTGCTCTTTTTACACCTTCAGTGTCTCTACTTAGCTTTCTGAGCATACAGAATGCGGTCAGTAGTAGCTTTTAACACCCCTGTTGTTGTAGTCTGGTATCTGTGCCGATTCTCGGCTGGTCTTCATGGATTATTCCACGTTATAAGCGATATTTTCCCCTCTTTTTGGCATGGTAATTTTGCATGCAATTTTCGATTGGGATTTCGGCGTGATGATTTTTCATTGGTTGCCAGACATCATGCAACTTGTTTTTTTGGCAGATAGACACTCATGCTCCTACTTTCACTTTTGCTCTGGGACCACCATATGCAGACGCTGTAGTCCTCTCAGGTCTATGACTCTTCAGGCAGTTCTGGGGCAGGTCTCATCAGGGCAGCTTATCCCCGATCGAGACAAGACCTTCCCTCTACTCTGTGCCGTGCTCTGGGTCATGACGTTGTCCAGTCTGGCCGGTGGGAGCAGGGGCTGCTCCAAGTGGCACCGCACTGACCCATTGGGCCCCTGCAGCTGCGGTGAGTGCGGACATGGGTGGGGCCATCTGCCCGGGGTTGACGGTGCCCAGGCTGACATCTAGTGTGTTGAAAATCTGTCACATTTTTGTCTACTTTTTGGTTATTTTGGACGGGAGAGCAAATCTTGTCACTGTTACTGCACCTCAGCCAGAAGTGGGAGCCGGCAGCTTGTTTAGGGCAAGTGCGGGGCATGTCTGTGTGTGCCACGGGGGTGCTCTGGGCTGCAGGGAGGGACCCGAGACAGACTCACCTCCTGCATGGACAGTAAGCCCCGCACGTGGCGGAACAGCTCCTCAGCCTCAGCCACGGCTGTCTGGACCAAGTCATGGGCTTCCAGGTGGTATGCCATTTTTTGCTCTTCATCTTTCTCATTTTGGGCACATAATCTTTGTAAGACGGAAGAGTGGAATTTAGAATAAAAATTTCAAGCATTATGCCAACAGTATTAACAAAACGCATGGTATATGTAATTTTTAAATAATCATATGGTATTTTTATTTGTACTTCAAGCTTTCTGATGTTTTATTTTATATGTAAAGATATTGTTACTATATCTTAGCACAGTAAAATTAAATCTATGCCTGAGAGAACCAGTGAACCACAACATTAACTGTGCTGATTTAACCACCTTGTTTTCCTATTTGTGCTTTTCTGCATTTCTAAAAGTTCTATGATGTCATATATCAATTTCACTGTAATAGGATCAAGGTTATATTCCCCAAGTGTCCAGGTTTCTTTTCCCTCCTAAAGGCTGTTTTTAAGACCTTACACAGGATTGGCCTGCCGTGCTTCGAAATGCCTGCGTGTCCACCAAGCACATGGGTGGCCTGGGGCCAGAGGGATGGAGGGCAGGTGAGAGAGGGAGGGTGGTTCCTGAGGCCTGGCCTCATTCCTCTGCCTCTGGGCCAGCCCTTGCCCTCGATGACAGTGGGGACTCTGAGAGGTCGCACGAGGGAGGCTGACAGAGCTGGAGCCAGTGTGAGCAGGTGCATGTATGTGAACACCTGTGAGTGCTCATGGGTAATGTGCACATGTGGGCGTGGCCTGTGTTGGCACAAATGTGACCACTGTGTGAGCGCTGTGGGGGTATGTCCGTGTGTTTGCAGAGACGGAGCCCATGGGATGCTGAGTAGACTGCACAAGAGTGAGGACGCCCCCCTGTGCTGCTGCCCTGGAGGGAAGTGCAGGCGGCCACAGGGTCAGGGCCAGGAGGAGGAGGTTCTGTTGCACGACAATGGGGCCCAATGGGGGCTTGACCTAGGAGAGCCGGGCATGGAGTCAGGACATGGGGCAGGAGGTGAGGGCAGAGAGGGGCAAGAGGGGGAAGGGCTGGTGCAGCCTGGGGGAGCCGCATGCAGGGCCTGGGCACAGTGATAGTCACTGAACGAGTGACAGGCTGGCCCTGACTGTGTTCAGAGGGCCAGCCCCTCCCTCGCCTGGGAGGGCCCACAGCAGGGCTGCTCACCTCTTTATCTTTGCGCGCTCTAGTTTTATATTCACACAATTCTGTGGGCAGCCCCAGGTGATCAACTTTTTCTCAATCTCCATCAAGCGATCATCCATTTCGCTCAGTCGAAACAAGCATTCGGGAGGTTCTCCACTGACTAGCTCCTGAGCAGCCCTGATCTGGAGGCTCACGCACCTGCAGGGGACACGGACCATCCCGTGCGGTGACTGAAGTCTGGGCAGCATCACCGACGCCAGAGGAAACACCTGAGCGCACCCCCCACAGGCCAGAAACCACCCAGGCCACATGCTTCCCCCGCAACGTGATCGAGTTGGAAAGTAGCAGCCCCCACCCCGGCATCACCTGCTTCGGGAAATTCAAAACCACTGTCCTATGACTCAGGGGCAGAAAAGGAAACCCACGCGGAAGGGACAGGCTTCACACATGCAGCGGTGGGGTGCTGCCGGGGGTGTCCCAGCGTCTGCAGTAGGAGCGGGAAGAGCGGAAGGGGAACAGGCACGGACGGCCACAGAGAGTCACGGGCAGCCCCTCCCAGATCCAGAGCCAAGAACTTAGCAAAGACAACCAAAAATGAGGAGAACCAAAGTCAGACAAGCCTCCGTTGCTCTGGTCGAGAGAGGACAGGCGGCCTCTCTGTTACGGTCGTTGAAGGGTGGGGTCCAGCTCTGAGGTAGGAGGAGAGCCAGGGCACGGGGTACGAGGCAGGGGACGGCCTTATGACAAAGACTCTGTGAAGTTCTGGGAGAAGAGTCCAGACACACACAGCAACACAACCCAAAACCCAGAGGAAACAATTTTCTAGAAGAATACAAATTACCAGAAAGATGGCTCAGAAATAAGCTGCAAATCTGAGAGACCAGAGCGCTGCCCTTCAGCTCTGCCCCCGGGCACCTGCCGCCCGCCTGCCCAGACAGGCCGCAGGCCCCCAGCAGCTGGAGCAGAGGTGAAGAGGAGGAGGACAGACCCCAGGGTCTTCCCCCTCAGAGCTCCATGCTGGCAGGGGGGCCGGAGGGCACCCCGCGGCCAGACTGCCCCATGCCTGCGCCTGCGCCCCCGTGTCTGCAGGACACCTACGCACACCTGGGGACACGAATTTAGGAACAACACAAGCCACCTGCATCCCTGGAAAGGAAGAGACACGTCCCCCAGGAGCCGGAGGGCTGAAGGTCAGGCTCTGGGAACCTCCCCAGGCTCCCCGCCCGGGGCCGCGTGTGGCAGGCAGGGGGTCCCCGGGTGGAAGGCCCCGCTTCGGAGCGGCTCAGCGGGGTCGGGGCGCGGGCGGAGGGCTCTCCGGGTATGATTCTCGGCGCCTCACAGGTTTGAAACACGGCATAAAGAATAAAGCCGACCGTGACTTTCATGTGAATTAACAGTTTTTCTTACAAAGAACTACCTGGCTTCTAGGTCTGTGATCATAAGTTCCAAGACGGGCGTTCGGTTGGGTCTTTCCCTCTGCAGGACCCTGAAGGCATCCATGAGTCTTTGAAACAACTGGCAGACCTGAGGGTGACGCGGCGCTGACATCTGCGTGTTGCGCTGGCCGCGGGGTCCCAGCCACCGCCCCCCAGGGCCCCAGGGCGTCCGTACCACCGCCTCTCGGCCTTCACCCTCCGTGGACAGGAGCGCGTCTGCCAGAGTCAGGGCTGAGCTGTACCAGAAGTCCTCACTGCCCCCCAGGCGCTGGGCCTGCTCCACCATCTCCTTCGCTTGTCCATAGTTTTTTTCCTTGTTTGCTAGCTGTGCTAGAAGGTGCAGGCATTTTGCTTCTGCACAAGGATCATCAAGCTCCTAAAAAATACATGTATACGGAGAGGGGATGGGGAAGCGGGAAGAGACAGAGCGAGGCAGCTCCGGGCACCAGGCCTGCCCCCACGGTGTCCACTGGGCTGCTCCCTCACCTCTGAAGGAGGCTCCCTACGTGCCCTCAGGGCACAGAGTGGGTGGGCTTGAGGCCTGTGCATGTGCTGAAACCTCCTCAGGGTTCTCGACGGTGCTCAGGGCCCTGGAAAGCCCCCTCCCCTTAGCGGCAGTCCCCAGCGCCCTCCCGGGAGCCCCTGTCCAGATGCTGGCTGAAGGCAGCAGGGTTCGGGGGCCGGCAAACAGACTCGCACCCTAGCCAGCCAGGGCTGTCTCATCCCCCATCCGTTGCATACAGTTGCAGGTGGCCTGGGCGTGGGGTGGGGGTGCTTTTGCCTCTGAACTGCACCCCAGCAGGAGGACACAGGGTGCTCAGGCGGTAAGAGCAAGAGTCCAAGGCGGCCAGCTCCAGACACAGCAGCTAGTATGCAGCCCAAAGAGACTCAAGTGGAGGCCCCAGGGGCCTGGAGCCAGGGCCCTGGAAGGCAAATGCAGGCTGGAGACGAGGAGAGCGAAGTGCACACAGTAGGTGAGCAGGTTGGCAGGTGGACACCTCTGCAGCAAAGAGGCGGACTGTGGGCTACTGTGGGTGGAAGCAGGCGCTTGTCCCCAGGGAGACGCCACCAGGCTCTGGCTGCTATGGCCCCGTGGAGACGTGGCCATGGTGTGGGTGGTCCAGGGCGTGGGCCAAGCACCATCCATGTGTGTGGGACACATGCTAGAAGGCCAGGAGGGGCAGTGTGCTGTCTGGAGGAGGCAAAGGTGGCCCAGCCACCCTGTGGGGACTGACTCTGCCCCAGGAACTGTCTGGCATCCGGCAGGGCAGCGTGCAGCCTCTGAGACTCTTCCTCCCCAGCCTCGCTCCCTCCGCAGTGTGCCCGCCTGTCTCACTGCCAGGCCTGCACACAGCTGGCTGGCTGGCCAAGACCCACACGCCTGAGCACCCGGCCCACCGCCTCTACCTCCCATGGCCTTGATTTCTGTTTTTATTAGGAACGTCTCACTCTCTGGAGTCCTTCAAAACAAGTGACAGCTTGTCTGGGCCCGTTTAACTTTGCCTCGCCCACCAGGGAATGCAGTTCTTGGAGGTGGACACAATTAGAATCACTTGTCTGCAGGCGCCAGAGAGTCACAACCTCTGTGAGGAGGGATGCGCACGTGGGCATCCATGCCCGGGGGGACAGAGCCCAGGAGAAAAGCAACAGCAGCTGGGGAGGAGCTGGCACCAGAAGGCCAGTCACCGGGGGCCCAGGAGGGCCGAAGAGCTGTGCTCAGGGTGGAGCAGGCCCAAGACGCTCAGCAGACGGGAGTCGCAGGGGGCTAAGGAGTGACCTAGGATCCCAAGAGCCAGGCTGCAATGCAGGCCTGAGGGGTCAGAGAAGCCCAGGCTTCCACGAGGCCCCAGGGGGGCGCTAAGGACGAAGCTGCCCCCGGGTCCTCCAGGCTCTCAGCCTCCACACAGGACATCAGGAAACAGCGCGGCCGCCCACTGGGAGCCCCACCGTCCAAGAGAAAGTGGCCATGGAATCAGACCCACAGCAGCCATAGGAAGTAGGGACTTTAGTAAACTCTCAATAAAGAGTGAACAAAAACCAGAGAAATGCTGGGCAAAGGGCAGAGACTTGGATCCAAGTCTAACACGGATGTTCCAGAATGGCAAGAGGCCGGCCAGCCCGAGCCCCAGAGAGCAGCCGGGGATGCTGCTTCGGGCGGCTGGGGGCGGCCCCTCACCTGGAAGGCCAGGTAGGCCTCTGCCAGCAGCAGCCTCGCAGGCTGGTACAGGTCCATCTCCAGCAGCACCTCTGCTTTGAGAGTCCACAGCTCGGGGAAGGAGGTCCCTTCCAGGCCCTTCCCAGTCTCTCCGTTGATCTGCAGGATCTGTGAGGCAGAGCAGGCGGGTCCACACCGGCGGCCGGTCCTTGCCGCCGCAGCTCCCACCCGTGCCCCGTGTTCTCAGGTACCGGGTGGCACCTGGCCCAGCCCGGGAGGTGTCCCTGGGCCCCTTGGCCTGTTCCCACCGCATCTCCCAAGTGGTACACGCTGGGGGCTCATAAATGGAGTCCCAGATGTGGTGCTCCCATCTGGGACCAGTGGCTGGCGTGGCTACTTTCCTTCGTGGGCGAGCCCACACAGGGGGAGCCGCTGTGTGGAGGGGAGAGCCTCCACTCTCTGCGGCCCAGGCCGGTCTGCCCTTCCCGGGGAGCCCTCTGGGCAGCCCCCACCCCGTCTTCTCTGAATGTTGCCCAGGGCCCGGGCAGGACCGCCCCGAGGTGATCTGCGGCCCCGTCTTTCTGAGACAGCCGGGGCCCGTGGGGGGTGGGGGGGGGACACACCCGGCCAGTCCCGGGGTTTCCCGGGGACCCTGCGTGAGGGTTTAGGACGCAGCTCGTGGCTAAGACACGTCCTGGCTAGTGGCCCGAGCACGGCCTCGGCGCTGCCCCGCCGGGCCAGGAACGCAGGGCGGCCGGCAGACGGAGGTACCTTATCCTTGGCCACCAGCGGCTTCACCTCTGCGGGCTGGACCGCAGCGACGGGCTCAACCGGTGTCGCCACGCTGTCTTCCGAGAGCGGTTCCTTATTCTTCTCCTTCCTCAAGGCGATCTCTTTTCTGCAGCTAATACAAGGAACATGGGCAAAATGCCAAAGAAGAAATTCAACAGCCGAGAAATACCTGAAAATGTTCAATGTTATTAGGCATCAAGAAGTGCAAATGGAAACAGCTGCAGGAAGCCACACGCCACTGCCCACCCACACGTTTACAAAGATAACGAAAAGCCCCCTCGACCGCCCCCGGCACAGCTGCCCCCCAGCACCAGGCACAGCCCCGCAGGCGGACGAGGGCTGGAGCCTCGGCCGGGGCAGGCGCGCCGGCGTCCCGTGGGGGCCCACCTTGCCTGCTCCACTTCGTAGATGTGTGTTTGCCCGGCCAGGGCCTCGTGGTGAGCGGCCGCCTCGCGCAGTTCCAGGTCGGAACAAGCAACAGCAAGCCTAGGGCACGGGGGAGACAGGGAGAGGGGACAGGCTACACGGACGCACGAGGCAGATCCGCCCCGGGCTGTCCCGGGCCCTGTGTGCCTCATAAAAAGTGGTAAACGAAAAAGAAACGTCCACTTTGGTGATGTTTTCAATAAGTTTTAGACCTTCGCAGAATCACGCAGGTGCCTCTGCCAGGTTTCAGGCAGAAAAACTTTAATATTCATTCCTGTATCTGACTCCGTGCACGCCTGCGCTCTTAGGGTCGCCTTTAGAGGCAAAAATAAGGCACGTGGGTGGGGCTCTAACCACCCGTCACAACTGCAAGCAGACAGGCTCTGCTTTGGTTCTGGTGCAAAACGGCTTTATTTTGAAATGATTTCAAGCCTGCTTGAAGGCCGCAGACACGGCAAAGGATGGCTGTACGTCCGTCCCTCGCCCAGACTCCCGTGGCACACGCGCTTCACCACATTCGCTTTATCGTTTTCCCTCCAGGGCCGCCCCCACCCCCCACGCACACCCCCTTGTATTTTTTTTCTGGATGATTTGAGAGTAGGCGACAGACACAGTGGCCCTTTATTCTAATACTTCAGTGAATGTTTCCTTAGAAGAATGACCTTCTCTTAAGGACCAGGTAGGAATTTTAAAATATAATTACTATTTTTATGTTCAAGTATATTGGTTTATTGGGTTTAACAAACCACAGGGAATAATATGTATAGAAACAGTCAACCACAGAATTAATTATTTGAAAATACCGTTTTTTATATTGCTTTGGGGAAAACGTTCACTTTAGCCACCTAAATATTCCCCAGTTTCCCTGAAAATAAAACAGTTATACTGACCGAAGGTGGTAGAGATCTTTGAGGCTCTTGCTTTCTACCACAGAGGCTGCGATGACTACGCCCAGCTGCAGGACTGGGATGGTGAGCTCACAAAGGGACATCTTCTGCAAGGCTTTGACCAAATGGTCCAGGTAATATAAAGTGTATGTCTACATAAACACACAACAAACATGTAAGGTCAAAGAGGGGAGAAAGGTCAGGCCACTAGTTTATAGGGTCTTTCTTCAAAAACTTCTCTCCTTCCCCCTGCCAAGCACGGCTCCTGGCACACAGCAGGCGCCCAGCAGTGTTTGTGAATGAATGGACGACGACGTGCCCTCCCCCTGCTCTCCTTCATTCACAGCTTTCATCGGGTCACGTGGGAGCATCCATAATCTTCAATACCCAAGTGCAGCTAAAGGTCCTCATAAGAAATAATCCTTTTATGTATTTACTCAAATTAATGTTTTTGTTGGATTTCTTCCACTAAAAAAAAAAAAAAAAACTGCTGGTCCACTAAAAACAGAATATTTATGCACATATAACTGCCTTAAAATTTAATACAGGTAGAGAAGAACCTAATATTTACAAAGACGGAGTGGGTTTGATAAAATCATTATTCTGTAGCGGAAAATTAGAAAAGTTGGATGAAGTATTTTAGAAACATGCCAAAGGCTCTGAAGCCTGGGTGATGCTGGGAGAAGTCACCAGGCTGAGAGCCGGAAGACAATGGGCGTCCAGAGAAATGAGCCTGCCATATTGGGGTACAGTTGTCCTGGGAGTTTCTGTGGATTCTGCAGCTGGGAGGCTGCATGTCACGGTACCTCTGGGAGTTTTTGTTTTTGTTTGTTTTTGTGGGGCAAACAAACTGGTGTTGAAGCCCCACTGAAAGCTACATGCCCAGACTGGATGCCCCAAGGGCTGCATTTTAGGATTAAGGGCGATCTAGAAGTAAAGCAGCCGTCTCCGGGACGTCCTCAAAAGCTTTGGGTGGCCTGGAAAACATCTTGTTCTTTGAGAGACTAGTAACTGAGAACTCCTGGTGAGGCCGGTCAGGAGAGAGTGGTGGGAAGACACAAATCCTACAGACCCTAGAGACTCTGAGGATAATAAAGGGACATTAAGAACAATTACATATATATATATGAACATTATATTACAAACTTGAAATTTTATATTAAGTGGAAATACCCTAGAAAAACACAGTCCGCCAGATTATCAGAAGAAACAGGAAATCTGAAGAGCTCCAGAACTGCAAAGTGAACTGAATCATAACCCTGTGACCTTCCCACATAGAAGAATTGGGTAGAAGTTTCCACCAGGGAATTCCACCAAATTTAGGGAAGAAAGAACAAATAATCTCATACAAATTCTCCCCAAGAATAGTAAAAAAAAATAAATAAATAAAATAAGCGGGGGGGGGGGCAGCCTTCCGCGGCGGTGAGCGGAGTGTCCTGGCCGGCCCCGCCCTCGTGCCCACCGGGCCAGCACGGACCGTCTGCAGCCACAGGGAAAACGGTGGAAGGTTCGCTGTCACCATTCCCAGAAAGAGCGATTTAGGACTTTGTTCTTTTCTCAAGCTCCCAACTGGCCTTCGTGCTATGTGAGGTGTGAGCTTTTTTCCTGAATCCTGACGCCATTCCTTAGGCTCAACCTCCTGGCCTCAAACGTGCTGGGCGCTCGTCCCGCTCGGCTGCCTCCTCGTTCCGGCTAATGGGCTGCCCGTGAGGAGCGCCCCTCCACCCACCCCACTCACACGGCCAGACCGCGATGCTAAGGGCCACGGCAGAAGAAACACCAGGCGAGGCCAGCCCAGCATGGAGGGACAGTCCCTTCCTGAGGTCAAGCAAACGTTCTCCCTCGTAGTCGAAGAACTTTATGCCAGAAACGAAATGGTCTGTGGACTCCTACCAAGCATTTATTATGTTTTGGCACAGTAATTTTGACCATGATTATTTTTATTATCTCCCATTAATACTCTGTCTGATATTGAAATGTAAAAAACTGAACTTCTTAGATTACGTTCCATTAATATCGAAGTGTTCTCAAATATTAGTTACTAAAGACAAAATAAACACAACATCGCATTGTCATATACCAGACTTCTAAAAGAAATAAGTATCAATAAAAGCAAGAAGTCCCTCCAAAAAAAATGGGGAGGGGGAGGGAATACTTCCTAATTGGAGAAAAGGTCAGTGCGTCATCGTGACCCCGTGGGACGTGCATCTCTGGCCCTTGTCCCTGGCTGCCGGCACGGAGCTCCTGAAGCCCCTGCCATCTCCTTACTCCCGAGCCCCTTCCACGCACACCTGAGTTCACGCCCGTGGGGTGACTGTGGGCAGCCCCCAGACAGCTCGGGAACCAGCCCTGTGACCGGAGGCCTGGAGCGTCCGGGGACGGGAAAGGCAGGAGGCGGACAGATCGCCCACGGCCAAGGATTTCATCAGTGGGGCCTGCGCCACGGATGCTCCCTGACACTAAGTGAAGGGCTGTGGGGAGTTTCTGGGGTGGTGGACACGTCCACGCGGGGGGCGCACCCGAGGCCACGCGCACAGGGCTCCTGCGCCTGGACCCGCCCAGGCCTCGCTAGCCGGGACCTCTTCACCCGGCCGCTCGCGTGTCTCCCTAACAGCCCGGCCACCCGGAGAGCGGTGTGTCCCTGCGTTCTGGGAGCCGTCCTAGCGAGTCCTCAAACCCCAGGGGTCTCGCGGGAACCGCCGATCCGCAGCCACGTCACACAGGTGTGGGTGGCCCAGGGGCTCGGCACTTGCTGACCTGGGGCCGCCACCCTGAACCTGCGGGGCCCCTGCCAACCAAGCCTGGGGGTGGGTGTCGGGCCTGTGGATCCCACAGACGACGGGCGGGAGCTGGACGCTGGGGGGAGAAGCCACACGCCTGGGTCACTGTCAGCGGGACCGGTTCTGGAGGTGAGCGGTGGAGGAGAGCATCCGTGGGACGGGCCCCGGGGTCAGGGAACGGAGGCCAGTGCCCACAGGCAGAGGGGCCGGCTGGGGGCCGCAAACGGCTCAGGGTCCGTGTTACTTTTTACCAAATCCTGCCAAGGGCGCTTGTACGGACGAGAAATGTGAGGGGAAGTCCATGACTTCTCAGAGAACAGGGTGAGGGTGCGTGGGCAGCAAACACACAGGGTCACGACGCCCAGTAATCACGACAGTGAGGTGCGGACACTGGATTCAGGACAGACGTGGCTCCGCGAAGAAGGCGGCCGAACGCTTTCCCCATACACGGGGTTGGAACAGTCAGAAACCTGACTTAGAACCTGAGGCGACCCTCCACCCGCGCCACGGCCACAACACCGTCTCCGTGGGCGGTCGGTCTGAATCGGACACATCAACCATTAACGCTTGGAAAATATTGTAAGAGAACATCTTCATGACCCTTGGAAAAGGAAACCACCTTTTTAAATAGGACATAAAAAATACCAGCAACACAGGAAATGATCACTAGTTTTGTCCCATTAACACTAGGACAGTCATGAGACGACCTCAAGAGCCAAAGCACAGAGTGGAAGGCGACCGGGCGTTCATAAACTGTCAGCGTCGCTTCCAGGCTAAAGAATTCCTTCCAATCAACAACAAAGAGACAGAAACCTTAATAAAATGTGGGCAACAGACTGGAAAGGCCACAGAAGAGGACGTGCAAGTGGCCAGTGGGCACGGCAAGGGGTGCAGCCTCGCAGTGCCCAGGGAGCACCCAGCGAGGCCACAGGGACGTGCCGCCAGGCCCCGTCGGGGTGGCCGATGCAGGAGGGTGAGCCACAGGGGGCTGGCAAGGGCATGGGCGGGAGCTCCTGCCCGCCTGGGTGGGGATGGAACCTGCACGGCCACTTGTGGGGCGGCCTGGCCACAGGCAATGCAGCGACCACACACGTACCCCAAGACGCTCAAACCCTGCCACAGGTGCTCACAGCACACGACCCAAACGTCATCGGGAGCCCAATGGACAGAGTGTGGTCTCGTCATGGGCCGCGGGACTGCTCCACAGCAGTGAAAGCCACCGATGACGGAGACCCACGACCGTGGAGGAGTCCCACAACATACTGGATGAACGAACCCAAACACGAAAGCTTTATGATGAATGTCTCCACGTTTTTACACGCAAAAGACAGGCGGAAGGCAGTGGGTGATTAAGGTCCCCGAAGTCACTGGGTCGAAGCCCTGGAACCCCACACGGCAAGGGGCCTCGTCGCCAGTGCAGTGAATGTTATGATCCAGACAGGGAGAGACCTTTGCGGGTTCCCCTGAGGCCCCAATGTCATCACAGGGCTCACTCTAAGGGGGAGGTGGAGAGGGGTGGGACCCCGAGGTGGGAACCAGAGATGGGGGTGCACAGCCTGGGGACCCCTGGAGCTCTTCCCGGGAGCCCCAGAGGGAAGGTGGCCCCACTGACACCCCGACTTGGGCCCAGCGTGCCACGTGGCCTCCGGCCTCCGCAGCGCAGGGAGGAGCTGTCTGCTGCTGCAGCCCCGAGCCCCGCTACTGCCCCAGCCCGACAGTAACACACGGGGTCCCCACGTTCTAGGGTGTTGGGGGGCCTGCATGAGCTTCCGAGGACACTGGCAGTTGTCTGGGGATGCCTGGGAGGGGCCCGGGGCCTGGGCCTGCTCCACAAGTGTCTAAGCCGGCCCCTTGCTTTGTCCCCCTCTTTCTGGGTGGACCTCGTGACAGAAAGGCTAGCGGGAGGGACGCGGGCTCGGACCACAGGCGGCCCACGCCGCTGTGCAATCACCTCACCGGCTTCTGGATGCTTGATGGGTTCACGGTCAAGTCGCTTCTGTCCTGTTTAAACACAGACACCACGTCTTCGGGACAGGAGTAGGACGCCCATTCTTCTATGCTCGCCGGTAAGTCTTCCGGTTGTTTGCCAGGAAGCGCCGTCTGGTTCTGCAAAGCAGGACCCCGGGGCTTAGCACCCAGCACAGCTGGAGCAGAGGGGGTGACGGCCCGCCCGCCCCCTGCCCCGAGGGCGCCCCGCTGTCCTGCCCCGGCCGGACCACACCACAGCCGCATTCGAGGCCACGGGCAACGCGCTCCGACGTCACTCGCAGGCCGTGAAGCCGAAGCTCCCGGATGCGGGCATGGCCAGCGTCTCCCCGGGACCCGCACACCTGTGCCCGGTCAGTGCCGCATGCACAAGCACCCGGAGGACTCGGTGCCGGAGCCCAGTGTGGACGCCTGCTCCGGGGGCTGCACCCACGGGACTGTCTCCCCACGGCTCCCGAGAGCCGCCCTCCTGCATGCACACCTGCCCGGGGAACGCACACGGCCCGGGTCACCCTCCTACCAGCCCGGGCTGGGGGTAAAGTCGCTGCCTCCACTTTACGGAAGAACAAACTGAGGCACAGAGAGGGTTGCCAGGCCTTGCAGCCTGGGTGTGGGCCTCCACCCGCCGCGTGGCCCCAGCCCGTGGCCCTGCCCGCCCACTGCCAGGGCCGCCCGGGCGCAGCCTGCACACTCGGTCGTGCGCGGCACCTGCTTGGGGTCTCGGCCTTTCTCCTTCTCCTTATCTCTCTCCTTCTCCTTCTCCTTCTTCTCCTCTTTCTCCTCCTTCTTCTCCTTCTCTTTCTCCTTCTTCTTCTCCTTCTCTTTTTTAGGCAATAACAAATGTGAACTAGGTGCTGCTTCCAGAATTTTACTTTCTGAAATTGTTTTTCCTGCTGTTAATAAAGAAACCTGTGAAAAGTAAAATCCAGATTTGCCACATTAAGAGCAGCTGCGCCCACCCCCCTGCACCTGCGCCATCTGGGGTCTGTGGTCCTAAGGCTCCGAGTGGGAACCTCGCGTCCGCTGGGGCGCCGGGGCCACACCAGTGAGCCCGCCCCCTGCACAGGTGGCTGCAGCGCCCCTCGGTGGTGGGACACTCGGCCTCCAGGACGCTGGGCCAGCGGGCGCACAGGGCTGCCCTCCAAGGAGCGCTTGTCAGCTCCATGACGTGAGCTCCCGTCTCTAATTAAGAACACATATGACTTTTAGCAGTTCTCCTGGAAGAAGTGTAAAGAATCCCCGTTTTGTGGGTGGTGGGAGAGTGGGCGGGGCATCCCGAAGCCCAGGGATGCCTCCCAGTCCCTCCCATTCTTCCCGCTACCAACAGGTGACAGCCCCACTGTCACCCAGCACGTTGCTGGGAGGGTCGGGGGTGCTGCCCTGAGGAGGTTCTCAAGGACCAGAGGCTCCAAGAGCTCCAAGGGAGTAAAGAGATGGTGGGGACGGGGGACACACGGAAGAAGGTTCTGGAAGCTGAGTGCCAGGGTGTGAGGGACAGGCAGATGCAAGCATAGGCTGGCCATCCCCTCCACATGCAGAGGCTATGGGCACCCTTGCCCCGGGCACTTCTGGGTGGATGGACAAGGGTGGTGGGTGGGCTTCGGAGAAGAGTGGCCCTGGCCACTGCAGTGGGGGAAGGCCCCCCTCCGAGGGGCTGCACGAGCTGGTGAGGCCTGTGGGTACAAGGAGGAGGCACGGATTCCTGCCAAGGCCCGGGGACCCAGGGCAGAGCAGCCTCACGCCTCACCTGCCAGATGCGCTTGAGAAACGTGTAGGCCATGAGGCAGTAGTCCTCGTAGTCGGCAGCGCTCGGGGACACCACCAGGGCCAGCAGGGTGTAGGCGCGGGCCAGCGCCTCCAGCTGTCTCACGTTCCAAAGCCTCTCCAAGGGGGCCATCCCCGTGTCCTCGGGCCCTGGACTCTCAGGGGCCACCTGAGTGGGCAGGTGCTCCTCTGCAAGACAGGGGTGCCCGCAGCCATGAGCACCCGACTCGGGGTCCTGGGCCCTTCTGGGAGGGGCGCCCACCGTCAGGGGCCAGGCTGACCTGAGGGACGGCCATCCCAGGTCTCCTCCCCCGGCTGCAGGTGCCAGTGGGGCCGAGAGGACACGTCCGTCCCAGGCCCGCGTGGGACGGAGCTTCCCCACCTGAGCTCCCCCGGCGCCCCAGGAGGGCACAGCCCTGGACACACTGAACGCCGGCTGTGAACCAGAGCAACCCCACGTCACCTGCCGGCTCAGGCGTGTCCCTGGCAGATGTCATCAGCAGCAGGATGTCAATCGCCCTCTTTAGGTGGAAAGTCACGTCTTCCATAGGAAACTGTTTGTAATAAAGCCACTCGCTGAATTCCATGATGTACTCGACTTTTTGCCACTTGCTCTCTGGCTTCTTTGGGATGAAAAACAAGGACAGAAGAGACATGTGCTTGCCACTCGGTGTCCCAAACACTGAAATGGAGGGCGTCGCTGCTACATCCTCTGGAAGCAAGTGTGCGCACTGACCCTGCCTCCACCGCAGCGGGACCCCCTGGCCGACTTATCTGACGGCCACGCTGGTTGGAAGCTTTCCGTTGTCCTCAGAACACAGCCTGGCAGTCTCCCGGGGCCCTCCACTCTGTCCGCGGGTGCCCGCCAGCCCCGCCAGCCCCGCTCCCCACCTGCCCCCTCCTGAGTCGGGCTGTCTTTGCTCTGCGCAGCTTTGATTCCTCGGGCACTCGTTCGGATGTGCAGGTGAGGCTTTCTCTGGATGGTTCTGTGGTTAACCAGAGCTCCAGGGGTCAGGGAAGGTGCTGCTCCGAGCAGCAGGCAGCCCCAGCGTCCAGCCCAAGGCCCTGGCCCATGCTCAAACGAGGTCACGAATCCCTGACCCTCAGAGAGCAGAGCCAGCCCTGCCGACGGCGCCTTCACCTTCCACCTGCTGGGCCCTACACCGAGGCACCCCCCCGAATCCACTCCTGCGTCACAGCTCTTGTTGGGGTGGGGAGTGCCCCAAGACCCCCGAATCTCCGAAGGCTGCAGAGTGCTGCTCCCTCCTCAGCCCAGTCTGGCCTCGGGCGTCCCCTCCTTGGGTAGGCTTCACCCGCTGCCCCCCACAACCGTCTCCCCTGCAGCAACACGGGCGCCCCACCCACACGAGGACCTCGGCCCTCCGCGCTGGGAAGGTGTCAGAGAAGACAGGGGTCGTCGGTCCACTGCCCTTGACTCATCAGAAGGGCCCATCGCCTCGCGCGGCTGCACCTCCTCCTCTGAGGCTCCCGCACAGCAGCCGCCCGGGGGCTCAGCCTCCCTCCAGGGGCCACGTCTACACCGAGCAGCTCCAGTCACAGCCGCAGGCACACCTGTAAGGCCTGGATCGCGTTGTAGTAGCAGACCAGCTCCCCGGAGACGCTCTTTGAGTTCAAGGCCAGCCGGTGCCACATGTGTGCCAAATAATCTTCACTTTCGTCTTTGAATTTCTGTATTTCCATTGTAAAATTCTGGCCAAGTTTGGCCTTCACGATTACCATGTGTTTGAAAATCAAGCTAAAAAGAGGAAAAGAGAGAGATTAATGCTTGAGTGATAAACAAATATGTGTGATGCATCTAAAACTAAGGGGTCGGAGTCCCTTTTCCTTCTGACAAAGACAAACCAGAACGGAGCCTGAGTTACTTGGGATTCTCGCGTGTTGGGAATGTGGGGTGGGCGCCGAGGGGCCCCCAGGAGGGAGGAGCACTCACAGGCGGTGTGCCGTCCGGGGCAGCACGTGCACGGCCTCGTCCAGCACCTTGAGGCCTCCCTCCCAGTCGCCGTGGTCCGCGTGGCAGTGGAAGAGCAGGCCGTAGAGCGCCGCGCGGAGCGTCAGATCGTCCTCGGCCCCTGTGGCGGGAGAAGTGCTCAGGAGCCTGAGAAGGGGCCTGTGCGTGGGAGCGAGGCTGGCAGGGCCCTCGGGTGCCACGGGGAGCTCACTCAGCAACACTCAGAGCCCCAAACTGTGGCCCGACCTCAGGGCCTGACAACTGCCCTCAGGCCGACATGCGGCGCTCCATGGGGAGCAGAGCCACGTGACATGGCTCCTCAGGGGCTGCTGTCCCTGCAGCTGCCCCCCTGGTCTTCCTCCCCTGACATGGTTCACCCCCACCAGGTGCTTCCTGAGCGCACCCCCACCCCTGCTGGGCCGCCCGCCCCCCACTTAAGCTTGCTCAAACTCTGCGTCCTCCGAGCCCTTTGTCACGTTTCCATAACTCTGAAAATAAGCAGCGTGAGCATGAGGGAGCAGAATCAGTCCCGACAGCCGTAACCAGCACTGTCAGCTGTGGCTGCTCGCTGGGCCCCGCAGGTGGAAGCACCTGCTGAGGGATAGCGACCACCGCTGAGCTTCAGTGCCCCACCGTCCATGTAAGCAGAGGCCCCGCCGTGGGCACAGGACACTCAGGTGGCTCTAGTTGACATCTCTGACCATGTAGCCATTCAAAACTTGCCCTGTTTTGAATTGTTGGAGCAGAGGGGAGAGCATGCCTGGGGACTCCACCAGCACAGGCTGTGTGGGACCCGTGGGCCCCCTGTGGCCTCTGCACAGCCGGTGATCTACAGGTGTCCCTGCTGTCCACGCCCAGGAGCAGGTGGCTTCGGGCGCACAACCAGATAAGCTGGCCAACCTCTGAAACGGGCAGTAGGGCTGCTGTTGGACATTTCAGTCCTGCCCGGCTCAGGGTCCTGCCTTTGCTCTGCATTTCTTTGGTTCATAATGAGCAGGGACGTCCTCCCTGGTCCTAGGTCATGGGCCTGTCACTGGACCACCTACTGCTTCTCCAGTCCACCCACGGGGGGCTGTGGCCCAGGCCCCGCCTGCCAAAGAGCCCAGCAGTCGTCTGTGCGCTGGGACCCCCCTCCTGCACCCCTTCCCCTGCAGGTCCTTCCAGGGAGGCCGTGGGGTGGAGGGGAGCTCACGAGGCCTCGCGGGGGAGACCAGTGCTAGTGGAGCTAAGCCCCTGGGCTCTGGGGCTACTTCGTTACCGCAGCACAGCACAGCCCACCCTGACTAATACGACTACATATCACAGAAGTTATTCATTTAGCTCCCAAATTTGGTGAAAATATCGTCCCAGTGTTTACTTTTTAATTTTCTGTATTTCTTATTGTTCTCATTATTTAAATTTTTGTGTATTTGTAGGTGTGACTCTCTGCTCACTTTAAAGTTTAAGAGGTAATCTTCCCACAAAACACCTGCTATGCTCAATTCTACTTTCTCATTTTTCCCTACAGTTTGAATTCTTACTACTGCTCAACTGTTTAACCTCTGTCGTGTTTATTCTGGCACAGGGAGTTCAGCGCACACTTCACCTGCACAGTGTCCCAGGGGTGCTGCATTCTAGCAGGCAGCGTGGGCTGCACGGGGCTACGTGCCCCGTGTGGGCCGCCAGCCACAGCACGCTCTGCAGCGCCAGCGGACTCCTGCCAACTGTTTGGGTGTAGGATTCAATGTTTAATTACACATGGGTATACTTTTGTTCATTATTTTAAGTCAAGTTTATCTCTCTAAATAGACCTAAAGTTCTCGGGGAGGGGGGACTGCCATCCTAATCCCCGGCATTTACACTCTCCAACAGACACTGACACTCTTACAGGGATGATTATTTTTTAGCAGAATTAAACATGAATTCTCAAATATAGTTTTGCTGTTCTAAGTTCAGTTTGTGTCTTATTTGGTTTTGCAAGGGTCCATCTCCACTTTTTTTTTTTTTATGGAAGTTAGAAGAATATGGTCTATGTGCCTTAGTAAGCCAGGGGCCGGGTTACACAGCGGCCACTAGGTTGAGAGCTCCTGCTCTGACCCCAGGGGGCCCTGGACAGGGGGCCTCTAGGCTTTGGTGTCCTTGTGCACACAACCGGGATTCCATGGAGTTGTTCACGAGAAGTGCTCAGGGCTCATTACCCATGAAGTGTCGAGTGCCGAGCAGACACTCCCTATGGTCACCGTCCCAGTTAAGCAGCCTTCGCACAGGAATTCACAGCACTGAGCACTTCCCTTTCCTTGTGCCTCTGGCTGTGTCTGTCTTGTGTCTACAAACCTGGGAGAAAATGACCTTCTGTCGACCCTCCACTGTGGAAGTCCGCTGTAGGCCACTGGTGCAGGAGCAGTGCTTTGCCTTCTCTCTGATATAAAAACAAAGAAACAATACATAGATTTGAAAGTTGCGATTTATTCTTTCACCATTTTGATGTTTATTTGGCTCAGTGTCTAATAACAGAAACTGCAGCTAAATTTCTGAAATACTGGGCAGCCCCGGTGGTGCAGCGGTTTAGCGCCGCCTGCAGCCCAGGGCATGATCCTGGAGACCCCGGATCGAGTCCCACGTCAGGCTCCCTGCATGGAGCCTGCTTCTCCCTCTGCCTCCCTCTCTCTCTCTCTCTGTGTCTCTATGAATAAAGTCTTCAAAAATTTTTTTAAATAAATAAATTTCTGAAATACTAAGTCATAAAAAGTGAAGTCGCATTCTGCCCATGAGAAAAGGCTCCCTGGAGCATAGGAGGACACACACAGGGACTACCCCCAGCATAGCCTGCAGCTTTCTTAATGACAGGAAGCACCCAAATCCGTTTTAGAGCTTGAAATCAATGGGATCAAAAGCACATTAGAAAAAACTTGTAAGGGGGTGCCTGGGTGATGCAGCTGGTTAAGCATCTGACTGTTGATTTAGGCTCAGGTCATGATCTCGGGGTCCTGGGGTGGAGCCCTGCCTTGGGCTTCCTGCTCAGCGGGGCGTCTGCCTGAGATTCTTTCTCTCTGCCCCACTCCCCACTTGTGCAAGTTCTCTCTAAATAAATACATAAGGAAAAACTTGTAAGATACAGCAAAAGCAGTGCTCAGAGTTTATAGCTGCAAATGCCTACATCGATAGAAGAAAGATCTCAAATCAACAACCTGACTTCACAACCTAAGGAATTAGAAAAGAACAACCAAACTCAAAGCCACAGATGAGAGCACAGATAAATAAAACAGAGATTGGAAAAATCACTGAGAAAGTCAATGAAAAGATCAAGACAATTGACAAAATTTTAGCAAGACTAACAAAAAGGGGGAAAAAAAAGTAGACACAAATAACTAGAATCAGAAGTGCAAGTGGGAACCTTGCCACCAATCCTGGAGAGATAAACAGGATTCTAGGAGAACCCTGGGGGCTAGCACACACCACCAACAGATCAGAAGACCAGAAGAAATGGAAAAATACCTTGAAACATACACGCTGCCTAAGCTGACTCACCAAGAAATGGAAAAATCTCAACAAACGTACACAAGCAGAGACGGAATCAATAATCAGCTCCCAACACAGAAAAGTCCTGGACTCAGCGGCTCATGGGTAGATTCTACTAAACATCTAAACAGTTGACACTAATCCTCCTCAAGTCTTCAAAATACTGAAGGGGAAGAAATACTTCCACACTGATTCTGACACCAGCATGACCTTAATAGCAAATCCAGACGAAGGCATCACAAGGAAAATCACAGAAAAATACTCATAATGGATATAGATGAGGCAAAAATCCTCAACAAGATTTAGCAAATCAAATCCAGCTGCACGGTAAAAACATTATTCACCATGACCACATGGGGTTTATCCCAGGAATACAAGGGTGGTTGCACAGAAGATCAATCAACGTAACCCATCACATTCATAAAATGGCAGAGAGAAAACTACATGATCATCTCAACTGATGGAGAAAAGGCATTTGACAAAATCCAACAACTTTTCATAGTAAGATCCTAGAAAACTAGGAATAATGGGAACATTCTTCAACACATAAAGGGTATTTATGAAAGATCCACAGCTGACACTGTGCTCAGTGGTGAGAGACTGACGCTCCCCCCTGCTATCAGGAACAAGATGAGGATGCCCGCTTTCACTGCTGCTGCTCAAAATCTTACTGGAAATTCCAGCCAGAGTAATAGACAAGAAAAAGAATAAAAGTTACCCAAATTGGAAAGAAGAGGTAAAACTGTCTCCATTCACAGATGACATGATCCTATATACAGAAGATCCCAAAGAATCCCCAAGAAAAAATTGGGGCTAATAAGTGAATTTCTCAAAGTTGCAGGACACAACAATCGGTTGTTTTTCTATGTAGCAGCAATGAACAATCCAGAAAGGAAACTAGGAAAGTGCTGTGGACTTAGTTGTGTACCCGCCCCCACTACCCTCGTCCCCAGTGTGCTGATATTTGGAGATGAGGTCTTTGGGGGTAATTAGGATTAGATGAGGTCATGAGGGGAGGGAGGGTCCTCATGATGGGATTAGTGTCCTCCTAAGAGGAGACAGCAGATATCTTGCTCTGTCGCCACACTGCCCCAGAGGAGGACGGAGCAAGAAGGCAGATGTATGCAAGGCAGGAAGAAGGCCTGTATCAGAACCTGACCACGCTGCTTCCCTGGCCTTAGACTTCCAGACTCCAGAAGAACGTGAAACAAATTTCTATTGCGTAAGCCACCCAGTCACCCAGCATTTTGTGACGGCAGCCAGAGCTAACACAGAAAGCGGTTTCATTTATATTAGTTCTTAAAAGAACTAAATCCAAAAAAAAAACAAAAACTAAATCCTTCCAAAGAGATGAGAGACAGATCTGCTGCAAACTATGGAAACAGGGATCCCTGGGTGGTGCAGCGGTTTGGTGCCTGCCTTTGGCCCAGGGCACGATCCTGGAGACCTGGGATCGAATCCCACGTTGGGCTCCCGGTGCGTGGAGCCTGTTTCTCCCTCTGCCTGTGTCTCTGCCTCTCTCTCTCTCTCTGTGTGACTATCATAAAAAAAAAAAAAACAACAACTATGGAAACATTGCTGAAAGAAATTAAAGAAGATCTACATGAATGGAGAAACATCCATGTTCACGGAAAGTCTTCAAAATGTTAAACTGTCCGTACCACCCAAAGATATCTATGGAGTCAACACAATCCCTCTTAAAATTCCACCTTTTTTTTTTTCAGAGACATAGGAAGGTCAATCCTCAAATTCATGTGGAATTGCAAGGAGGCCCCAAGTAGCCAAAACCCATCTCAAAAAGGATTAATAAAGTTGTAAGGCTCATAGTTCCTGATCTCAAAATTTACTACAAAGCTGTATTAATCAAGGATCAGTGCGGTCCTGGCAAAAGACAGACACACAGACCAAAGGAATAGAAGACAGAGCCCAGAAACAACCTCTCACATACATGGTGAAATGGTCTTTGGCCAGGATGCCAGGATCATTCAATGGGGCAAGAACAGTCTTTTCAACAACTGGTGCGGGGGAAACTGGATTTTTACACGCAAAGAAATAAAACTGTCCCCCCATCTTACACCATATACTGAAATTAACTCAAAGTGAGGGAAAATAACCCTAAACATAAGAGCTAAAGCTATACAAGTCTTAGGAGAAAACACTGGAAAAATTCTTCATGACATTGGATTTGGTGATGACTCCATCGACGTGACACCAAAAAAACAGGCAAAAAGAAAGACATAGTTGAATTTCATCAGAATTAAGAACTTCTGTGCATCAAAAGATTCCACCAAGGGAGTGAAAGGGCAGTCAAACAAATGGAGAAAAAAATCTGCAAGCCTTTTGCCTGATAAAGGATTAATATCCAGGATACACAGAGAACTCTTACAACTCAACAACAAAAAACAAACCAGTTCAAAGATGGGCAAGGAACTTGAACAGATGTTTCTTTTTTAAAAAAATTTAAAAAAATAAAATAAATAAAAAAATAATAAATTCTTTAATTGGAGTCCAATTTGCCAACATATAACAACACCCAGTGCTCATCCCGCCAAGTGCCCCCTCAGTGCCCGTCACCCAGTCCCCCCACCCCCTGCCCACCTCCCCTTCCCCCACCCCTTATTCATTTCCCAGAGTTAGGGGTCGCTCACATAACAGATGTTTCCCAAAGAAAATATGTGGATAGCTAGTCGGCAAATGTAAAGAAGCTCAATATCACTAGTCATCAGAAAATGCAAATCAAAACCATGATGAGGCGTGGGAGCTCCTGGGCGGCTCAGTCAGTGAAGCGTCTGCCTTTGACCCAGTCATGATCCCAGGTCCTGGACTGGGCCCCACGTCGGGCTCCCTGCTCAGCCCAGAGTCTGCTTCTTCCTCGCCCTCTGACCCTCCTCCCACTTCTGGGCGCACACATGCGTTCTCTCTCTCAAATAAATAAATAAAATCTTTAAAAACCCACCACAATGAGGTACCGCTTTGTACCTCTCTATTGGGACGGGCATGATTTTTTTTTAACATGGGAACTAACAAGTGCTGACAAGGAGGTGCAGGAATCAGAAGGTTTGGTGGGAATGTACAATGGTGCAACTTCCGTGGTAAATACTTTGCATTTCCCCCAAAGGTTAAACACACAAGTACCATATAACCCAGCAACTCCACTCCTAGGTACACGACCAAAAGAACTGAGAGCGGGGACACGGAGAAACCTGTACGCCCACGTTCACAGCAGCGAAATCACGTCCATCGATGGATGGATGGATAAGCCAACTGTGGTCCATCCCTACAGTGGAATACTACGCAGCCACAAAAAGGAAATGCTGACGCCTGCTACGACACGGACGAAGCTTGAGGACACTACGCCGAGTGAAATCGGCCAGACACAGAAGGACGGGGCCTTTATGATTCCACTGATATGAGGAGCCTAGGGCCCCCCATTCACAGACACAGGAAGTGGAGCTGTTGTCTTATGGGGACAGGGTTTCTGTCGGGGATGATGAAAAGGTTTCAGGCATAGACACTGGTGAAGGTCACACTGAATTGTATACTTTCGATCAGTTAAAACGGTAAATGTTATGTTATGTGTATTTTACCACAATGTAAAAAAGCACATTGGCAAGAACTGAACTTGAGGCCAAGTTTTATAAACGTCTATGCCTGGGCTTGGCAAACCTTTCCCGTAAAGTGCCAGGTACTTCTGCGTCGCGGGTCACCCGGCCTCCGTCACAACTACTCCCCTCTGCTGTGGTAGCCAAGCCACAGACAACACGTAAACGAACAGCACGATCGTGTCCCGATGAAACTTTATTTACAAAAACAGCAGACAGGCTAGATGCGGCCCATGGCGGCGGCTGCCCACCCCGCTCAGACCGCCGGAGCTCCTCAACACCTCAGTAAGGGCATAGGGAGCATCGACCAATTGCTTACATGAGACTACGATTTTCCATTTTCTTCTTGCTGTCCCTTGGACGGCAGCCTCCCCGGCCGGGGACGACCTTGGGAAGGTCACACATTCACACACCGCTGTGGGCCCTCCTGCCACGAGCCCAGCACTGGAGTCAGCGCCGCGGGTGGCTCCCCTGTGGTGCCCCGTCCCCGTCCCCGTCCCCGCCACGCCTCCCACAGCTCGTCTGGCTGCTGGCCTCTGAGGCTCCGCGGGGCGCTGGGCCGAGGGCCCAACCGGCTCCGTCCACGGGCTCTGCCCTACTGTCTGCCCACGGACCTCGGTCTGCCAACGCCTTTGACCTGCAGACCTTGCCCTCCTCGGGGCCCTGCTGAACACCGCGGGTTCATAGGTATGAGGCTGGCCTTCCCGGGCAGAGGGGAAAGGTGCCCGAAGGCCTGCGGGGGCCAAGGGCTGGGGCTGGGAATGCGCAGGACGTGCTCAGGACACAGGTGGTCAGCAGGCGGGAGGGCCGCCTCACGGACCTCCACGGACCCTCTCACGCTGGCTCTGGGCCCAGCGGTGCCCGCTCAGGGGCCAGCCGGACACGTGGAGCCAGTCGGGGGCAGTCCCTCTACCAAGACCTCACGCGCTGGTGATGGGGTGGGCGTGGGGTGGTCAGGCCTTGACTTCCGCCATCTGAATCTACCCTTCTGTCCCCCCCTCCTCCGTCCCCTTCCTCTCTCCTGCTGGAGCTTTCTGGTGTAGGCCAGCGTCCTCCGGAGGGCACAGAGGGTGGGGTGACATTTCGCCCAGCTGGGATTTGGGAGGGGTCGCCGTCCTCCGAGCCCCCCACTCTGCGGGCCTTCGTGCTTCCGGTTTCAACAGCTCCCCGAGGTCTGTCGCCCTTGGGATGTCCCCCGCCCCTTCTGGACGGAGCCCGCCCCACCGCGGCCCCACGCGGCACACCTGCTTTTTCCTTTCGGTCTTGTTGATGATGCTAATGATCTTCTGTATGACGTTCTTGGTCTTCCTCCTGTTGACGGCGGAGGACAGGAACGGAAGCCAGGTGTTCCAGTAGTGCCTCGCGGCCAGCATCACCAGGGCGCTGCTCCCCGCAATGCCCCCGAACCTGAAAGGGAACCGCTGGCTGGGAGGGGCGCAGACACGGTGCATGGGAGGCTCCTGGATTTACAGGGAGGAGGTGGGGCTGGGTGCCACAGGGCACCCCACGATGCACGTGCCCCCTCCCTCTGATGGCTCATGTCCAGGGGGTGGGGTGGGTGTCACCACAAAGCCTCACCAAGGAAGGGCCGGCCTTAGTGACGGTCCCCACCCAGCGCTGGGCCCTTCATGCCCTGGTACTGCAGGTGCCGTCCATCTCCCCTAAGCGGTGTGCACCCCGAACCCCTGGCCACTCGGCACGGTGCGGCGTACCTGGCGGCCTCTATGAAGGCCCTCGCGGCCGCCAGGCGCAGCTGCTTTCTCCCCTTCAGGTTCTCCATGATGCTCCTGCCCTGGACGCAGGCTGTGGTGCTCAGCATCTCCGCCACCGGCGCCATCTCGGCCCTGGAGACAGAGAAGGGCCGCACATGCAGGACGGCTCTCCGGGGGACACAGGCGCTATGCAGGAGGGGGCAGGAGCCCTGGGGGCATCCGCGGAAACCTCAGGAAGGTCCCCAAACCACGACTAACTGGCCGGCCCCCAGAACCACGACACACAATCGTGAACTGGGGTTTTACAGGACTCGTTTGCAGTCTTGTTGCGCGGCAGCAACGGCTGAGCACCAGAAGCCCCCCTGTTGGCTCCCGCCTCGTAGGGTGGCCGAGCCCCGCTGCGTGCTGAGCTCAGTCCTACAGTTTCGATGCAAACCCACGGCATGTGCCAGCCCTTCTCCCTAAATGTCTATGGTGGCCGCGCCGTGGCTGGTGCACACGCGACGCCCCATCGCCCCCGTCCGACGCTAGAGGGGAGCAAATCCCCAAAACTCCCCCGGGGGGCACCTGGGCAGGCTCCCTCCACGGGCCACTCGAGTCTTCGTTTTTGAAGAGAGTCTCTTAAACTTGCAAACAGCTGCTCGTCGGCTCTTACTCACTGTGTTCAGTGCAACACACCCTGCACATTCACCCAGACAGCTGGACGTGGTTGGGGTCGGCCCCTCCCTCTGCCTTGCTTGCCTTTCCACCTCTATGTTGTTTCTCTCCTCCCCCCTTCTGAGTTAATCCACGATTTTTTAGCATTGCATTTCGTCACCTCTATTGGATTTTTAGTTATACTTTTTTCTTATTTTTTTAGGACTTGCTCTAGAGATTACAACATACGTCCTTAGCTAGTCACGGTCTAGCTTGGGTTAAGGCGATGTCAGAACTCTGGACAATATACTCCTGTGCGCCTCCTTCCCACCATCCGTGTTACTGCGGCCGTGCATTTCACTTCTATATTAACAATCCCACAATTCAGCGTACTTTTGTTTCAAACAGGCAAATACCTTTTAAAGCATTTAAGAACTGAGGGGGAAAGCCTTTGTGTGTACCCACAGATTCGCCACTCTGGGCGCTCTCGACGGCTGCTTGGGCCAGGTTTCCATCAGCTGTGTCATCTTCCTTTAGCCTGAAGAATTTCTTTTGACATCTCTTCTAGGAATGGACGACCTTACCTTTAGTTTACCTTAAAACATCTTGATTTCGCCTTCATCTTCTGAAGGCTATACTTGGACGTACAATTTTATATTGACAGATTTTTCTTCTTTTTTTTAATTTTTATTTATTTATGATAGTCACACACAGAGAGAGAGAGAGAGAGAGAGACAGAGACAGAGGCAGAGACACAGGCAGAGAGAGAAGCAGGCTCCATGCACCGAGAGCCCGACGTGGGATTCGATCCCGGGTCTCCAGGATCGCGCCCTGGGCCAAAGGCAGGCGCCAAACCGCTGCGCCACCCAGGGATCCCGATTTTTCTTCTTTTAAAAAAGATCTTATTTCACAAGAGGGAGCAACAGCACACACGCAGGGGGAGCGGCAGGCAGAGGGAGAAGGAGCAGCAGACTCCACTGAGCAGGGAGCCCGACGCGGGACTCGAGCCTCAGGCCGCAGGATCCCAACCTGAGCCGAAAGCAGCCGCTTAACCCTCTGACCCACCCAGGCGCCCGACTGTTTCTGTCCTAATGACTGTGTCTTCTCCTGGTAGGGGAGAACATCTTCTTGTGTTTCCACGTGTCTAGTGGCTTTTTATTTCATGCTGGACACCGAAGGGGCTCTATTGTCGAGAGTGTGGCTGACGTCTTCCTTTAGAGGAAGGTTGGGTTTCCTTCTGGCGGGCAGTTAATTTACTGGTGGCTCAGCTTGTTCTATCAAGATTTGAATGAGGCTTCTTAGGGCGAGTCTACAGGAGGCCTTACCGCCCTACCCCCAACGTGCGGTCTTCCTGAGTGCCTGGCAAGTTCAGTGGCGCGTCCCTGACTCTCGTTGGCCAACTCTAGGTTCCACCATCTGTCTTCAGCTTAGAGACCACACCTCCATGCCTGTGAGCACACATGCTCTGTCCAGAAACCTCCTCTCTCACCACGTCATATCCTGTAAATGCCAGCTGCCTCAGCAGCCCCCAGCATGGGACCCTGTTTTATCCCAGGATGTCTTCCATCTGGTGTTTGAACAGCCCTCCAACCCCACACGGCAGAAGGTAAGAGTGAAATGTGAAGCCCACCTTTGAAGACCCCTTCTTGCAAAAATTTCTGCTCTGGACCATCTGTTGTCCAACGCCTGAAAATGATTGTTTCATGTGTTTTGTTAATCTTTACAGTTTTTTTTTCCCGCAGGACAAGAGTGTAATATCCATTACTGTATCATGAGCAGAAATGGTAGAAAAGGGGACATTCAAATTTATATAAAGACCCAACACTGATGATTATGTTAAATAATAAAATAATAATGGTGAACCAAGTAGAAATGTCCCAGATACTCTTAGACTATTTCCTTTCAATCTACTTTGTGCTGTCTTAGGGATCCACATGAAATTTCTTATTAACGTATATTCCTTTACATTGATACTGTGAACGTGAAAGTTATTCTGGTAATTAAACACTCAGAGGTGAAAAATACTGATTAGCAACTGTACTATTTTTCACCAAGAACTAAAATTTATTTCTACTATTGAATGTGAAGTGCTATTATAAATTTGCTCTGTGACCAATTCCGTACTAGAGTTCTTACATATAACCTGCAAAATGGAAAAATTAGCACAAAAATTTGAAATGTGTATAATTTTTTTAAAAAAGAATCATCTGCGGTGCATGCCATGTGGCTGAGTGTATTACGTATCCTGCTTGACCAGGCACAGGGTCCAGTGCTCTGAGCTACTGACAAGATCACCGCAAAGTGTGGCGTCTCTTACACAACCAAGGACCACTCGTGTCGGTCTCTCCCGCCGCCGAGCACTGAGCAGCTTGCCTGGACACAGCTAGCACCCGAGGGTGGGGGATGAACCGTCAGAGCCACAGTCAAACCCGGGCGAGACGGCAACCTACGGGCTGCAGTGGCGCCGGTTACCACCAGAGGACAGTGATGTTCTACAAATGAGTTCCAAAAGTCAAAGTGGATATTAAATTTTTACAGTACCTCTCTTTCCCTGTTACTGTATGTATGTATTTGTATTTTTATAAGATTCGTCATTTTAAAACGAAAGTGAATTTAAGAGACCCTGACGGAGAATGACAAAGCCAGGGCACCTGTGCGGCACTCCCTGGCCGTGCCCTCCTGACCAGCCCTCAACCAGCAACGGAGTCGGCCTCAGCCCAACGACAAGACTAACACAGCGGTGCTCACGGACCGACTCCTTGTAGGACAGTGTCTTTGCGGTGTTGGATTTTTATCGCAGCGGAACCTGCACATGCTTAGGAGTAACTACCTCCTACCCACCCCTGCACTGTTCCCCCGAGGAAGTGACCCCTAAATCCAGAGCTGTCCTCCAAGAGGCACATGCTTGCCTCTAGAGTCCTGGCATCGAGCTTGACTTCCCATCAGACCACCTCACACCTTACCTACGGAGCTCTCACAGCGACCCACGGAGCTTAATCACTCAGACCCTCCTTTGCCCTCTTCCCAGCCTGTGACACAGCTGATGGCGGCATGTGCCTCAGAACATCACACTAGGGATCCCTGAGTGGCTCAGCGGTTTAGCGCCTGCCTTTGGCCCAGGGTGCGATCCTGGAGACCCAGGATCGAGTCCTGCGTTAGGCTCCCGGCATGGAGCCTGCTTCTCCCTCCTCCTGTGTCTCTGCCTCTCTCTCTCTCTATCATAAATAAATAAATAAGTCAATAAATAAATAAATAAACCTTAAAAAAGAAAAAAGAACATCACACTAGCTTCCAATCTGGTGGACCCGCAGCCGGTGACACCATGGGTCACCTCCTTGGGCGAGGACGTTATCATGGCAACACCCCTCCCCCCCGAAGTGTGTTGTCTGTGCTTTCACTGTGGCACCGTCAAAGTCGGTAACACTGATCTTCTGTTAAGTAGTCACAAAATGTTGATCCTAAACTAAAATGTCAGCAAACACCATGATAACGCAAGTGGTTTTCACCGGGAAGTCCAGCCGCGTATTACTCCGGGGTCTCCTGGAGCTTCCGGTTGGCTTTTTGTCCACTGTGTTATTTTCCTTCATCACAACACCCGGGGTCCTCTGGCTTCCCTGCCCTCACTCCCCAGGGCATCCTCCATCCTGCCCCAGTTTACACGGTGGCTCTCGCAGCGAGCAGCACAGCTTGACAACTTTCTGGGTTGGATCTATTATTTCCAACATCCCACATTCTTCTCTTTTTTTGGTTTATTCCCTTGTTTTTCTGGAGCATATCCTTCAACGAGCTTTCTAAAAACAGGTGTGTGGGACATATATGTTCTAGGTCTGTGTCCGTCTAAAAATGGCTTTCCGTACCCATAGACTTGACAATAAGTGTGGGTGAGTTAGAATTTCCACTTAGGAAGCTCCATTCTTCCTCTACCTTCTAGGGACGGGTTCAGGCGACTTGAATTTCTGTCTCCTGCGGCCTCGTAGGTCCCTCTGTGGGGTGGCCTGCACCCGAGGGTCTCCTCGCTCTCTCTGCGGCTCCGTGGCGGCGGGGCTGCTCACGGGACGGGCTTCCTCTGCGTCACCCCTCACTCAGACTTCTCTCTCAAGAGCATTCTCTGCTCCTTCTGGAGGCTGGAAGTTAGACGTCCCGCGTGACTTCTGGCTTCTGTCCCATTTTCTGTACATCTGTCCTTTTCATCGACTTCCTGTGAGACTTCCCCACACTTCATCTGCACTGAATTTCTGCTCAGGAGATCCTCGGTCCTTCGTTATTCATTTTCCACAACAACGCAGTGCTGTGCTCCTTCAATGCTGCGTTTCTCTATGTTTGAGAGGTTTCTCTTAACGTTCTCCTCTGATCGCTGTGCAATCTGCGCCGCAGACTGATTTTCCCACTTAAGAGTGTGGCTGAGGTGCTGCTGGGGAGCTCTCCATACCTGGCTTCGGCCCATCTGCTGACGGGCATAGCTTCACGCTGGTTGGTGGGCAGCGGGGTCGGGCAAGGGACCCCCGATGCCTACCTGGGGCCAGGTGTCCCGCCAGGTGGCCAGGTGCACGTCCCACCTCGGTGCACGGCCGCCTGCGTGGTCCAAGGCCAGAGTGGCAGTCTCCTTGCAGCCCTCGGGCTGGGTGGCCCGGGACCCCCCCTCGGTGCCCACCCACTGCATGGTAAGCCTGGGAAAAGTGGGAGATTTTCCTTTTGGAAGCAAAGTAACTCTTATAACAGATTGTTGAGAAAAAATAATGTCTGGCCTCCGAGCGACATCAAATATACCACCACCAACACCAGTGCACGCTGTTTGGAGGAAGGGTCCCTCCCGACAGCAAGGCCCCCGGCGCTGTGGTGAGAAATGACAGGCCCCGTGGCGGCTAGCTCTGCTTCCCCAGGGAGCCTTCCTGACGTCCCACGGCTCCTGCCTCACCTCGGGGGGCCCGGGCACCTGGGGCGACGCTGGCGGGCACAGGTGCCACATGCTCAGCTCCTCGGGGGCTTAGCCGACCGTGTGCTCACAGACTTGCTGGCTCCTGCCGCCTTCCAGCGGCCTCACGCTCCGCCCGCTGACCTCTCCTCCCCCCCGTGGGGCAAGCTCCGCGAGCTCCACCTCGTCCCAACAGCGTCCACGACGGGGGCGTTCTGGAAATCTCTGCCTCTGCTTCAGCGATGCCTGGGCCTCCTGGGTGCTGCCCCGAGCCCCAGGCTCCCTCGGGCGCTGCCCTGTCCTGACTGGTCGTGCAGCCCAGCATCCTGGGCACCTGCCCCGACTTGCCCTGCAGGGCCACGCCTCACCTGCCTGCCACCCACGGTGTTGAGCCGGGACCACAGCCCCCCAGCAGGACTTTACAGCCCCGTGTCCACCCCCTCGGCCCCCAGGGCGAGTCCTGCGCCCCGTCTGAGGCGGGAGGGCAGCTGGTGCTCTCAGAGCCTGAGCGGCCACCGTGATGGCTGATTCCAGGGAAGTTATGTAAAGTAACCAAACACAGGGACCCCCGTTCAGTTCGGATGGTTTCCCAGTACTTTGCAGGAACGGAAGTCGTTCCTCAGGCCGTGTCCTCAGAGCCCCCCCATGGAGGGGCCTCTCCTGCCGCCTGTGCCCCCGCCCAGGGCTCCCGTCTCAGGGACGCGCACTCACAGGGGCCACGGCTGACGTCTCCGGCAGTTTCCAGCACGCTCCTGCCGACAGAGCAGGGGCCCCGGTCACGTCCGAGAGGCAGCGTCCGGTGGTCTCTGGGGGTGTGGGCTTGTTGCCCAGAGCAGGGTGGCCTCAGGCCAGCGACTCGACCTCTACTTGCCTCAGTTTCTCCCATCAGCGTGGGAGCCGTGGTGCCCACCAGAGAGCTGCTCCGGGGTGTGAGTGAGAGAGCCCGAGAACCCCCGGCCACACGGTGCCCCCGCCAGCCCCTGAGCTGAGGCCCTGGCCACATGCTGGTCAGCGGTGGGAGGACATCTCAGGTGGCCTCCATTCGCCGGCCCCCAAATACACATCTGACGCAGGCCGTGGAGCTGCGGCTGAGATACGGCGGACGGATCCCCGTCCCCAGGGGTTCAGAGTGGGAGACGGAGCACCCCTCAACCGCCAAGCGCGCTGCTGCAGGGGCGGCCAGAGCTGGGGACACAGGGTGGCGGACACGCCTGCGATCTGGCCTCGGACAAGCAGACCGGCTGTTCGGCCACCAAGAACGTCTTCAGACCCTTCGGTGGTAGATGATTTTGCCATTTTCAGTAAATAACCCCAGAAGAACGTCCGGGACAGCTGTCTTCACCTCGGACGCAGTCACAGCAGCGACAGACGGGAGAAGTTGGGCTTGGGCGTTCCTGGGCGTGGGGCCGGGGGCTGGAGCAGGTCCTGGAGCCCTGGCCACCGTGGCCCCGAGAGTGGGCGCGGGGGTGCTCCCGTCGCTGACAGTCCTCCCAGGGACTTCCAGACTCACGGGACATGTTCACGGCTACTTCAGTCGAAGCTCTGGGTGCCTCGGGCACGGCACACGTGGCTCCGGGTGCCCCCCCACCTCTGCCCATCACGGGCAGCTCGGTGACCCGGGGAGGCTGCGGGGGGCTGGTGCGCACGTGACCTCGGCCTGCCTGCCCCTCCGTCCACACGCAGCTGCCGCCCGTGTGCCCCTCGACCTGCGGGGAGTCGGTCCACGTCGTGTGGACACCAGGCGTCAGGTGCTACTTACGGGCTACACATCCGCAGGTACCGGATGCCCATCTGGACGGCCTTCTGCGAGCACAGCATGGTGACCTCGTAGTCGTGGGCCACGTGGGCAAAGTGGGTCAGTCGCATCAGGGTCTGCAGCTCCACCAGGGGGTCCGACCAGGTGCACTCAGAAGCCATCTTCACCAACTTCCGGGGTTGGGGGGGGTCTTAGTGCGGCCGCGTGAGCCCCACGGGCTGCCCTTGCCCTGCGCTGAGCTCCCGTGGGGAAGGGACCTCGGGGCCCCTGCGGGGACGGCGCCAGCTCCAAGGTGAGGACGGGGTCACTGCATGGGGCGCTGAGTCCCTCCTCCCCCTGCAGGGGAGGCCCCGACCCCGGCTCCATGTCCAAGGAGCAGCCTCGGGGCGGGGACTCCTACCTGGGCCAAGGGGGGCACGGTGAAGTCCATGAGGCCCAGCCCGTTGCAGGAGTACATCTCCAGGGCGACGAGGACCCGCGTCACTGAGTTCACGTCCTCGTTGGGATTCTGGGGGAGGAAGCAGCAGCGTCCATCAGCCCAAGGACGCTGGACACAGGGACCGTGGCCCCAGGACACGTGGCCCCTGCCACGGCTGTGCCCGTTTCTCTCCAAGATCCCTTTCCAGGCTGTGACAGGTGGTGGCTGGGCTGGCCGGCGGGGCGGGGCCTGCCCTCCTGCGGCCCAGGTGCCCACCAACTCAGAGCCCACGTCTGGGGGAGCAGAGGCTGTGGGCCCCCTGTCCCTCTCCTCCCCGGGCCCCTGTTTGCCCGCCCAGCCTCACCCCCACGGCCTGGTGTTGGCAGCTCAGGGGGCTCCCTCCGGCCTGGGTGCCGCAGCAGGTAAGGCCAGAGGACTCAGGAGGGGACGCTGTGGCCGGGGCAGGGACCTCAGCAGGCACAGACCTTCCTGGAGAGCAAGCGCTCCTCAGCGGGAGGAGGGGGCCTCCCTGCCGCGCACTCTCATGCACGTCGGCGAGGCCGCAGGGTGCCCACCCCGCTGTCCCTTCAGGTGGGAAACAGAGGAAGATTCCGGCCAGAGGCGCCCGCCCACAGGTCCTGGCACGTGGGGACAAGCCTCCCCAAGCCCGCGGGCACCCCCGGACGCTGGCTAGGACCCCAGGGTGCTGGCACCTGCTCATCGATGCCCAGTCGCGGCCCGATCTGCTGCTGCAGCAGCTGCTTGGCCTTCACCCAGGTGGCGATGAGCTGCTGCCGGGTGCTGGTGGGCACCACCTCCTCGGGCACAGTCCCGTCGGTCAGGCCCAGAGCAAACTCGCAGACCTAGAACAGACAGCTCCTCGCTCATAGGACCTGAATTTTAAACAGGGAAATCTGTGCTAAAGCCCCCATTATTAAAAATAAGTGGACGCGGCTCCCGGTCAGACCGCAGCGGTGGTTCAAGTGGGCACTGGCCCTGAAGCTGGGCGGCCTGACCCGCACATACCCTGGGGGAGCCCGAGCCCCGGGGCCCTGAGCCTCCCCGAGAACGTCCAGGTCTCTGCGGCGGCCTTAATTTTAGAGAAATGCATGTTTTCTGCCCCTCTGTGCCCTGTACCCTGCTTCCTGGCTGTGGCCAGCCCCCCTCCCGACCGCCTGGCCCTCTGTCACCTCCCCGCACTGAGCGGGGTCCCACGACCTCGCATGCGGCGGGGGCCGTACCTCTACAGCAGTTCTGACTTCAGAGCTGGCTCCCGAGTCCAGGGGCATATGAAACAGGTTTGGGCGCACGGGTCTTTTAGATTTTTCTGGCACTTGGGTGGGAATCCAGGTGATAATCAAGCCCCGAGCCAAAGCATTGCACAGCATCACCAGCATGGTGGGGTCTCTGAAAGCAACGCACCAGCAGGTGAGAGCACAGTCGCACGCACACCGGTTCACGGTTCTCAGGCCTTCCGGGGGCTGCTGGCTGTGACGAGGTCCACACTGGTGATGCCTCGGTCCCCCGCCGCCGCCGGCCTTCACACCGAGAGGGCGCCCCATGCCAGGTGGGCAGGCTCCCCGGGCGCCGTGGGGTGCTGCACAGAGAGAACCTGGCCTCTGCGGCCACTGTGAGGAGTCTGTGCACCCGGACCCAGTCACGGCCCAGGCATGCCCAATGGTCAGTTAAAATCGTCAAAAATGGTCTCCACGTGTCAAGAATCTGGGACACGAAGTCTGATCCACATCCACGTAGCAATTGGCAGGACAAAGGGGAGAGGCTGGTGTCCAGGGGGTCCTGGCGGGTGCCCGAGCCAGAGGGCTGTCCGTGGGGCCTGCTGAGCTCTTCTGGATCTTGTGGCCCATTTTTGTCATTTGTCACAAAAATCCACACAGGCACTGCTGCACCCTGACCCACCACAGCGTCTCTGCCTCAGTACCCGATGCAAAAACCTAAAATCTTATCATTCAGGGGACGCCTAGGGGGGCTCAGCAGTTGAGCACCTGCCTTCAGCTCAGGGCGGGACCCCGGGGTCCCGGGATCGAGTCCTGCATTGGGCTCCCCGCAAGGAGCCTGCTTCTCCCTCTGCCTGGGTCTCTGCCTCTCTCTCTCGTGAATAAATAAATTATTTTTCAAAAATAAGATCTTATCATTCAGACTAAAACCCAAACCAACAACAACAAAAAGGAGAGCTCTAAAACGTCATCCTCGTCAGGGAACCTTCGACCGACCGGATGTTTCCAAGGTCTGCTTCAGCTCACGAGAGCGTCGTCTCTCACAGACTCACGCCCACCGGATAAGAAATCACAGATGAAGAGTCTCAACCCCGCGGGGAACCCGAGTGAGGTTCGTATAGAGGGTCCTCTCTCCTCCCATTTCCCAAGTGACTTGGGTCTCGGCAAACCTTCCTCAAAATCCTTCTGTCTCGAACAGTGAGGTTGGCGGGATCCACGCAGGGCCGCTGCGGGGCAGGGGCAGGGGCGGGGCTGTGTGCGGGAGGGTGAGCACCGCTGGGGGTGCAGGGCAGCAAAGAGCCAGGGACGGCCTGAGCAGCCCCCCATGTCCCCGCCACCGCCAGACACCGGCCAACGGCAGTCCCAGCCCTCCCCGCAGGGAGCGGTCTCGGGGCAGCGGATGGAGCCTCCATGGGGCTGGGCGCGCCGTGCCCGCCAGCGCACCTACCCGCTGTGGCCCGTGGCCTTGACGATGCTCAGGAGGTGGTCCAAGGTGTCCACGAGCTCCTTCTGCCTCCCGGCCACGATGAGGTGGTGGTTGTGGTTCAGGACGTAGACCACCGCATTCTGCACGATCCAGCTCTCCTGGATCTCTCGTCCGATCTCGGCGGACCGCAGCCAGCAGTTCATGGCGCTCTGCGACAGTCCCTCGATCCAGGTCCTGCGGAGCAACGACCCCCAGGCTTCCCCTGAAGGGACGCCTCCCCCAAACGGGCATCAAAGGCACGAACGTGACCTCTGCCAGCGGCCTGCAGCGTCTGGGGCCAGGAAGAGGCCCCTGCGCGGGGCTGCCCCTGCGACCGCGGCAGGTCCCGTGAGGAGCCGTCCTCGGAGCACACAGAGCGCGCCCCCCCCTCACACGCCCGCCACTAACACCACCTCCTCGTCTCCCATTTGCACTAATAACAGACCCACTGGAAGGAGGCAGTTCGAAGTCTCCTAAAACACACCAGACACATCTGTGCTTGCAGGCACACGGCGCTAACCGCGGCCCTGGGCTGCGCACGGCCACCCTGAGCCTGCGCCCTGCTGCCCCCACCGCTGCGGGGTCCCCCGGGCCCCGGCAGGCCACCTACTGGTACGTGATCCACTGCGTGTTGTCCTCCGGGGACTCGAGTGTGTAGCCAGCCGAGTGCTGGCTCAGGTCCTCGGGGGGCTGCGGACGGTCATTTAGCTCCACACCTTCCGACCGCAGCAGGTGCACGGTGGCCTGGGAAGGAAGGGCACGGCAGGAGCGGTCGCAGGAGAGGGCCCGGGCGCCAGGCGGGAACGCGCAGCCTGGCCGAGGTGGGCGGGCCCCGGGGGGAAGCCACGGTCTCCCCAGCCTCGAGCGTCCTCCCCGCCGCCCCCTGCTCGCGTCTCACCCATAAAGGCTGTGTCTCGGGAAGAGAAGGCCCTGCTAGGAGCACCAGCCTCGTTGGCCCTGCCTCAGACACGCTCACTTCTCAACGGCACCAAGTGCCTGGCCAGCGCCACCCCCGCCCCTGGTCACTCCGCAAGTGTGTGGAGACACTGCTCTTGGGCGCGCTGGCGCGGGCGGGCGGGGCTGCTCACAGCGGGGCCCTCGGCCCTGCCGCTCCTGGCTGCCAGCTCCCCAGCACAGGGCTCCGCGCCGTCACCACCGTGTCCCCAGCTCACAGCACCGGGCCCGCCCTCGGGAGGCGCTCGGCAGACCCTGACCAAATCATTCGGGTTTCCCCACTGACCCCGAGAGAAACCATGGGAAGCGGCTCCAGGAATCATGAAGTGACAAAACGTCACCACACATCCCCTCCCTGGGTGCGGGTGCAGGTGCGTGGCTGAGACGGAGCCTGGGGTCCCCTGTGCTCACTCCGGCGGTGGCTATGATGCCCCGGAAGGCCCCGGGGGCTGGTCCCCAGAACACCCAGCCCTCCTCCCTACTACAGCGCGCTAAAGGTGCCGTCGAAGCCCACTCCGATGCAAACACCCCCACACGCAGCAACGGTCACCTTGTGGTACCTCCAGACTTAAAGCTCGGGATTCAGAAATGACTTCTAAGGGATACGAGATCATCGCAACACATTCGTGAGCCCAGGAAAGCGCCCCCTGCCCCCCGCACTGCTGTTCCCGGAGACCATGTCGGGGTGCCCGCTGGGCGCACGCTGCAGACAGGGGCGCACCTCTGCACTGATGAACCCCACCTCCGCGAACTTCCGGAGCAGGCTGGACGACACCTGCTTCTGCAGGGGGACCTCCGACGGGCCCCGGGCGTCCTGGGCCGAGCTGTCTCCGCCCTTCTTCCTCCCTGAGGGAAAGAGCCACGGTGCAGCCACGGCCAGACGTGCTCGGCTTTCCCAGCAAACAAAGCACAGGGGTCCTGGCCCACCCCAGCTGTGGGGTCGTGCTGGTCTCTGGGAGGCAGGCCTTCTGCCCGGGACGGTGGGCCGGGCCCCCGGCGAGGACGGCCAAGGCGGCCCCAGGTCAGCTGGCCCCAGCTCATCTGAGGACGTTCCCCACACAGTCATGGCTTTTCCTACTGCACTTCTGTGCCCAAAAAGCCCTGGCCCCGCCCAGCCTGTGGCAACCCCATGCCCAGCGGCCCCAACACCCCCGGGCCCAGTGGCCCCAACACCCCCGTGCCCAGCGGCCCCGGCCCCCCTGTGCCCAGCGGCCCCGACAGCCCCGTGCCCGGCCGTGGGGCCCCTGCGCATCCCTGTGTCCTCGCAGTCCACTAGACCGTGGCCCCTCCGGAGCTGCCCTGAGCCATCCCAGACCCTGTGCCGACGCGGGGAGCTGGCCGCCCCCCACTCCTGAGGGACCCGCCTGCCGGCGCCGGGACCACCTTCACAGTCAGCCCTGCGCTCCGCCCTCCGCCCCCAGGCTCCCACGCAGCAGCCCCGTTTCCCTGCTCACGGCAGGTGCCTGCGCTGAGCCCGACGACCTCAGGGGACCGGAGGGCCAGCAGACACGGCAAGAGCGGCCGCTGCACGGAGGGTCCGATGGGCCCCGCTGAGCTGGGCTCCGGCACAGGCGCCTGCCCCCAGCCACCCTGAGCTGACGGCCCCACGGCCCCTCGGCTCCAGTTCCGGGGGAGGCCAAGCTGCACACGCGGCCACGCCCCGTACCTTTCTTCAGCCACGTGGGCTTCTTCACCTTGACGTTGTCGTACAGGAGGCAGAAGCGGCTGGCGGCCCGGCAAACATCCCACACTCCCTGCTTCCGCGCCACTTTGGCGAGCTCCGCCCAGATCTGGATCCTGCTCATGGGACAGGGAAGCGGACACGAGGAGTGGGCGAGGCGGGAGCGGCCCAGAGCCCCGCTGCTGCTGCGTGGGGCCACGGTGCTCCCGGGTCGTGGCAGGCACCCGCGCTCCCCCCGCCGTCTGCCCCGCACCCGTCCTGTCCCCGGGTCAGGCGCTGCCAACCCACCTCTCCTTGTCGTTCTTGTTCCCCAGACGCTGCAAATGCCCGGCGGCTTTGTCCACGCTGATGATGTGGTGCCGCGCCTTCGCGAACAGGTAGGTGAACCGGCCCCTGATTTTCCCCGTGGAAACTGAGGGTGGAAATGGAAACGCAAGGCTGAGGCTGATGGTGAGGGACCCAAGGCCGGGCGGAGCTGCGTCTCCGTGGGGCGGTGCGCCTGGCGGGCCCTGCTCGATGCCTCCTCCACCCCGTGGCCCGGCCCCGTGGTCTGCCTGGTGCCGGAGGCTCCTGCTGGCGAGGAAAGCACTGACCACGAGAGCCCAGCTGCTCCGGGCACCGGCTGCCCAGCACAGTCGTGCAGGGCGTGCGGCACAAGCGGCTCCCCTCAGCCAACATGCCAGCCCCTCCAGGGGCCGGCCCTCAGAGCCCCCGGAAGACCCTCACCATGCGGGGCCACGAGGCCGTCTCCAGCTGGGCTACTGCAGGCGGGCAGCCAGCTTGCTGGTGGGAGCACGTCAGCACTGCCGCCACAGCCCGACACTGGCTGGACAACGTGGAAACCCGCGGTGGCACCACCACACCTCAGATGAGCCCGACAGAGGGCCACGTCCCAGGCTGTCACCCCCACCGCTAGGGCATGACAGCTGGGGACACAGAGCCCTGGGGCAGCCGTTGTGGGGCCCCAGCTGGGCACAGACTGGCCGTCCACAAGGACGTGATGCGCTCGGCAGATCAGTGTCCCCGGAAAGGTCTGATGGAGCCCTAAGCCCAGAACCTCACAATGCGACCTTACTTGAGTCTCTACAGGGACAATCTAGTTACAGTGAGATCATTAGGGTGGATCCTAATCCATTACGATAGACGTCCTTAAAAGGGGCAACTCTGGACCCAGAGAAACAGGTACAGAGGAAAGATGCTGTGAAGACCCGGAGAAGACCACCGGCTGTAAGCCAAAGGGGCAGGGCCGCGCTCTGCCCGGGCTCAGGGGTTGCTCCCCGCCCCGCCGACACCTCATCTGGGCCCCGGGCCTCCAGACCGTGATGGTCCATCCTGCGGTGACGGGGTCCCGGGTGACGGTGACCGCGCGGAGACCCAGACCACACATCAAGGCCTGCACAGCGGGTGCAGACCTCAGGCAGGGCGCAGCACGGTCCCCACATGTCGGGCAGGGAGTCTGCTTCCCGAGGACGTGAGGCTCGGGGCGGTTCGTGAGCAGAGACCTTCTGGGCTCCGGGAGTGAGGGCGCTGTGTACCTTTGGCCTCGTTCTCGCTGTCGAGCACGATCTGGAAGGTGTCGGGGGCTAGCGCCAGGCCCGCGTTCACCAGGAGAGCCCGCTTCTTCCTGACGCTATCCTTCGGGATAGCTTTTTTTGCCTGCAACAGGAAGAGAAGGTATGGAGAGTAGGCTGTTACGCCGTCTGAGGCGACACCGCCCCGGGCTGTCCCACACAGAGGCCATGACGGCACCTGCTCGATGGCCATGATGGCCTTGTCCTCTGTGCGCTCGGGGGACTGGTACTGCATGGTGCACAGGTGCAGCCGGTTGAAGGCCATCGTGAGCTTGTCCTGGTAGAGGCCGAGGCTGTCCAGGAGCATGGCCTTCTGCAAGTGCTGCATGGCCGGCTCCAGCCGGTCCTCGTCCTCGTCGATGTGAGCCATCTCCATGTGCACTTGGCAGCGGAGCAGGACCATGAGGCTGCGGAGGGACAGCGTGCTGCTACACAGGCCCCGGGCGAGACCCTCCTGCCGCCTGGGCTTCCCGGCATCCTCAGCTCCCCCGGCCTGGCCCGGGGGGCTCCCAGCGAGGAGGAGCAGGGAGGTCCCTGCAGAGCGGCTAGGACCGGGGCTCCAGGGCTGAGGAGCAGCAGGTCAGCAGACTGGGGACGTGCCAGTGAGACCTGCTGGTGGAGGGCCCAGCGGACACGGAAGCTTGCAACGCTGCCGCCGCCATCTCTGTCCATCAGTGCCACCCCGCCCACCGCGCCCCACAGGCGCTCGCCCCTGCCTGGCTGAGGGAGACCCCACATCATGGCCACTGTCCTGGGAACCAGCATTAGCAAACCTGACCAATTTGGCCGAATCCAAGTTCTGCAGGACCCGTGAACTGACTGAGCGCAGACAGAGGTGTCTGTGCCTGTGACCTCAGGGACAGGGGAGTGCCTGTGGCTTCACCCGCACCCGTGAGCCGTCCCTGGTTAGTGCCGGGGAGGTCCACACTTGCCAGGGAACCAGCTCCCACGGACTCTGCCCAGAATGCGCCACGTTTCTGGGACAGGCCCTGCACTGAGTCACGGGCCCGGAGGAGACCCCACCGCGGGAGACCTGCCCAGGGCTGGCCAAGCTGAAGAACCGGCGGAGGCAAACCAGCAGCACACGCGCGGGGGAGGACAGCCCATGTCGGGAGCAGCCCGGCAGACAGCTCACTCGAGGAGGCAGTGACTCCCATGAGCGGACCCAGACCTCCTGGAGCAGAGGAACGGAACCAGCCGACAAGGACATAGAAGTGAGAAAATCTCGGGCTTAACTTCCATTTCCAGCCGTGGGAAGTGACTCTGCCACACGTAACCACCATCCACCTGAGCCAAATACACCAGCTTTACCAGCACGGGGCTCCGGGCAGCAGGAGGCTGCAGCCCCTGGAGGGTCGGGGGGGCGGGGAGCCCGTGATTGTGGCCCCCACCGGGGACAGAGCAGGGGCTGCCGAGCCAGGGGGGCGAGACGGGAGCACAGCCTGGGACGGAGACCACACGGGCAAGAGCCTGCTCATCACCAGACGTAGTTAACTCAACAGCTACTACAACACGAATGAAGGGGGGGGGGCCAAGCACTCCTGGCGCATCGCCCACGACGCCCCGTACACCACGGTAACACTAGACGTGCGAGGGAAGAGAAGAATGCGACCCAGCGTCAGGATATGGGAAGGAACAGATGTTGGGTTTACCAGAGAAGACCTTCAACACGGATGCTGCAACACAAATATAAATGTGTTCACAAACCTGCGGGAAGACAACAGTAAGGACAGACCAGGCGTGGAGTCTCAGGAGACCAGGGCTCCGAAACCAGACCCCAGACTCGGAATCAGAATATGCGGCTTTGGGAAGCCACTTGGGGCTCACAGCTCACACAGCAGGCCGGGACGGGGGAGCCAGCGAGCCCAGAGATCGCCTGCGGGAGCGCAGGTTGCAGGAGCAAGACCGTAGAGGCTCGGGACCTGCGGGCAGGACTCAGGGCGTGTCCGCCGGCCTAACGGCTCAAGAGAGGCCCCGTCCACGTCTGACCGTCCCAGCAGACCCGCGGAGGAGTTTCTAAAGGCTCCAGGGAAAACCCCAGTCGGGACTCTGAAAACAGAAGGAGCGGCAGGACCGCAGCCTGCGTGGGGACCCCCGCCCCCCCGCGTGGGGCATAGCCTCGCCCGAGCACAGCGGCCTCTTCCCCGCGTCTGCAGAACAACCTCTAGGAACCCAGAACCCAGTAGCCGGCGGCAACAGCCTTCGAGGATGAGGGTGAGGGAAAGGCCTTTCCAGGTCAACAGGAAGAGTTCGTCTCCAGCAGGAAGGTTTGGGGTTGAAATAAAGCAGGTGAGAGAGAACTTGGACGTGTGGGAAGGAAAGAGCCCGCGGGATCAGCAAACGAGGTAAAACTACTGTTTTCCTCTGTGATTTTCTTAAAGACAATCAAACCGCTGGCTGCTCAGAGCAGATGACAGCCCTGGAGCGGAGGTGGATCCACGTACGTGGAGGACGCGTCTGTCTGGACGTGAAACCCACCAGCACAAGCGGGGGAAGGCGTGGGCGCGGTGAGGGGGGGAAGCGGGCAAGGCTCTACCCTGGGGCGTGGGGGGGCGTGCAGCTGACCCCGCGCACTCCGCCGCCTGACGACCCGTGTTACTGGCCCTCGATCGACACCCCCCTGCCCGCCCCAGGAGGTGCGGCCGAGAAACAAAGAAGCCAGTGGAGGAAATGGAGCAGGATCCTAAAAATTAACCTCAAGGAAGGCAGGGAAGGAGCAGCAGGAAGCAGAAGGGACGAGCAGAAAGAAATGAGGTTGAAGACAAGCGCAACGCGGCGGCGGAGGGGCTGGAGCTCCAGCCACCGCACAGATGGTCCCAGTAGATGAAAGGAGGACGGCGGATGCCCACCAGACGCCCGCGTCAAGCCACGCTCCAGGCTTTAACTTAAAGGTGCACGGTGGGGGGCGGGGAGTAAAAGTAGGGAGCGGAGCGGCTGTGCAGCTGCGGAGGCTGTGACTGCCACACATGGGGCCTCCGGTGGGGGGGAGGAGGCTAAGGGGGCAGACACGACCCCAAACACGCAGGCACAGCGTCTGGAACCACACAGAGCGACGCTGATTATCCACGGGGCGTGAGAGGCCAGCCTGCTGGAGCTGGAGGCCGTCTCCTCCGGGCGCTCGCTGGGATGAGTGCAGCCCACTGGGGACGGAAGGCCAGACCCCTTCGGCACAGGCGGGCGATGCCCCGGCCGCCACCAGGACTCCCTCCCGTCAACATTACACGGGGCTGTGGCCGCCTGGGCCTCCCCATGGGAATAGCCCCCAGGCCCTGAGCATTCCACCGGGTTCTATCAACCATGTACAGAAAAACACCAATATCTGCAGAGTCCTTCAGAAAGCAAGGGAGAAAGAGGCTGCCCAGCTCCCAAAGCATTTATTTATTTTTTTTTAATTTTTATTTATTTATGATAGTCACAGAGAGAGAGAGAGGCAGAGACATAGGCAGAGGGAGAAGCAGGCTCCATGCATGGGGAGCCTGACGTGGGATTCGATTCCGGGTCTCCAGGATCGCGCCCTGGGCCAAAGGCAGGCGCCAAACCGCTGCGCCACCCAGGGATCCCCCAAAGCATTTATAAAGTCAGCCTGACGTGCCGTCCGACCCTGGCAGGCCAGCGTCCCCGTCACCAGACACGCGGCGCGCTGCGACACGACCCCAGGCCCCAAGCGGGCAGCACGCTGCAACGTGGCTACACCAGGCCGTGTGCACAGCGCAAGGCTGGCTCGACCCCCGAAACTCCACGTAGTTTGCGGCAAAGAACAAAGGAGACAAGGCACGTGACCGTCTCCAGAGACACAGCACAATGCTGTCTGGGTTCGAGGACCCGTCGGCAGACCAGGTGTTCACACACGTGGTCTGTGTTCCATGCCTCAATGTCATCAGGACAGAATTACTTTGAAGACAATTAGTCTTCAAAGCTCAGGCAAAGGTGGATACAAACTAATAGGACAGATTGGGAAATGGGAAATAAAGTCCTTAAGATTAAAAACAGGCCAAAGACAAGAAAGAATTATAGACAATCTGCAACACAAAGAACTGATGGAAATGAGGTGGGGGGTTGGGGTGACGGGCACTGAGGGGGCACGTGACGGGATGAGCACGGGTGTGATACTCTATGTTGGCAAATCGAAATCCAATTTAAAAAAAAAAGGAAATGAGGAAGCCCGGGGAGGCGGCCCGCACAACCTCCAGCCGCCGGCCGCCCACCCGCACCCGCTGCCGACCGTCCTCCCCGCACAGCCCGCTCCCCCCAGCACTGGAACCCCGCCCCACCCTCCCGGTTGCCTGGCGCCCTGTCCGGAGCCCAGGTGACCTCCCTGAAGATCCCTGCGAGCTCCAGACACAATTCCCACGGCCTCTCAAGCCAGGGGTGTGTGCCACCTGCCTCCCTCGGATACGTCCCCTGGGCCCCGCTGGCTTCCAGGCCACCGTGTCACCTGCACGCCGTGCCAGCTCTGTCTCAGGCTGTTCTCAACAGCCGCAGAGCAGCCATCTGACCACCGAACACCCCTCCTCCATGCCAGGTCCTCTGATGACCCCCCAGCAGAACCCCTGTCCTGAGGGGAGGGGCCTTCACAAGCCCCCTTCAGGGTGGACACAGGGCTCTGCTCCTGGGGCGTCACCCCCCAGCCCCCAGGCCGTCCCCTCTGCCTGGACTCCAACAGGAAGTGGGCTTCTCAGGGACCAACCGGGACCACTCTGCCTAAACAGCATCCTCTGCCCCTCCCTCCCTGCTTCACTGCCTTCTTAGCACTTAACACGACCAGCCTACTGCGCAGAGTGGAGATGTAGGTGTGGGTGCAGGTGGAGATGGAGGTGCAGGTGGAGACGGGCACAGGTGGAGATGGGTGCAGGGGCAGGCAGGGGTGCAATCGCAGGCATGGGTGCAGGTGGAGATGGGGGGACAGGTGGAGACAGGGCACAGAGGCAGGCATGGGTGCAGGTGGAGACAGGAGTGCGGGTAGAGACGGGGGCACAGGAGCAGGTGTGGGTGCAGGTGGAGACTGGGGTGCAGGGGCAGGCGTGGGTGCAGGCACTTGGCCGCACACCCTTGCTGTGTGTGTACAGGCCGGAGTGGCTCCTGGCCCCAGGTAGGTGCTCACAAGTGCGTGATGTATGCCTCCGACACAGTGAGCACAGAAGGCAGGTGTCACCTCAACGCTGACCCTGGAGTGTTCCAGGCACCAGGTGATGGGCGCTGGTTTCCCGGCCTGCGGGCCCCCCACGGTGGCTGGTGGAGCACAGACCCCGCGTGCAGGCGCCGGCTGTCAGGCGACCCGAAGGGGTTCCCGCTGCTGGGGGTGCGCCTGCAGGCTCGCGGGTCGGTGGGGCCGGGCTGCCCTGAGGGCCTGTCAGCGGCTGAAGAGGCCCACCCGCCCCGCCCCCCGGGCACCCTCCCAGCCTCTGACGCAGGGGGAGTTTCCTGCTGTAACGGCTGCTTGGGGCCCGAGTCGGATCGCCTCGTGTCCCCAGTGCCGGAGGGTTCCGCGCCAGGTCGCTCCCGCCCGAGCGGCCCCCTGGAGGGCAGCTACCTGTCCACCTTCTCCAGGATGTCCGCGATGTTGGTCAGCGGCTTCCGCAGGTGGTAGCGCAGGTTGTGCTGGAGCAAAGGGAGACACGTGTTCCACTGCGTGGTGCACACCACGTGGATGAGCCTGGGGTCGCCCAGGCGCACGGCTCGCTGGAGCGCGACGTCAAGCCTCTGCACTAGATTCAGCTGCGTCTGCACAAAACACACGGGCCGGTCCATGAGGACGGGAAGTGAGGAGCGCGCACCGCCCTGGGGCTGGAGGGTCGGGAGGCAGCCGGTGGGCCAGGGCGGGTCTGGCCGGGGCAGCGTCCCTGGAAGGCCCCGCTGTGTATTCGACGCCTCCGTGAAGGGCCTAGAACGGGCTCTGCACACCCAGGGACACGCTTCTCTTCCGTGAATTGACTCCACCAGCATTTCTCCGGCTTGTCTGCTCACTGCGCCCTGGGGCCGGGGAGCACCCCAGGAACACCTCTGCTCAGTGCTATGTGCGCTTCCCACCGGACAGGCTCCGGCCCCACATCTGAGGATCCGTGGACCGGGTTACCAGCCCCACGCTTCCTCAGAGCCCACCGGGGCTGCCAGTGGGCCTGAGCTTGCCCACGTCCTGCGGCCTCTGGCTGCCGCCACCCCCAGGGCATCCGTTGTGCTGCCGGCGAACAGGCGCCCGGGGCAGCAGCACAGGGGCCCCGCGCACCCCTGCCTCCTCTGCTCGAACGTGGCCCCAGTGGGCTCCGCAAACCGCCGCCTGCGCCCCTGGACAGGTTCTGCCACGAGCCAGACGGGTCCACGCCGGCAGCCACACGCGCCAGTGCAAGGGGGCACAGAAAGCCACGGGTGCGGGGACGGAGCCTGGACGGCGGATCCCTGGCCCCCGGAGGCGCCCGAGCTCATCCCACCGCGCCGGCCTCCAAATCCACAGGGGCCACCGTGACTGTTTCAACAGACTTTTCTTTTTTTCAAGCTGCAAAATCCTCATTCAAGACTCATCTAAAATACTCTCTGGATTCCTTCTCTGGCCAGGGCTGCTGGGCCAAATCCTACCACGCGAAGTAAGCAGACGGGAGGGACAGTGAGCCGAGCTCGCACCCCTGCTTCCGGACCCTGAGCTCACACAACCCCCTGCTTCAAGGCCCTGTGCTCGCACGACCCCCGCTCCCTCCCCCCCCCCCCACGGCTCAGCACAAAGGCCTCCCCTGCAGCTGCAGCCAGTCCAGGGCTCCAAGTGGTGCAACCGAGGAGGAGCAGCTCCCAAGAGCCCAGTGCACCCTCCCAGTGGGGGCTCTCGGAACCTGGCCTCCCCGGGCTCCTCGCCCCTCCCCATGCACCCCCGGGGTCCCTGTATGCCCAACCCCCTCTGGCGACCCTCCTCTGCTCGCCCCCAGAACCCCCTGGCCCCCGTCCCTGGCAGTGACCTTACCCTGCCCCCAGGCCCAGCGAGGAGGATGGCCCCACACCGGGCAGGCCACTCCTGCCTTCCTGGACAAGAGTCACGGGGGCAAAGAGCCACAACGGGGACACAGAGGCCCTGACCAACGGCAAGTGCCGTCAGCGTGCACGTTGGCGAGGGGAAGAGCAGCTGCACACGGGTGGCAGGAGGGCTCCCCAGGGGCTCCCCTGCCCCCCCTCCGGCCCCACACACGGGCTGCGGGACCCCGACGGGCCCGGGGACGCCGTGGGGGGCGGCAGCCAGTCCTGGTGCGGCTCCCGCCAGAGAGGCCGTGTCACAGGTGCGAGCCCGAGGACTGGGGCGCTGGCCTCGTGTCCCCACCTCCCGGGAGCCAGCAGCTTCCAGGACACGTGGAAACCGCTCCGAGTCGCTGACTCCTGCTCGGGGACTTACCTCAACAGCTGCTCGGACGTAGATTTTAACTTTACTCTCGAGTCTTAAAGCTTCTAGTTCGTACTCCAGGCATTCGATTTCAATCAGCTTCCCGGGATCCTGCAGGACACACGGGTTTTGTCAGCCGGGCAGATGCTTCACGAACGACGCAATCTCGCACATTCCTCGGCTTCAAAGACCATTTTAAAATATAACTAATGTGCTAGGTAGAGATTCAACAACAACAAAAAATCAGAGAATACAAAGACATACAATGAAAGCTTAAGATGTTTCCCCCAAATGCAAAGATGTTAAGTGAAAAACAGTTTTTTAAAAAACCTTTTTAACCGTGTGCTGGGCAGGGGCCTGGGGGTGGGGCAGGGGGAGACGATTTCACTGGACATTGAATTTTTACATAATCACGTCAACTTCAGATGAACTCATAAAATGTGGCAAATGTGTTTTGTTTTACTTGGTCCCCGACAGGGCTGGGAGAGGCGGAGGAGAGGCGGTGGGCAGCAGGCCCGGGGGCCTTCAGGGGCACCCTTGGCCTCTACCAAACCGTGTGCAGCTCTGCGGGGCTGCAAGCCGGGGCTGAGGAGAGTGGAGGCCTCCGGTGCTCCCCCCGGGGAGTGGGGCCTGGCTGTGGTCGTGGGTCTGCTGCTGTGCAGGCTGCGCGGCCGTCTCTGCCTCGTCCCCGGCGAAGCACTCCCAACACCCTCGCAGTGCCCTGGGGGCATCTTTCCTTCCAAGGGTGAGACTCCCGTGGGTGCAGGCGGAGACGGGGGGGCAGGTGGAGACGGGAGTGTGGGTGGAGATGGGGGTGCAGGGGCAGGTGTGGGTGCAGGTGGAGATGGAGGTGCAGGTGGAGACGGGCACAGGTGGAGATGGGTGCAGGGCAGGCACGGGTGCAATCGCAGGCATGGGTGCAGGTGGAGACGGGAGTGCGGGTAGAGACAGGGGCATAGGAGCAGGTGTGGGTGCAGGTGGAGACTGGGGCACAATGCTCACCCGTGATTGCAAACTTGGGACTCTGAGCCCACCCTATCCTCCAGAGTGGGGAGGGGCTGGAAACGGACCGATAATTGGATCATACCTACACATGAAGGCCCATGAAATCCCAATAGTACTGGGTTCGAGGAGCCGCCAGGTGGGTAACCCGTCCACACGTGGGGAGCGTGACCCACCAACTCCGCAGGGACAGAAGCTCCCGCCTCGCCTGGGACTCTCCCAGGCCCTCCCTCTGTGTCTCTTCATCTGTGCCTTCATCTGCATCCTTTATCACGTCATTTATTACACAAGAAGTCGGCAAACGTGTTTCCTGGAGTTCTGTAAGCTGCTCTGGAAAATTAATCAAACCCGAGGAGGCGGTTGTGGGAGCCCCTCACTTGTAGGCAAAGATGACAGAAGCTGTGGGTAACTTGGGGACCTTTCTCCTCACTGTTGGCACCAAAGTCGGGGGGCAGTCTTGTGGGATTGAGTCCTTCACCCGTGGGATCTGACGCTGCCCCCAGTTAAGAGCGTCAGGGTTGCATAAAATTGTAGGACACCCAGCCGGAGTCCCAGAGAACTGCTCGAGGTGGGGAACACCCACCCCTTTTGGTGCTGGAAGTGCCAGAAGTGCACTGTTCTGTGTAAAAGCAAAGCCGAAGTCGTCAGGACTTGGAAAAGCAGCTCGAAGTCAGCTTCCCAGACAGAGTAGTTAGTGGCGTCACAAGGCGTGATGCTCAGCGCCTCCTCCCTCCATCCACGCATCCTCACCGGGGCAAGTGTCTATCCAGAGCGTCCCCCCCCCCCCGCCTTTTTTTCCCCATTGTTGGCTTTCTTGAGTATCGAGAGTTCTCTGCATACTCTGGATACGAAGCCCTTTATCAGATATGTGATTTGCAGACATTTGCACTTGGGATCTCATTTGTATTTTCATTTTCTGAACGATATCAAAGAACAAAAGTTCTTCGTTTTAACGAAATGTATTAATTTCTTGTATGAATTACACTCGACATCACTTCTGAGAATTCTTTGCCTAACTCAAAGTCACAAAGACTTTTTTTTTTTTTTTCCTAAAAGCTGTATCGTTTTGACTCTCACATTTAGGTCTACGGTGCATTTTGAGCTAATTTCTGTATATAGAGTGAAGTAGGGGGCCACGGTTTTCCTTTGTTCTACCACGTGGCTAGTCACCTCCAGGAACACTACACCTGTGTCAGGTCAGCTGGCCTCATGTCTGCGGCTCTAACGCTGGGCTCCTTTCATCCCGTTCATCTGCGTCACCTCCTTCCGAGAAGCACCACACTGGCTGAACTACCGTCCTTTATCTACGTCCTCAGGTGACGCAGCGTCCACCTTCTGACACTGCACTGCTTTTCCTTTTTTTAATTTTATTTTTTTATTTTTTTTTTCGCACTGCTTTTCCAAAGTGGCTTTTAGGTATTTTGGTTCCTTTGCATTTCCATCCACGTTTTACCATGAGGGTGTCCCTCTCCGAAGCCCTCCCGCTGGGACTCTGGTTGCGAGTGCCCTGAAGCCATCATCCCAACCCGGAGGGAGCTGGCATCTCAACGGGAAGTCTTGTAATTTCCACCGGTCTCTTCTCTCTGAACAGCCAATGATCTCTTGAAGAGATTCAAATATCTTAAAAAGTCTTTCACGTTTGCTCACGTTGTCGCCCTTTCTGGGGCTCATCTCTATTTTCTGCAGACTTGGACCTGCACCGGGCACCGCTTTCTTCTACCTGAAGGGCTGCCTCCCAAGTTTCCTGTAGCCTGAGTCAGACTCTTTCAGATTTTGTATATTTTGTATAAATATTTTACCTCCGGGGTTTTTTTTAAGATTTATTTTTATTTATGATACGGAGAGAGGGGGGGGGGGCAGAGACACAGGAGGAGGGAGAAGCAGGCTCCATGCAGGGAGCCCGACGCCAGACTCGATGCCGGGACTCCAGGATCGCGCCCCGGGCCAAAGGCAGGTGCGAAACCGCTGAGCCACCCAGGGATCCCCTTACCTCTGGTTTTTAAAGACACTTTCTGAGTATAGATTTTTAGGTGAATAGTTTTTTCTTTTCATATTTTACAGATGTTGTCAATTTTATTTACCTTTTTAAAAAAAACAGCTGTTACATTAATCTTTTTTTATTGGCTTTTTGATGTCTATTTCATTTATTTTTGCTCTGATCTTCCTTCCTTCTGCTAACTGGGTTTGTTTCTTCTTTTTCTAGTTCCTTGAGGTATAAGGATAGGTTGTTTACTGTAGAGCTTCCTTTTTTCCCTACGTTAGGTGTTTTTACTGCCCTGTTAGGACTGCTTTGGCTGCATCCCGTAAGTCTTGATATGTTGTGTTTCCCTTGTCATACGTTCCAAGATACTTTATTTTTTATTTTATTTTTTTAAAGATTTTATTTATTTATTTATTCATAGAAACACAGAGACACAGAGAGAGAGAGAGGCAGAGACACAGGCAGAATTCTGGAGAAGCAGGCTCCATGCAGGGAGCCCGACGTGGGACTCGATCCCAGGTCTTCAGGATCATGCCCCGGGCCACAGGTGGCGCTAAACCGCTGCACCACTGGGGCTGCCCTCCAAGGTACTTTAGATCTCCCTTTTGATTTCTTCTTTGACCAATTGGTGGTTCAGGAATATATTGTTTTAATTTCCATGTTTGTGAATTTCCTAGCTTTCTTCCCATTACTAACTTCTAGTTTCATATCACTGTGTTCAGAAAGGATACTTGGTATGACTTCAGTCTTCTTCATCATCAAGATGTGTTTTGTGACTTAATGTATGATCTATCACGGAGGATGCTTCACGTGTGCTTAGATGTATTTTGCTGCTGTTGGGTGATAAGCTCTACATATGTCTATCAAGCCCATTTGGTCTAAAGTGTAGCTCAAGCCCAATATATCCCTAATGAGTTTCTGTCTGGATGATACACCCATGTTGAAAGTGAAGTGCTGGGACGCGCGGGTGGCTCAGTGGTTGAGGGTCTGCCTTAGGGCTGGGGCAGGATCCCAGGGTCCTGGGATCGAGTCCCACCTCGGGCTCCCTGCGTGGAGCCTGCTTCTCCCTCTGCCTATGTCTCTGCCTCTCTCTCTCTCTCTCTCTCTCTGTGTCTCCATGAATAAATAAGTAAAACCCTAAAAAAAAAAAAGTGAAGTATTGTAGATCCCTACTATTATTGTGTTGCTGTATATTTCTGCTTTCAGATCTGCTAATACTCTCCCCTCATACACTTAGGTGTTCCAATGCAAGGTACATGTGTCTGCACAATTGTTATATTCTCTTTAAGATTTTATTTATTCTGGGATCACATTATAATCTGTTATATCCTCTTGATTAATCAATTGCATGTCATTATATAATGATCGTCTTTGTCTCATTACATTTTTTTTTTACTTTTGTATAAATATAGCTACTCCTGCTCTTTTGGTTACCATCAGCATGGAATGTTTTTTTCCCATTCCTTCACTTTCAGCCTACATGTATCCTTAAAGTTGAAGTAAGTCTCTTGTGGGCAGCATATGTGTATTTTTTTTAATACATTCAGTATTCTGTGTCTTTTGATAGGAGAACTTAGTCCTTCATATTTAAAGTAATTGTTAGTAGGTAAAGACTTATTGCCATCTTCTTTTCTGGCTGTTTTACGGTTTCTTTGTTTCCTTCTCCTGCTTTCTTCTTTTGTGATCTGATGATTCTCCATCGTGGTATCCTTTAATTCTTTTAATCTTCTGCGCATTGTCCTTTGTGGTTACCATGAAGATTACATAAAACACTTAAAAACATTTATGTTAAATGACAATCTATTTTAAGTTGAAACAGCTTCACTCCAATCACATACAAAAACTCTTCTTACTATCCCCCCATTGGTTTTTTTGTCACAATTTACATCTTTTAGTGTTTTGTATCCATTAACAGATTATTGTAGCAAGTTATTTTTACTAATTTTGTCTTTTAAACTTTATACCAGGTGAAGTGATTTACATGCCACCATTACAATAGGAGTATTCTGACCTAACTATACTTACCTCTACCAGTTAGTTTTATACTTTCATATATTTTTATGTTACTAATTAATGTCCTTCCATTTCACCTTGAAGAACTCTCTAGCATTTCTTCTAAGGCAGGTCTGGTGTTGGTGAACTCCCCCACCTTTTGTTTCTCTGGAACTGTCTTTCTCTGTCCTTCATTTCGGAAGGACAGCTTTGCTGGATAAAATATTCTTGTCTCACAGTTTTTTTTTTCTTTTAGCACTTTGAATATATCATCTGATTCCCTCCTGGCCTGCAAGGTCTCTGCTGGTAAATCCATTGATAGCCTTATGGCAATTTTCTTTCATCAGATCAGTTTGTTTCTCGTGTTACTTTCAAAATTCTCTCTTTTATAACAATAATTTTTATAAAACTTTTAACAGTTTTATTATGTCTTGGTGAAGTCTTCACTGGGCTGAATCTCCATGGGACCTATGAGCTTTATGTATTGGATGACCATACCTCTCCACAGTTTTGGGAGTTTTCAACCATTATTTTTAAAAATCATTTTTCTTTCCCCTTTATCTTCCTTTGCCTTCTGGGACTCCCATAATACAAATATTGTTTTGCTTACTAGTGTCCCATAATTCACATAGGCTTTCTATGTTCTTTTTCATTTTTTTCTCTGGATAATTTCAAGTGATGTTTTAGGTTACAAATTCTTTTTTCTGCTTGATCAAGCCTCCTACTGATGCTCTCCACTGACTTCATTCACTGTATTTATTCTTCTGCTCCAGGATTTCTATTTTATTGCTTTATTGTTTTTTTGTTTTTGTTTTTTACTATTAAACTCATTTTCGTCACATATGTTTTTCCTGATTTCATTGTGTACCTGTGTTCTCTTGCAGCTTGCTGAGCTTCCTTAACACAATTATTTTTAATTCTTTGTCTGGAAATTCATATATCTCCATTTCTATGGAGTAGGTTACTGGAAAACTGTTCTCAGGGATCCCTGGGTGGCTCAGTGGTTCAGCAGCTGCCTTTGGCCCAGGGCGTGATCCTGGAGTCCGGGGATCGAGTCCCGCATCAGGCTCCTGGCATGGAGACTGCTTCTCCCTCTGCCCATGTCTCTGCCTCTCTCTCTCTCTCTATGTCTATCATGAACAAATAAATAAAATCTTTAAAAAAAAAAAAAAGAAAACTGTTCTCTTGGTGGTGTCATGTTTCCTTGATTTTTTGCTGTTTCTTGTAGCCTAGTGTTGACGTCTGTGCATTTGATGTAATCATCTTTTTCATACCTTATAGTCCAGTTTTGGTGGGCAGAGACCGTCACCTGTGGGTGGGGTGAGAATGCAAGCTAGGAAGGATGTGGCAGCTATAGTTGTAGGGAAGGCCTAGAACTCCATGCAGCTCCACAGCTGAGGCCAGCCACAGCAAACACTAGGATTCCTCAAAAGTCAAGACTGCTAGTCTCTAGTTTCAAGGTCTGTTGGGGTCTTTGGTGGTAAAGCCTGCTAGGACCCCCCTGATTACTTTTTCTCCCACAGGGGATGTTGTGGCCATGGGGGATCTCTTGTGGCACTAGGTCTAGGTTGCCAGCACCCTAGCAGTGGTGGCACTGATTTCTGATGCACAGGCACCCACAGAGCCACTTAGAGCTGAAGACTGCATTGGAGGGCACTTTCAGAGTCACAGCAGTTCTGGGGTCCTAGGTACTGGCTAGCTGACAGCAGTGATATGGAGTGTGACACGGGTGTGACAAGTGGCCATGAAACCAGGATCTACATCTAACTGCTTTAAATTCCATTCCAGGAACTATTCTCAGCCCTGTGTAACTTCTGAAGGTTGTTCCCTGGTCTCCTTTTAGGTGGCTCTCTCTCCAGCTTGTGTGCTTCACTTATGAACATGCACTCATCAGAACTCAGTTGAAGATTTGAGGGGGAGCCTCTGTAGGTCTCCAGAGCTCTCACTCTGTGCAGTTCACTCCTCTGTCCTATCAACCACAGCTGCTCTGTCCTCCTGACTGCCAACTCCTCCTCAGCTCGGGTAGACAGGCCCAGGCTTCACCAGTGTGCTCTTCCCTCGCCGAGTCTGCAAACTCTCCAGGCAGTAAGCTGGGTGATGACAACGAGACTCACCCCCATGTGTTCCCCACCTCTCCAGTTTTGCCTTCTTTCATTATCTACTGTTCAGTGTCTTCAAACGTATGGTTACAAATATTGTTTGGCTTTTTTCAGTTGTTTCAGGCTTGAAGGCCTTTGACTCCAATTTGGCCAGAAACGTTCATTTCTTTCACTATATCATTTTCATATTCTTTCCCCCTTTTAAGAAAAGTCTCATTTATTTCTAAACAATCATATATGATTACGTATTTGTTTTTACTTTGTATTTGTTTATTGTTCCTCTCAAGAAGGTAGTAAAATATCAGGCATTGCAATTCAGTGTTGGAGATCTAACCCAGCCTCACAGTCATTTCTGCTTTCCTCGATTGCCTCTTCCCCCTTGATTTATGTCACTCCACACTGAGCTCCTGGGAGTGACCCAACTCCTACACTTCCCAACCATGTGGCCTATCACTGACAAAATTTGCCGCGCACCTCTTAAGTGCCAGGCATTAGGCTAGGAAGCAAACAGATCAGGTCCCCGTCCTCCAGGAGGTCTCGTTCCCATTGGGAAAATGGACAAATCACCAAGTAACACATGAACATCATTATTAGGCATAAAGAAGGGCGAGATGTAATAATGTAACCACTTGCCAGAAAATCTAACAATTCCAAACCAATATGAACAAATACACATAAGAAACAACAAATGTACAGTGTAAAACTGAGAAACTCGTGTTTGTAGGGAGACTTTTAACACATTTCTCATAGAAATCAATAGAGCAAACAGATAAAAATGAGTAAAACCCTGAAACAATGAACACTGCAGTGCTATTTAGTGGATACATACAGAATCCTTTACTTAAAAAGTGAAGAAATCCTTTTTGAGTATGCACAGAATGTTTACAAAATCTAAGAGCAATAAATACTGAGTATGTTGCAAAGTGCCAGCGGGGAGAGGGTGCCTTCATCTCAGAGGTGCAGTTCACCAAATGGACGCTCTGCGTTTGAGTTATACATTTAAGTTAAAAAAAAAAAGAACCAGTACTAGACGTTTCCACAGATACCACACGGCAACACCAGGAAGGATAACACAGCCCGGGGGGAACGTCCCTCTCGTAGGAGGCTGCTCTGTGCAGATGGTCTGAGGGAGGTGACGTCTGAGCTGAGGCCGGGCAGGGAGAGTCCCCTGGGGGACGCGCTCTGGAAGCACCAGAGTGGTGAGGGCCCCACCACCTACATGCGATCCTCCTTTACAGGAACCTGCTGGCGGGAAGGAGGGCGACTCCCCTCACCACAGGCAGAGCATCTGCGTGACTTCCGTAGCAGCACCAGGAAAAGGGTCTTAGCCCTGCTGACATTTTACAGAGATAAAAACCCACACTCCGAGGGTGTCACTCGGCTGGTGAGTGATGCAAGCACAGTGAGATCCCAATGCTAAGTTAGGGCCACTGTGTGTGGAAACAGACTCTGGGAATGGGGCCGTAAAAGAACTCTGAAACCCTTTGAAAATAGGCACCTCTGCTGTTTTCATCCTGTGCTTTCTGGTCTAGTGTCCCAGCCCGAGCTGCACCCATGCTTGCACGCCATCCTACCTCTCCCACCAGCAGTCCTATCCAAGTACTACCAGGCCACCAAGGTGCAAATTTCCTGCTTTAGAACAATTTCCAGATCAACATGACCATGATATGACGACTGATTTCCCTTCTGCTAAACTATAGGTCTTGGGCACCTGTGTGGCTCAGTGGTAGAGCGCCTGCCTTCGGCTCAGGTCATGACCCTGAGTCCTGGGATCCAGTCCTACATCAGGCTCCCGGCATGGAGCCTGCTTCTCCCTCTGCCTGTGTCTCTGCCTCTCTGTTTCTTTCTTTTTTTTTTTTTTTTTTTTTTTTGATAGTCACAGAGAGAGAGAGAGAGAGAGAGGGAGAGACATAGGCAGAGGGAGAAGCAGGCTCCATGCACCGGGAGCCTGATGGGATTCGATCCCGGGTCTCCAGGATCGCGCCCTGGGCCAAAGGCAGTCGCCAAACCGCTGCGCCACCCAGGGATCCCTGCCTCTCTGTTTCTCATGAATACATAAGTATTTAAAAAAAAAACAAAAACTGTAGGTCTTATTATCTGCACCGTGGAAGGGGCACTACCCTAGAGCTTTATTTGGAGGAAACTCCTGAGGGTCAGCTGATATCTAGGACTCCAGGTACTTTGAGCCCAGCAGGTGCTCCCTGGAAAGGGCAGACACTGATGCTCCTGCAAACGGTCCCACCGCCCGAGTGAATCCTCCCTCCGCCTCTGTCACCCTCACGGGCAGCAGTGCCCCCAGCAGCACCTGCTGGTCACCAGGCACTACGTCCACACCGCCAGTGCCAGTGGCTAAATGAACCTCTGCTCTGAGCAAGAGTCCTTGCAGTTTCTTACGTTAAAACACATACACTGAACTGAAGCATGTGCTCTTAGAAACTTCTGACGGCAGTGTAAATTTTTCTTTGGAGGGCAGTGTTGTAATATGGGTTTTAAAATCCTCAAAGTGAAAATTCCCAAGTAATTTCATGTCGATGAGCTTACCTTAGCGAAAAAAAAAAAAAAAAAACTAAGTGCAAATAAAAGCTTTGAGTGTAAAATATTGATTGCAGCCCTTTAAGTAGAAGCAGAAAGTAACAGGCTTTAAATGTCCAATCACGGGGCTGAAGAATTCGCTTTGGATCATGAATACTATGAAATGCTGTGCAGCCTTCAAGTGAATCGTGTAAACACCCAGTGGCAACACGGGCCGCTGCTGTGATGGCAGCGAGAGCGTGTGATGCAAGTGTCACATCGTCTCCACTGTGTCAAGGGCACATGTGGAAAACTGGAAGCGGTTTACCGACCACACGCTGCGAGGCCCTCCTGCCGGAGGGTTTTGTAATTCCTTTCCCTTCCTTTAGCCTTTGATGTCCAGAAGACAACGGGCAGGTGCCGCACACCCACAGTCATCTGTCACTTACTTTGCTGTCCATGTCCTTCAAGTCTGAGAGGCAGCCAGAGGAGATCTCCTCACATTTCAAGGTCAAAGAAAGACGAGCCAATTCAAAAAGCAAAAGAATTCTGGAAATGAAGAAACAAAAAAGCAAGGCATCAATAGAGGCGTCGGGGAGCATGTACCTGCAGGCCGCTGGCGGGGAGAGAAAGCAGTCATTATTCAATCAGAGGCAGGAAGTAAAAATAAAATAAATACCCTTCCCAGCCCCCACCAGGCCCTGACACAGAATTTGGCAGAGCTGCATCCGCTGGGCGAGCTGCTCCTCCGCCGCCACCACCCTCACGTGGGTACAAGTGCGGTGAAGGAGGCAGGGACAAACAGCCCTGCACACTGACTCGGCGCCACGGGTGTCACCGTCCGAATCACCAGGGCAGTGGGGGCAACATGGGGAACAGGCAGGAATTTCCTGACTCAAAGCCTCTTCCTCAGACCACGGGACAAACACCCAAGGACGTCACCAGTGCACGTCTTTGTACGAAGTGGCAGGGGGACGCTGACATCTACGAGGAAATGCAAAACACCGACGGCCTAAGCGAACTTGGAAAAAGCCCAAGGCTGGAGGACCAGCCACCTGACCGTGAGACTTGGTATAAAATCGTAGGAGTCCAGGCCTGACGCAGGACAGGCCCGGGTCCTCTGCCTCGACCCTGACATTCCGGACCAGGCCTCCTTGCTGGGCACGAAGCACCCGTCGTGTGCACCAGGCGCAGTACGTGTTGCAGCACCCGTGGTGGCCAAGCATGGGATGCCAGCAGCAGCCCCAGTGGCAGCCACCGGCAGTGTCTCCAGACATGCCCACTGGCCCCTCGACGAGCCGGTGCCCCTCCACCCCTTGCCAGCCAACCATCAGTCTTACCCAGGCCCCAAATGGCTCGTCTGCTATAAGAGCCGAACTTGGGGTCACCACCCTCCCCTCCCTGCACTCGGAGTGACGTGGGTCCCTGCACCCCCACTGTGCCGGCCCATGTCCTCTGCCACCTGCTCACCCCTGGAGCCGCGGGGCCCCAGCAGGCCTGGCCTCCTGACATTGGCCCCTCAGTGCTCCCTGAGCCCTGGAACACGCACCCACCACACAGGTCCAAAGAGAAAACCCATAAAGATAAATATCATTGGGTTTTAGTCCTTTTTTTTAAGTTTTTTTTTTAATTTTTATTTATTTATGACAGTCACAGAGAGAGAGGCAGAGACACAGGCAGAGGGAGAAGCAGGCTCCATGCGGGGAGCCCGACGTGGGATTCGATCCCGGGTCTCCAGGATCGCGCCCTGGGCCAAAGGCAGGTGCTAAACCGCTGCGCCACCCAGGGATCCCTTTTTTAAGTTTTAAACAGAACATTTTTCCCACCCAGAATTCTCGGCACAGAAGCCAGGGTGGAGGGGTGTCAGCAGGGTCCCTCACGGAGTCAGGGAGGACCTGACAGCAAACACACAGAGGCAGCTGCAGCCGGCAGACGACCTGGCCGCTCCCCCAGGCCGAGGAGCACCAACCACGTGCCGGCGGCAGGCGGAGCCACGAGGAAACCCGACTATCCACGTCGAAGCTATGGGTCGCCCTCTGTGGCCACGCACAGCGATGGCACAAGTTCTTACAAAAGTCAAGGCACAGAGACACGGCAGGGAAAGGGCCATGCCGGGCATATACGCAGAGAAGGGGGCACGCGACGCGGGGCAGAGTGCGCGGCGGCTCTGAGCCGGAGCTGCACGGCCTGGACTTCAGGGGGACCCGGGTCAGCCTCACCCCACAGGGCTGTTGGGCAGGGAATCCACGACAGGCCCGGGACTGGTGGGAGTGGACGGGGTTCAAATCATTCTCACATTAAATAAAACATTTCTGTACCTCAAAAATTAATTTTATAAACCTAAGAGATACACAAACGGGACAATTGATAAATATACTGGAGCTGGAGGGCTCAAATTTTAAAATAGAAAAAGCTTCTGCACGTCAATAATGAAACAATTTCTACTCCACTTACAAAAAACAGGCAAAAGAAACATATAGGAAACTAATAAAGGGACAAAATGCCAGGGAACATGACAAAACGGCAGCAGCCAGAGGACTCAGGGTGAGAGCAAGGGCGCGTCCCCTCCCCTCCGACTTGCTCCGAGGCGACCAGAGCGCTCGGAGGCCCGGTCTTCACGTGCGCGCTCCTTAGGGCTCCTGCAGCATGTCTCAAGTGCCCCAGAAGCCCATTTCTAGAAACTTCCCCCAGGGCTGCTCTTGTCAGTAGTGACGCGTCCAAGGAAGGGCCCACTGTGCCAGGGGATGCCAGAGGGGACCCTGCACATTCGTGCCTGCACGTGCCTATGCATTCAAAAACGTGTGCCCGGGTTCACTGGACCCAGAGCGCTCGGGCTGACCTCCTAGAGCGCTTGAAAACCCAGGGGGAGAACCTAGTTGTAGAATATTCTGTGATGCAGAAGCACGTTCACAATTCATATGGGAAAAGCGGGTTAAAAACCTATGTTACGATAATGTTGAAAATATACATTGATCCATTTCAGACTTTCTGCAATTATCGCATATTACATTTGAAATTTAAAAGATGATGAAAATCATTTGAAGATTATTTATTTGAGGGGGGGAGAGGGAGAGGGAGAGGTGGGTAGCGGCAGGGGAGGGAGAACCGCAAGCCGACTTTGCACTGAGCGCGGAGCCTGATGTGGGGTCGGTCTCACAGGCCCGAGGTCAGGACCTGAGCGGAAGCCAGGAGGCGGACGCTCCTCCGACCGGCCACGCCAGCCCCTGCTGGGGGGAATCACGGACAGTTCTGTGTACGCAGCACCCCCGGCCCGTGCACTCAGGAGCCGCGGCGCAGCTCACGCGGGCAGCGACAGCATGAACACCAGACAGCCCGCCAGCCCTTTCGTCCCATCTGCCCCAGGCCGCCTGGAGACGCCCGGCGACCCTGCGCCCTGCTGTTGGCGGCCTGCATGACCCCTTCCCTCGGGTGACTCCCATCTAGCCAAGGAGGGCTCGACGTTGGGCCTGCTCCGACCCCAGGCAGCTCGGACCTCCTCGTGCGTGTTCCCCCTGCTGGCTCCGATAAAGCACCTGCTCGGTCGGGCTTCGCGAGAGACCGCAGCCCCGCCGTCACCCGGGCGGCGGCCGCGCCTGACTGCCCCACAGACACGGCAAGAGGACCCACGTGCAGGGTCAGCAGCTGTGGCTCTGGGGTGATGGTGACGCCGCATCGCGAACACCCCCTCAGCGGGCCTTCTAGGGCGCTGTGACACTTCCCCTCGACTGACTGGCCCAAACACCAGAAATCCCGTCTCCCCGGGTTCTCGGGGCCCGGAGACTGGGAGCAGGCGCGCAGGACCACGCTCCCTGGCGGGCTCAGGGCTGCCTTGCTCCCCCAGCTTCCGGAGTGCTCCTCGGCCTGCAGCTGCAACACCCCAGCCCCTGCCTCTACTGTCGCCCGGCCTTCGTCCCCGCGAGCATCCGCATCCCAAATTTCCCTCGTCTTATAAGGACAGAAGTCACTGGTTAGGGCCCATCCTCGTCCAGTATGACCCCATCTCAACTCGATGACATCTGCAAAGATCCTATATCCAAACCAGATCGTGTTCACAGGCAGCAAGTCCCAAGGGTGGGCACGTGACTCTACCTTTTTGGGGAACACGATTCTACCCATAACACCCCAAAATCAATGAATGAATGACAGATGGAAAAAATACATCAGTAATTACCACAGACAATGGCCCAATCGTTTCACGTGTCACGAGCGCAGAGGAGCTGATGAGAAAGTCACAGAGAACCCAAAAGGGAAATTCTCCCAAGGGGTGGTTCGGAGGCCTCTGCACGTGCTGAGTGGGACGCCGCACTGGTGACCGCACTGGTGACCGGGGCGCGGGGGAAGCCAAGGCGGGGGGTGACGTCAGCCGCCGCGTGCACGGGGTGGGCCGGGGCGTCAGTCCTCTGAGTCTGCACCCGCGGGAAGCGCGTCCGCCGTTTCCGGGGCTCCGCTACAGGCTACCCCGCTCCTCCCGTCAGCCTGACGCTGGGCTCCGGTCCGGGAGGCCCCCTCACTCGCTCAGCCCCGAGGCCGAGGACTCCAGCTGCCGGACGTTACGTTGCGACTCCGACAGGTGGGAGACGCTTCAGTAACTTGAAAACCACCTGCGCTTAAGGTCAACCTGGATTTTAGAAGCGTGATGTGAAGTCACGTATCCCGAGCGCCCCCAAACCGCACAAACCGCCAGAGCCTCCACGGTGGCTGCCGAGGCCGCGTCGTCCACCACGCCCCGTTTCCTGTACTTCCGGGTCTCACACAGCGACGGCGCAGACGCCCCGGGGCAAGGGGAACACTTACTTTTCCTCTCTGACTGAAGGGAGGCGCTGGCGATTGAAATGGCTCAAGTGCTTATAGGTCTTCTTCAGAATTGCACCGACATCTTCAGGTAAATCATTTTTATCCAATTTCCTAGAATTTATAAGAACCAAAACATCATGTCAGATTCGTTCAAATCATCCTAAGGGAGACTCCGAGTCTGTGGACCTGTGTTTCCCACTGAACAGAAGGCCTAAGAACAATCCCCCTTCCTGCGTTCCTTCACCCTCCCAGAACTCCTCCCGCCTCCTCACGCTCCTCCTGCCAGAGCAGGTGCGTCCTCCCTGCGCGGCCCGGCGGCCAGACCCAGACTCACAGGAGGGCAACTACGTGGACGCTTGACCCGTGGTACTGGGGCGGGCACGAGCCTCCCGCTGGAACCTGCCTCTCGTCACCCGCACGCTGATCTTCACACGCACTCGTCTCCCCACCCTCTCCCCTCACACACACTCATCTCCTCACCGCCCTCCCCTTAGAGGTGCGCAGCTCCTCATCGGGCTCCCATCACACACGCTCATCTGCTCACCACCCTCCCCTTACACACACTCGTCTCCTCACCCTCTCCCCTCACACGCAACTGTCTCTTCACCACCCTCCTCCCACACGCACTGGTCTCCCCACCCTCTCCCCTCACACAGACTCGTCTCCTCACCACCCTCTCCCCTCACACAGGCTCGTCTCCTCACCGCCCTCCCCTCACACAGGCTCGTCTCCTCACCACCCTTCCCATACACACATTCGTTTCCTCACCACCGTCCCCTCAGAAGCATTCATCTCCTCACCGCCCCCGTCTCCTCGCCGCCCTCCTCCCACGGCACCGGTCTCCTCAGTGCCTTTCCTCTCACACAGCGCAGCCCCCTCCTCCCTCCCTCTGCCACGGTAGCGGCTCCTCTGTGCCGTTCCACTCCTCCCTCGCCTCACCCACTACTGTCAAGTTAGCTACTGTTGTTTCCCTCGACGCCAGGGTGCAACGTCCAGCCTCCTGGGGAGGGGCTGTCGCCAGACCTCACGCCGCCCGCGAGTCCTCCTCACCCACCCTCCTCACTGGCGTAGCAGCCGCTCACCTCTGGCGGCCTCTCGCTCCTCGCAGTAAAGGCAGGGACGCCGGTGCGGCCTGTGCGCGGCCTGTGCGCGCGCCCCTCCGTGCCCCTCCCGCGCACAGCCGTAGCCCGCCTGGGGCGGACCCGAGTGCGCAGCGGCGGCACCGACCCCGAAGCACTTACGCCTTGAGCATGTTGATGTCGTAAGTGACAGCCAGGCTCACGGAGGTTCTCTTCTCCTGCTTTAGCTGAAGCTCATCCACTAGTTCGTGTTGTACCTGCAACAAAATGGAACCGAATTATTAACTGGCTTAAACGATTAGGTAGAGATGCAGGAATTAGTTGTTTTACGTTTATTTCTCCTTTAAAATTAGTATTTGTAACGAACGACATCTCCTCGGTAGTTAGGTTTCCCGTTTAGTTTTCACAAAGGACCTCAGCTGGTTTCCGACACCCGGAAGGTACCAAAGGGCGACGGTCCTCGTACCTTGGGGGGCTGCTTACTTCAGTAAGAGCTTTCTGCTGGTCTTTTTTGTTTTTTTTTTAAGATTTTATTTATCTCTTCATGAAAGACACAGAGGGAGAGAGAGAGGCGGAGACGCAGGCTCCATGCCGGGAGCCCGGCGGGGACTCGATCCCGGGGCCGCAGGCGGCGCTAAACCGCTGAGTCCCCTGGGCTGGCCCCTGCCGGTCTTTTTTAATTCAAGGCGGTCATGAGTGACCTATTCAAAGATCACGGTGAAGGGAAAAGATTCTGTTTGTCTCGTCAAGTACGCACGTCCGCGTGCTTTGGTGTCTCTCGGGGGATGGACTTGGCTGTTTTTATACAGTTTTGCAAAAACGACATCGAAGCCCGTTCCCTCCTCCCGGCGTCCTCAACGCGCCAACCTACCAGGACAGAAAACATCTGTCGATATTTGTGTGGCACGTGGGCCTTTACAAATGGCGCTGCAGTGACACAGAACTTCGCGGCCTCCTCCTTCCTTCCAGCCTGTAGGTAACAGTCCAGAAGCTCCCTGGATGATACAAAAACAGTGTTACCACTGACGAAATCGCCTCCTGCTGCAAACGTCGAGTCGCGGGGTTATCACGCGTTTACTCCTGTCCCGGTTACGAGGTTCGGGAAGCCGCCTGGGCGGCCGCGGGGGCCGCTCTCCTGCAGCGCGGGGCCCTGGGCTGGCGCGGGGCTGGCGGGGCGGGAGGACGTGTCTGCGCCACGAGTCCCCCCAGTGCTTAGAGTCGCACTTCGAAGAAAGGCTGTCTCGGCGCTTGTGGTCTGTTGAAGGCTCCCCACATCGCCAGGCCGCAGGTGGCACAGCCCGGGGATCCTGGGTTCCCACGTCGGGCAGATCGCGGGTCCCTCCGGACACTCACGCAGTCGCTGGCCCGCAGCGGCGCTCCCCACGAGGGGCAGGCCGGCCGCTGCCTTCGGGTGCACCCAGCTTGGGGACTGCACGCTGCCTGTGTCACTGAGGCCCGTTGGGCTGTCCATGTGCAGACGCGCTTGTGCGCACTGCCCTGAGCAGGCCCCGCCGCCTGGGTGTCATCTGCTGCTGCAGCCACCATGCCACCCATGCACAGAGCCGACTTCTAACCCCCGAGCCAGGATGTGACAGAAGCTCGGTTTCCTGCGCTCTAAGTGTCAACGGCCATCGTTTTGTGCCATCCATGTGATCGGCCCTGAGTCCAGCCACAGACCTCAGCAAACAAGATGACAACATGACTCTAAGCACGTGACAGAGAGCACTGACATCCCCCTGCGGGCCACCGGGCCGGGAAGGTCACGGGCCACGGGTCCTGCTCAGGCCTCGCCGCAGGGGAGGCGGCTTCAACTCACAGCATCAGCTCCGCGCGCCACTCCTTGTCCTCCTCCTCCGTCTGATTTAACACGGCGACGATCTGCGACAGGCTGGAGATCAGGTGGTGGTGGAACCCGGGCTTCAGGAAGGGCCTCACCATGTGCCAGTACAGCACCGACGCGTTATACACCAGGAAGTAATACCTGTGGCGGGGGACAGTCACCCAGGAGGTCGTCACGGGAGGGGACATTGTGGGGGAGGTGGTTGTGGGAGGGGACGTCGTGGGGGGAGACATCGCGGGGGGGGGGACGTCACAGGAGGGGATGTCATGGGGAGGTGGTCGCAGGGGAGGTGGTTGCGGGAGGGGAACATCGTGGGGGAGGTGGCCACGGGAGGGGAGAGCCCTCCCCCAGGGCGTCCTGGCAGAAGGGGCTCGAGGCTGCAGGTCAGCCCGGGCCATGAGGACCGGGCCACGGGGCTCCTGAGTCCAGACCAGAGGTCCGTTCACTCATTCACCCATTCACTCATTCACTCATTCACTCATTCCCAAAGTGATCGGCTCCCTGTAAAAACACAGCACCACAAGGTCTTTGGCTCCCGAGGGACAGACGAGAACAGGCAGGCACAGGGGGAATCCAGGAAGGCTTCCGGGAGGGAGTAACATCTTCTGAGACCCGCAACATGACGAGCAATCAGCTGGGAGACAGCGCACGGGAGGGGCCGGCAGGCAGAGGCGGGGGAGCAGAGCCTTTGGGGAACGAAGTCCCCAAGCCTGCACTTGGAGTGCAAAGTAAGGTGGGGGGCAGGGGTCCCCCGGAGGGCGGGCCTCCCACTGGGCACATCTGAGTGAGGAGCCCCCTCTCGGAGAGGCCAGCTCGGCCTGGGACGCCCCAGGTGCCGGGAGGAGGCCGCGCGGCCGCACACTCCGGGCTCCTTCCACGGGGCAGCCTGCTCGATTAGCGGTGTTCACACGGGCTCGTCTGCGAGCCCAACGGTTTGGGGAACCTTGCTTTGTGATGAAGGAGACGGTAAGTAGAAAACCCGGCTGGACTTCCAGCTAAATCACTAGGGACGCGGACGCGGGGCCTGGCAATCTGCCTGGAGGAGGGGACCCCGATGCTGAACGCTCAGGGCGGCCCAGGGAGTGAGGGGCTGTGGGGAGACCCCAGAGGAGGTTCCCGTGGAGAAAGCACACAAGTCATCGCAGACCACAGACTGCAGGACAGACAGAAGGACAAAGGCGTGCGGCCGCGCCCGGCCCTCCACGTCAGAGACAGAGCCTACAGCACGCACAAAACCCTGCAGCGTGAACAGGTGGCAGCACGTGGGAGCCGTGGTCCCGAACCCCTTCCACAATCCTGTTAGAAACGCCGCGTGCATCACACCCACCTGGGTTCTCCTTTTGCAAAGTTTATTGCCTTCATATACTGGGTCACACAGTTTTCAAATTCCTCCTAAAACAACGGAAAGAATGCACAATTACATGAATTTGCCATTGAAACCTCAATCATGGCTTGTGGTCGCAAGGAGCCCACGGTAAGCAGCAGGAGCGGGCCACGGTCAGGTGTCAGACACACCCGCTCACAGGCCGGGGCCCTGGCACCAGCAGGGCACAGCCTCCAAACGTCAAGCAGGAGCTGAGCCCTGGAGCAGCCCACACGCAGCCCACACGCTGCTCACCGACGTATCCATAAAGGGCACGTGAGGACACGTCTGGCCCCACAGTTCCAGAAGCGGAGTGGGACTGTGTTTCCACACGAGACACAGAGTGTCGAGGATCAAGGCAGCCTTGGGGAAAACCCGGAGTGGGACAAACCACTAGCCACCCAGGAACGGCCCACTGGCAGGGGCGCTGCACCCTCAAGCCCCCACCTGCCCCCTGGGGCGTCTCTCACCAGGTTTTCTGACGACTTGGGGGCACAGAGCTGGGCCCGGCACAGGTGCGCTCTGCCCAGGAACTGGGTGACCGGCCCCTTCACCTTGAAGTACATCTGGATGCAGTCGTCACTCATCTCGGGCTGCCCCATCTGCAGGACAGGGGTGCCACCCCCAGAAGGATGCCCGCGGGTGCCCCCCCAGCCGCTCTGACGGCAGCCTGAGGGCGCAGGTCCAGCAGATCCCTGGGGACCCCCCTGGGTGCTCCTGCCCTATCCGCCCCGCGACCCCTGGACCCCCGGACCCCCGGACTTGGTACCTTCAGGGCCTGCTCCGCACACAGAACAAACAGGTCGGGGCTGAAGCTCTCCGTGGGGTCAAACTCTGATTTGCCCAGGTTGGCCGACTTAATGAGCTCATAGGCCCTCCTTAGGGAGGCGGCATCTACGGGAGGATGAGGCCAAGGTCCCGCGGAGGCCGGAGGCCGTGAGGCCGTGAGGAGGGGCTGCAGACCGGGTCCACACCCACCCCGTGGGCCTCCTCCTCTCCCACCGGGCCTCCCCCCACCACTGTGGCCCTGTCTACACTCTCCCCAGCGGGCCTCCCCCTCCCCCCATCCCCCCTCGGGCCTCCTCCCCCTCCCCCCCTGCTGCGGGGTCTGCACCCTCCCTCCCCGCTGCCGGCCTCCCCTCCCCCATCCCCCCGCGGGCCTCCTCCCCTCCCCTCCCCCTGCTGCCAGGGTCTGTACCCTCCCTCCCCGCTGCCGGCCTCCCCCTCCCCCCATCCCCCTCCCGGGCCTCCTCCCCTCCCCCTCCCCCTGCTGCGGGGTCTGCACCCTCCCTCCCCCCGCTGCCGGCCTCCCCCTCCCCATCCCCCTCGGGCCTCCTCCCCTCCCCTCCCCCTGCTGCCGGGGTCTGCACCCTCCCCTCCCCGCTGCCGGCCTCCCCCTCCCCATCCCCCCGGGCCTCCTCCCCCCCTCCCCCTGCTGCCGGGGTCTGCACCCTCCCCTCCCCCGCTGCCGGCCTCCCCCTCCCCCCTCCCCCCCCGCGGGCCTCCTCCCCTCCCCTCCCCCGCCCCGCGCCCCCTCCGCAGCCTCCCCCAGGCCGAGCCCCCGCAGCAGTGGAGGATGACACGACACGGGGTCGCGGAGGCCCCGCGGGGGGAGCGGCGGACGGGGGGGGGTCGGGGTCGCCCCGAGTCAGGGGTCTGCTGGGGCGGGCGTGTCGCCCCCCGGGGTCGGGGTGGGGTCGGGCCCGCGCACCCTGCTGGCTCTGGGCGCGGGCCAGCTCCTGCGTGATGACCAGGTCCATGGCTGCGGCCCCGGGCCGTGGGCTTCCTCCCTCTCGCGGCCGGAGCGCGGTTGCCTAGCGACGGGGGACGCCGCGGGCCCTACGGGTCGGCGCCGGGGCCACACTAGTGCGGAGGCGAACCGCCGCCGGGGCCGCCTTCCCCACGAGGGCGCGCTCGCGTCGGGGTCGGGGTCGGGGTCCGCCGCCCGGGCGCCCTCACCGCACCGGCCCCGCTCCCCCCGCCCCGGCTGAGGCCCCGGGGAGCCCCGCCTCCTCGCCCCGCATCCCCCCAGCACAAGGATGCCCCTGGGCCAGGTCCCGGCCCGGAAGTGGTCCTGCCGGCCTTAACTCCTTCACTCGGGCTGCGCGCGTGCGTTCATTCATTCGTTCCTTCGTTCGTTCCTTCGTTCGTTCCTTCGTGCCCGCTGCAGAAGGGGGATCCTACAGCTGCTGACCCTGCGGGGCGGGGCTGAGCGCGCCTGGGAGCGCAGCAGGTGCACCTGCCGCCGCCTGCGCCTGCGGAGGGGATGTCAGGCACAGTGAATGCCTGCCAGGGGCCGGATCCCGAGGGGGTGGCGAGGCGAGGGCGGGGGCCGAGCTGAGATCCGCCAGAGGAGAGGAGGCTCCCCACAAGTGCGGATGAGCAGCACCTGCGTCAGCAGGGAGCAGGGCCGGGTGCCCAGGAGGCGTGGGGGGGAGGGAACCGGCCAGGGCAGGTGCCCCCACACCAGGATATTGGACCCAGTGGCCCCGGGTCTCAGCGTTTTCTGACGGTACCAGGTGGAGACTGGTTTGGAGGTGGTGACAAGGCCACAGGCTCATGCCCGAGGCAGAAAGGGGGAGTGGGTCTGGGTGACAGGTGTATGGGTGACAGGTGTGGGACCAAAGAGGGCCAAGAGGGCCGTCCACCCCAGGGGTGCACAGGGCATGCACCGGGCTGGGGAGCTCCAGGAGAGGGCCGGCCAGGGGGCAGCTCAGGAGCAGGTCCTGGGTGTTCTGTGGGGGCATGTGGGATGCTGAGGTATTCAGAGCTCAGGTTCGCAGGAAGGCTCTGGGCTGGAGGTGCAGGCGTGAACACACCTGCCCGGACATGCTGGTGTGCGGGTGAGAGCCCCGGGTCCAAGGGGGCTGGAGACCAGCCTTGGAGAGCCCTCGGCCAGGAGCAGCGGGAAGAGCTGCAGGAAGAGCTGCAGAGGTGGAAGGGAAGCCGTGCAGAGCCCCCGCAGCAAGGGCAGGTGTTGGGGGAGGGGGTCAGCTACGCGAAACGTGGCCAAGGTGTCGTGAGGCCAGCGCTGAGAAGCAGTGGTCGGGATTGGCAGCGTGGAGGCTGTGAGCGACCCCAGGAGAGCCATTTCTCTGAAGGGGGCGTTGGGGGGGGTGCAAGAGTGAGTGGGCCCTGGAGCAGAGACAGAGGGAGTTGCACAGCTTTTTCAAGAAATTTGACTTCTCACGGAGTGGAGGAGACGAGGCAGGGGCTTAGTCATCTGGGAGGGATATTTCTAAAGGAATGAGACAGGCGAGCTTGTAAAGCTGATGGGCTTTTATTGCCTCACGTGGCGGCGAATGTGGAGAATCCTGCAGCCTCCACGGAGACAAACAGCTCCTAGGAAGTGACTTTAGCCAGGAACAGGGTACGATGCCAACAGTGAGTGTGGATCGTGTCTGTAAATACCAGCAACAAGCAGAAAAGGACAGAAACACGCCGTCTAGAACAGCACCAAAACAGAGCACTTTGGAATAAATTTAACAAAAGATGCGTAAAACCGCGGCAGTAAGGCTACAAAACGTGGCTGAGAGGTCGCAAGTCTGGGATTTGGGGTTCGGGAGATGGCCTTTCCTTCAGAGGGGCGCTTCTCGCTCCGGGCAATCCCAGTCACGATCCCAGCAGACCTTTCTCTGGAAACCTGCAGGTGACCCTAAAATGTACACAGATACACGAAGGACACGGAGTGGCCAAGATGACGCTGAGGAGCAGGGCGGCCTTGGAGGACATACGCTGCTTCCTTTCGGGCCTGACGGTGAGGCCGCGGCCGGATGTGACACGGTGTGGACCAGCGGAGCCGAGTGCCGCAGAGCCAGCGCCTGTGTCCGCAGCCCGCCGACCCCGCCAGATGTGCCGACTCCGTGGGGAACGGAGCGTTCTCTGCCCCTGGGCGCCGGGTGTGCTCGGCCTCGCCGGGCAGCCCCGTCACAGCCCCGTCTCAGGCTTGGGGGCCGATTTAAGGGTGTGGAAGAGGGAAACAACCACACCATCTTAGAGCCGATGGAAGTTTCTTAGCAAGGGCACAAAAGGGAAACCATCAAGGAAAAAATAAAGCCGTCCTCGTTGAAAGTGAGACCCCTGCTCTCCAAAAGGCTGCAAAGAAAATGAACAGACCGGAGGAAAGTATTCGCAGTAAATGTGCCTGACACAGGGATTGGGCCCAGGCTGTATTTCTAAAAGCCACTAAATCAATACGGAAAGACAAACAGCACACAAAAAATCGGCCACAAGAAACGCTGAAACTAAAGACACTGGCCACAGTGAGCATCGGTGAGAGGTGCTGTGCGACCCTCACACGCGGCCCGTGGGAATGAAAAGTGGTGCAATGTCCGAGACAGAGAGGTTAACTTCCACCTACCCCTGACCCCCCATCCTCCTTTTAGGGGTTTACCCAACACACATGATGCCTCCGCAGAAGCCCGTGCACAAGCATGTGCACAGCAGCTCTGTCCCCATTTCCCCGAAGTGGAAACCACCCAAGCATCCCGCAGCCACAGTGTCTCCCAAGGCCGCGTCTCCGCGGGGAGGAGCCAGGCCACTGCCCCAACGACCTGCCGAGAAGCAGCACCCCAGAGGGGGGAGGGGGGAAGGGGGAGCCCTCCCGGGAGCCCATGCCCACCCCCTGCAGGACCAGGTGAGGGGAACGAGGCGGAGCTGAGGGTGGGGTGCATGGGACCGGATGGCATCAGGCACGCGGTGGTGCTCGGCGCAGACCTCCCTGACGTCACCACTGGCAGCCCGAGCCAGAGACTTAGGTGACCTCGGCTGCACCTGGAGGATGGACCAAGCCAACATGGAGCATAAACCCACAGAGCTGGGGTGGGGGGGGGGCTGGCCTGAGAGGGCGGCCAGGTGGGGGCCTGGTGGGTGGGAGGGTTGGGGGACCAGGTGGGGGTCAGGCGGGGGCCAGAAGAGGGGGGCATGGGGAGGCCAAGGGGGCAGGAGGGGGCGGAGCCAGGGAGGTACTCGGGGTTCAAGCTGGGGGCGGGTGGGGGCCAGGAGGGGGTCAGGCGGGGATCAGGCAGGAGCTAGGAGAGGGGAGTCAGAAGAGGGGGATGGGGGTGCCAAGGGAGGCACGACGGGGGTGGAGCCAGGCGGGGGGTGTGCTGGGTGGGGGTCAAGCTGGGGGCTGGGTGAGGGGGCCAGATGGGGGGACCAAGAGCTAGGCAGGGGCAGGGGGCCAGGGGGATGTGGGGGGGCCGAACGGGGGTGGGAGGGCAGGAGGGGGGCGGAGCCAGGCGGTTGGGAGGGGCAGGTGGGGGTCCAGTGGGGCGGGCTGCAGGACCAGGTGGAGGCATCAGTGCATACCCTGGGAAGCCCTGGACTGGGGTGGGGGCTCCTGCTTCCAGGTCGTGCACAGGCGGGTGGGCTGCGGGGTGGGGTCGCGGTGCCCAGGGCTGGGCGCGGAGGAGGACGGTTGGGAGGCCCCAGGGGCGGGCAGAGCAAGGCCCCCCCGAGGTTGGAGCCCCTTCCCCGCGACCTCCGCCGGCCTGCTGGCCCCCTGCTGGCCCCTGGGATGAGGGAAGGCCCCCCTGGGGTCCTCCTGGAGGGAGGGCTGGCCAGCCCTGCAGAGTCCCCACGGCCGGTGGGCGGGAGCTGTGGGCCACGGCCCCAGGGCAGGGTGGCTGTGGGCCCGGGCCAGGGTGGGGGTGGAGGGCGGCGAGCTGGGGGGCAGGGCAGGGAGGAGGGTGCAGAGGAGGCTGCGTGGAGCTGTTGGGGTGTCCGCTCTGTCTGGGGTCCCCGTCCGCAGCGGGCGAGTCCGTGGGCCTTGTCTACACCGTCCCTCCCCTTCCTGTGTCAGGAAGAGACTCCGATTCCCGCAGGCACGAGGCTTCCTGACACCTCCCTATCCCCAGGGTGGCCTGGTGCGCAAGCTCTGGGCACCTTAAAGCAGTTTGGGGGTGTATCGTCACGGGAGCGCAATCCCTTGGTGGGCCCTTCCTCTTGCCTGCTGCGGAGACACGGCCGTGAAGGCTGGAGCTGGAGTAGCCCCTTTGTGCCACGTGGGGGTAACCCGTGGGGCAGCTGCTCGTCCCCCACGGCCTGTGGGAAAGAGAAGTAGGCACCTCTCCTGTTAAGCGTAAGCTGCCTCTTCCCTGTGCGCTCCCCACCGATGTCCTCCCTCCGCCTCCACTTTGCCTTTGGAAGACGAGGATGCGGGAAGATTTCGGGCAAGTATCGTGTCTACGTTTTCTTAGATAAGATTTAAAATTCAAAGCATGACAAGATGTATATACCTGCACGTACGTGTGCACACGCGAGAGATGCAGCGGGATGGGCGTGAGTGAGTGTGTGCTGAAATGGCTTCTGCCCGGACACGATTCTGACCCCGTTTCGCCCGGGATCTGCAGTCACGCGGGGACTGGAGGGAGAAGGCTCGGGTCTCGTCGGCCAGCTGTCAGCTCCACAGTGTCCTGAAACGTCTCTGTTTATTCAGGGGGACGCGGGGCACCGTGCACACGGCAGTTATAAAACATTTATTCCCCCCAAGGAGGCATCTGCCAACGTTACGTAGTAAGAGATTTTCCAAATCCTGGAGCATTAAGTATTAAAATGGTTTTTTTTTAATTTTTTTTTTTTAATTTATGATAGTCACACAGAGAGAGAGAGATGCAGAGACACAGGCGGAGGGAGAAGCAGGCTCCATGCACCGGGAGCCCGATGTGGGATTCGATCCCGGGTCCCCAGGATCGCGCCCTGGGCCAAAGGCAGGCGCCAAACTGCTGCGCCACCCAGGGATCCCAGATTTTATTTATTTATTTGAGAGAGAGAAAGAGAGAGAGCATGGGGGGGGGGCAGTGGGAGGGAGACGTGGGGAGCCCGACGCCGGGCTGGAACCCAGGACCCCGGGGTCCTGACCTGAGCCAAGGGCGGAGCTCCAGGACCGAGCACCCCAGGCGCCCCGACGACGGGGGTTTCAATCAGGTGGGTGTTGCTGGTTTGCAGCGAGAGTGTCCCTGGCGGTGTCACCAGACGTCCTGCTGGGTTCTCTGAGCCGCCCACGCGGTCGGCGGAGGCTTGTCCCCGCGGGCTCGGTCCGGGTGGCTTCTCTGGACTTGGCACCGAGGGGTCCAGCCGTCCATCAAGCTCTCGGGGCTTCAGGAATATGGTAGCTTCAGTTCTTAGCCAGAACGTTCTTTCTTTAGTCAGGAAGGTGGAGGAAATGCCCAGAGAGCTGGGGGCACTGGGAGGATTTAGGACCGAGGCCAGTTCGCGGGGAGATGCCGAGGCCTCAGGAACCGTGCACAGGACCGGAGTGTGGGGCGGGCAGCCCTGTGTCCCCCCGGAACGTGCTGCCCGACACATCACGGTCGGAGGGGGCCCACCTCCCCGAACGCCGTCTGAGTGTCCCGTGGGGCGGCGGGAGCAGTGATTTCATGCATATTCTCCAGTGGGATGTTGAGGCCACGCCCGGGTGATCCCCGAGGGCGTCGTGGGCTCCAAAAGTTGGTCTCGGCTCCTCAAAACCACGCAGGAATAAGGAACCTCCGATGAGATGTCTGGAGCGTCTCCAGGGGAAGCCAAGCCAAGGGCTCGCCCCGCCGTGTCCCGTTCCAAGGACGACAGGCTGTTTTGAGTTTGGGTAAATCCCTACGTGGCCGTGAAAATAAGAACACTCGGTGGGAGGGTCTGCCTTCCGGAGGGATCGGGGCGGCGGGGGAATAAATGTTTTATTCCTGTTTATGCAGAAGTGCAGGTCACCGAATTGCTGTAAGTTAAGAGCTGGCACGTAAAGGAGCTCCTCAGATCTGGACGCGCGACGGCAAGGACGGCGCTGAGGGGAGTCGCAAGCGCTGTAACGGCCCCATCGGTTCACGCGACCTGATTGCTTCTCGGTTTGCTGGTCGGAGCCGGCGGTTCGAGGGCCCGGGTCCCGGCTGAGGGTGTAGGTCCCCGCCGGGCTCGGGGGCCGCGCTCTGCAGGCCTGTCGGCGGCCGGCAGCGTCAGGGAGGAGCCCACGGGGACACGGGCGCCGCAAGGGACGCGGCCACGGGGCAAGGGCAGGCGAGACACCCCGGGAAAGCACGGCCTCGCTGCCCGGGGGGCTCGGTCGCCTCCGTGACGTACGGCATTTTGAGATCGTAGCAACCAGGAATGTGATCATGCGCACAGCAGCGACGCGGAGAAATTTCTAGGCATTTTACATGACTTCCCGGAACACGCAGCCAGGGAAATAAAGGCAAGAGAAGCAAGTTACGAGCGGCAGCCCCGCAGCCCTGCGCCGGACCTGCTGGGCCAGGGGTCGGGGGTCCCGGGGCTCAGGACCACCCTCGGTGCACCCCCCGCGGCCGCGAGCCGGGGAACGGGCCCGGCCGTCCCTGGGTTTGACAGCTCGGTGCTTTCCTGCGTCCTCCCCT